>WEIV01001991.1:23585-41378 GCA_013390005.1 Calyptomena viridis
CTGAGAAATTTTAGATCTATGTGTGGGCTCTCGGCTTTTAGCCAGAGTCAAACCATGACACAGTGATACCATGGCAGCATACAAAGTGATACTGGTTCTTTGGAGCCTCCAGCACTGCAGCTGGGCACCTAGAAAAGAATCCAGAGCATGGGAACAAGGGGTCTGAAGAAGTGGTAGTAAGGGGTCCTCCTGGAGTACAGTGATGGAATAGGGGGAAATTTTAGATTATGTCAATGAAAATGTATGATAACAACAGAGTCTGAGAGAGAGGGGTGTCTCAACCAGTGTACTAGGAGAAAGCATACATTATAGCTGGTATTAACAGTTGTGTTTTTAATCCATCTCTATCCCACTCAACCCGGGTTTAAAAAAATAAAATAGAGGAGGTGAAGTGTGCTTTTTCCTGGAATCTAAATTATCTAGGATAATCTGTGTTAACGGGCACGGGATGGCTCATAAAGGGAAAGTATAACAGATATGGCTGAGTTAGTGAATTATATAGTGCTCCCTTGCAATATAAAAAATTCATAAAGAGGGTGATTAGGGGCACTGGACAGAAATCAGAGGAGACATTATCTTTACAGCTCTCACACTACAGAAGCCTGACATACTGCTTCTCACAGGTGGATTTGTTGGCCTTTATTTGTAGATTCTAGTAAGCTTCAAAGTCCATAAGAAAAGAGTAAAGTTGGTCCATGTTTTGAAAACTGGATAAGAAATGTGGATCTGCTCTCATTTATTCTAAGGCTCTTTTCCATGATGGCACTAAAGTGGACTATAAAGCAAGCATAAATGCAATTTATGTCCATTACATGTAAAGAGGGATGAGTTCAAATGGTAATCCAACCATGTATCATCACGTTGCAGAATGGTAAATGGCATCCATTATGGGACTTAGACTCTGTCCAAGGCACTGAAACCTCTCTGTGTCTGAAAAATCAGTGAGAGAAGGTAATTTTTATCTCACACCTTCCCTTTGACTAAGAAATCTTTTTTTTCCCCTCACTGTGTTATGTTCTATTATATTCCTGCAGTAACACTTTAGATTAACAGCCCATTTAATTAATATGGAATCCAAGTGAAAATGCTATAGAACCACTTGTGACATTCACATTAATAATAGAGAGGTTCATCAAAATTAGTGTTATTACAGTAAATACCAAGAAAATTAAGTGTGATTGGCTCATTATTTTAAATTGTGCTCCCATCTGCATCTAACTCTTCTAGACAGTTGTATGGAATAGGTAGGTGATGATTCAGGACTTGGAATCAGGAAACAAACAGAAAGCTTGATGAGCTGTGATCAGTATTAGAGAAAGTCTTTCATCATGTCTCAGGTGCACTTCACTATAAAATAGGTAAATAAGACTTGGAAGCCTCTTTTTTTCATGTCCCTATCCAATATATCTAGGACATTTTGGAGGTATCATAATACAAATTTTGATTTATCAGTAAATGAGAAGAGTTTCCAATGTAGGAAAAGCATCTCTGTATGCAGTGTCATAATTTTATTAGGAGACAATTTCTACACCAACCAGCTTTGAGTCTAAATTGATGTGATGACAGTGTATGAGGAAGAAAGTTAAGGTATAGAGTGATTATCACATGGACTGATTCAACACAGCCAGCTGGAAAAACAGACCTTATATTCAAGTCTTCTGGGTCTTTATCCAGTATACTCTTGATCTGAAAATATATTCCATCACTTCCATAAATAGATATAGAGAATATCTTTCTGAATAGAAGTACTATTCTGTCTCATCTTTGTTGATTATCTAACACAGAAAGCAAACAGGTTAGGCTGTGGCTGCCTGTTTTACAGAAATCTGAACAAAGGACCCAGCTTTGTCAACTAGGAAAAAAAAATGAGGCAAATAGGCCAAATCAGAGTTCATGTGTGTCAAAATATTCAGGGAAATGAGAGGGAAAAAGAAGGAGTTTCAACTCAGAAAGCGTACAAAATATCAAGGCCTTCAGAAAGACATCCACGTTGCAGCAGCAATAAAATTGTGCAGAATCATGAATGCCGAGATTTGAATTTTGCAAAATGAATTGCTTTTTTCCACCTCTCATTACCATGTTAGATAAAAGACCATATTATATAAATGGTCACCTGAAGTAAATATTTGTAACTTTGCTTAACTGGAAAATTTAATGTTAGAGAAATGAAAGTCACAGGAGGGTTGGAACCAGATGATCTTTAAGTCCCAACCATAACCATTCTGTGTTTCTATGTAGGAAATTAAACATTTAATGTAGATAAAAGTAGTGGTAATTAAAATAAAATTATGCAAATAATAGTGGAAATAACTACATATATACTTACTAAGGACATTGTAGAAATGACCCCTGCAGCTCTGTCTTAGCAGAGATTGGAGGCATTATTGTTACAAGTAAAATGTCAAAGACTAAGGTACATCTCAATCTATCAATATCACCGTGAACTTCAGGGGAGCTGTTCTGATTTATGCCATTTTGAGATCTCACTGAGAAGCTAGGGTGTTGAAAACAGAGTTTGCACAAACTGAAAATCCACAGCAGTTTAGTTTAGTTATGTCTATGCTCTTTCTTGTGTGTAAATTCTTCCCTAAAGCCCCTATGTTGTTCCTGGTCCTCTCCCCTTTGACACTTGCTGAGAAGTGCCTCCAATCTGCATATCAATGATGCAGTAAAAAAAAAAAGAAAGAAATCATAGTCATTCCTGAATTAACTTCGGGTCTCATTTTAACATTCAGGTTTAACAAAATGACTCTTTTTGTAAGGAGATTTGCTCTTTTTCTTGTTTTAAATTACATTTTTTCAAAGAGAGAAATGAGTTTTCTGCTTTTGTTGAAGTTGAAGCAGAGATGACAAAATGAACTGTCTAGCTTTTAACAGGAAACCTTACATTTGAAAATACCATTCTGAATAGAAGCTGAGAATTTGTACACACTCATTTATCACAGAGGCCAAGAAAGTAGTACCCTCTGGAGAGAAGGAATGAGCTATCCTAGCAGTGATATTACTGCAAACTGCAACTAAACATAGGAGATTTCAGAAGTATATTACCGTGGTCCGTTTCAAAGACAAATAATTTTTTCTCTTCTAAGTCCTATGCTGGAACAGGAGGGTATGTGTCAGCTAGCTGGCACAGGGATCCTTCATTTTGCCTGTTGCCACTGGTCTTGTTTTGCATCTTTAATGGAACCAACAGAAACTAACCAAGGATATCATTAAGGTTAAATCTGCTCTGCTGGAAACACGGTTCTGCTAGAAAATATTTAGGGGTCTGAAAATGAGAAGCTGAAAGTGTGATGGATGGGGCTATTGAATGATGCAGTGGGTAACACACAGGTTGGGTAAATAGCATGTGGTGGGGGTTGCAGTTGTCTGGGTGTGACAGTTACAACTCGGTTTGTCTGTGCCACAGTTCACCCAGCTGTGATAACGATTGTCTTTCTATCAGAGGCTGCTGAAAGGCTTTGCTTAGTTCATTAATGCACATGAAGACTTTTCAGCATCTCCTGAAAGCATGACTGTCATTTACAAGGTACACAGTTCTTGGTGTCAAATTAATCTGCAGCAGTAAAGGACTGGGCTACACTGGTCTGACATACTACGTCTGTAAATTTATGTGCAGAGACTGAACATGTTTTGTGGGGGTAAACAAAAACCTCAAACCTCTCTTTAGCCCCATTTATCAATTAATTAATATTTTTTAAAGGATTCAGAGACAATGCAACAGGAAAACAGGCAATTTATAGTTCTCTCTTCTGATTAAATGCTATCTCTGCCTCTGATAATCCAGGAGAAAAAAGAGGGGGATAGTAGAGAGCTTCTGCACTATTATTTAGCATATAAAATGGGTTTTCCAGGGGGAAACATATTTTATGAAAAAACTTTTTAATAAACAAATAGCCATATTCTACACCTGTGTATGCACATGTGTACACACATCTTTGTAAAAATGAAAAGGTGAAAAGGCAAAACATAGCTCAGGTGGTCTGGAGAATTATTAATATCAAAACTCTCTTTATACATTGGTATTGTGCTAATTGTGATGCTCGCACTATTTTAAATCATCTTGCTGCATCAAGCTGAATGAAAGAATTACAAAAAAAACAGAGACAGGAGAGATGACTCTTGTTCTTTAAAAATAGATTTTCAAAGAAGCATAAGGACAATCTACTAAACTGCTAAGCTTATTCTGAATCAGCTGAGCTATTCTGATTTCCACAAGGTGAGTCTGTTCCTTAAAATTACGGAAGTGGGATTTTGACAGTCTTTTCCTTTCACAAAGAGCAAGTTGTCAGTGAGCCTAAAGGGGACTCCTCTAAGTCCACTCTCACCATCCTGAGCCATGGGCTTATCTTCTTGCTGGATTGAGCCAAGTACGTAAATAAGCAGTACATCAGATCTGGCAGAGTTCCCTGCAAAGGCACAATGCTGATCTATTTGAAAAGAACATTAACATTTTTTGCAGCAGGTCATGGGGTCAAAAGGCTTATTTTGGGGAGGGGGTCAGGGCATTCACTTCCTGTCTTGCTGCTCCAGTGAACAGCATGATACGTATGTGATGGAGGCAATGCTTGTGCAAGTAAAATAACCCAGAAATGGAGACACAATCCATGTACCATGGATAGCTGTGTCTCTATTCAACTACCAGAGGAAGTCAGAATGAGAACTTGTGTTGTTTTTCTCCAAGCATACTATCATGTTTCATTTGAAAGAGAATCAACACATTCTGATGTAAAGCCTCTATCACTCAAACGTCAGTAGCACAACAGTTTATGGTTTGCCTTAGCAGAATCACATATAACAAAAGCAAATAATTCTCACTTTCAAAGCAAAATATTAGAATAAAATCTCATCTTTCTTTCTTCCATCCTCTTCAGTTCCAACAATGATGGGGGTGAAGTATCAATTTAACAAAATCCCTCAACTACTGAGCAATTAACTTGAACCGAACAAGAGAGATTTTTCCTGTGATTTTGTGTTACAGTCAACCTAAGTATGAAAGGAAACAGTGTAAGGAGAATATGAGATGTGATAAAAGTTAATATTTTAGAAGATAATGAGATGCAAATTGCTAGTTGGAACAATACCTAGAGGCTCAACTCTTCAGGCTTTTATTTTCACCAAAGATAGGGATATTTTTATGTATTAATAATTTTCACTTCTTGAGCTCTTTATAAAAGAGATCGGTAACAAAATGCCTTTTTCTTTTCAAAGGAAGAAACTGAACCAAAAAGAGATACGATATACAGAGCTCCTTAGGAGACTAGATATTCATCATAATACCACAGACTTCCTGAGTTTCCTTTAAAGTTATAAAGTATGATAGATTTTACATAATGTACGGTTTGTCAGGTATTAAATACTGACCATGTGGCTGGGACAGTAGTTTGAATTCAGAAATCATATTTCAGACAAAACCAAATTGTCAGGAAATTATCCTATTCAAATGGAGTCCTACATGTTGTCCTACACTTTTGCCTTACATGTGAGCCTTGTGTTTAGGAAATCAGGCTGTAAATACTCAGATTTTAAATGACCAGGTGTTGCTTATAGGTACATATAATTTAGATTTGGACATCTAATCTAGACATAGCCTTCTTTCTGGCCTAGAAATGTGGTCCGGGGGTTAAAGCATTAGATTTTAACTCAGAAGACTTGCATTCTGTTCCTGTGTCAGCCAAACTTGATAGTGCTTTCCTAGGACAACCTTACCACACTCTCTTGCTTGTCTCAAGACAGCTACCATCACAGTCCTGTACTCCTCCTAGGTATATCCCTATCCACATAACTCTGTCTTCTCTTTCTGGAAGTTCACATTTCTGTTCAAGTCCTGGTGCAGTCATTTTGATTTCAGACATTTTGAGGACTGACTACTTACGCTGCAACAACAGCTGTGTATTCCTGAACACTCCTGAACCTCTGCAGGAAGAATTACAACAGTCCAGCCCGGGATCCTGCCAGTCATGGATGAATGTTGCTACTACTTGACCTCAGAGCAATTCAGTGCCAATCACCGGTCTTCTGTTGTTATTATTGGGTAAACAAGGTCTTTCCTGATTCTTCTACTGGGGTCCTGTCATTCAGAGCAACAACCTCTGTGAATTGCTTTAATGAGCTCTAGTGCAGTTACATTAGACACGAGCTCGTTGGCTCCCTAATTTGCGCTCTGAAAAAGCTAGGATAAAACACTGTCTGCACTTGAATATTTTGTGATATGGTGTTTGCAAAGTGTTTTATGATCTGTGGTGCTGCATCACTGCTGTTCTCAGAAAGTGCTGTCACAAACAGAAAATGGCACTTTTCTGTTCCAGTCACTTAGGGACAAGATAATAGCTGGAACTGTGTCTCTGTGTCTGTAGAGAATCCTGCAACAACCCTTCCATCTAGGATGCTCTCAGTTTTACTAAGAATGTTGCTTGAAGAGAACATTGCCTTCCTGTTTCTTTAACCTGGCTTCTTTTATCTGTCCTAAATATCTCCTAACTGCTAGACTAAAACCTGAATCTTGGCACAGGGTTGTTTTTATAAGCAAATACAATAATCACTAATGTCATGATGATCCAAGCAAGGTTTTCAATTCAATATTGTGATGAAATGCCTTTTTCTGGTATTCATGCCATGGATGAAAGGGTCCATTTCTGAGGGACTGAGTTACTTTTTTAATCTTGCAAAGAAGGGAACTTCTTATTTTAAAATAAATGCAGTGCAGCATTGTCCTCTGGACAGTTGCAGTTCTCTGTAGTACATACAGGTTAACTACATGAAAGAATATATTTGTTTTCCTTACTGCTCCAGACACTGGGCTGGTAGGAAAAGTAACAGATATGTGGAAAATAAATAACTGTCTTGGGGTGACTTTATGATTGCCCCATATTCGTCTCCTCTATGCCAGGAGAAAAAAAGTGAATCTTGTGCTTTTAAAAACTGAGCCCCAAGAGCCGAGAGAAAAAAANTAGCTCTTTTGGGTTTTTTTTTCCATTTCACTTTCCTTCAAGGAAATATTTCTTTCCTCGAACCTGGTGGGAGAGGGTGATTGCGGCCTGTTTTTATCAGAGAATATTTAGCCTTCTGAATATATTTGTTCCAAACCAGGACAATAACCTAAAAGGTTATTCTGTCCTGAAGTGTGATTAAAAGAGAGGAAAAAACTCTGCATCCTTGCAACAGACAACCATTTCAGGTCAAAGTTCTGGTGATTATCATGGATTATTGGGTTGTTTGTAATTACTTTAGGGTGATTTTAAGGCTTTGAGTTTACAAACCAAAACATATAAAAAGTCTTGGCACTTCAATCATAATAAAAAAATCTAGAGGTAGAAAACTTTCCACTTGACATGGGTCATACTTTTCATTCAGACTTGATTTACATTTTTGTATGTATAAATAAATAAAACCCAAGAGTAATGAAAGGTAACTCATTCTGCTTTAAATGCCACAAATAGACTGCTTTTCACATTCTGTTTCAGTTTTTTGAAGCTTTTTCAGTTCTGAAGTTACAGGCAGCATGTTTCAGTGAAGTGGTTTGCATGTAAACATTAGCATTTTTCAATGGGATTAAAGTCTCTATCACTTCTCTTCAGAGGTAAATCTTTACCATGAGACGACTGCCATCCTAGACAGTTGAAGTCTTAAGTCTCTAAAGCAAGAACCGCATCTCCACTGCCTGTCATAGCTAATAGAAATGGAGGTCTCCAAGATTGCTCCTGGACAAGGATACCAGAGCCAGCTCTGGTGTAGTTTATTGCATGTTTATCTTGTATAGCTCTGTAACAGCGTTGCCCTCTTATACCCAGTATGCATGAATATAGATTATCCTTGGAGAAACCATCATGATTCATAAACAGCTGGGTTTTACTGACGCTTCTTATATGCATATACATATGTATACATGTGCATGTTTTTTTAAGAAACAAACTAACAATTCTTCCTTGTGATTTCAACACAGGTTTAAAATTACATATTTTAAAAAGCCTGGAAATGCCATAATTTTGTGGGAAGAGCTTCATCATCTTGAGAGCTGTAGTCTGAGGGTTTTCCCCAGAGAAGTGTGGAAAAGGATAAAAAATTATGCTTTATCATCTTGAATTTCCATTTTTTCCTCCCCCATAACAGCCACAAACAGCACAGCTGAAGGATCCATTACACATTCATCACTTCTTTCTTCTGCATCACAAAGCTTTGCAGCCTTCAGACACCAATGCGATTCCAGCCTCCAAGGTGCAGTTAGTCACAGGTGACAGGAACAAGACCCTGGTAAGAGGAGTTGCTGGGCCAGCTCTAGCATGTGGGTGTGGGTCAGTGCTAGGTTTAAACTTGATGAGCACTGCCTTCTTTTCTCACCCCTGCTGACACCCTGCATGTAATTTCTTTGACTTCCTGCCTGTACATGTTAATAGTGATATTTACAGCTGTCCATTTTGGCACAGAGAAGTAGTAGCAGAGTTGGTATCAGGATTTCCTGTGAATTTAAGAGCATGAGGTCAAGGTGAGCTGTGGCCTTAAGGTGTAGCCTATCCCTTTCTCCTCTCTCCTTCCCTTGTCCAGCCACCTACTTGGGCACCAGAGAGAACTGCAGGACAGAGGCTGCAGGCCATCTCTAGGCAAAGCTTCTTATCCTTCAACTTCTTTTTCAGAAGGTATCTTTTGGATATGTCTTTTAACAATATTTGTTTTCCTGTCTGTGTGAGCAGTACTTTGACCTTAGCTGTAGACAGCTGACGTAAGTCAGAAACCGAGCCAGGGACCAGCCCCTCTCTGCATGCAGAGCTCTGTTGTTCCCACAGTACCTCTCCACTTTCGTTGATTCATCATCTGCCCGTCTCTAGTTCAGAATAGCTGGAGGTGCTGAAAACATGTGGCTGTATTGCTGCAGGCTGTGATCATCTCAGATCAGACACACACAGAGGTCAGGAAGCAGAGCAGCAAACCCTCCCAAAGCCCTAGGTGCTACATGTGTCAGCTCTGACAAGCCAGAGTGCTGCAGGATGGTGCCTGTGCCACAGCAGGACAGAGAGGAGAGTTGTACTGTAGAATATCTCCCTGATGAGAGCCAAAAGCCAGCTCCTTGCTGCTACCGAACATTGCAAATTCCACACACTTGCTTTCCGAAGAAGAGCAGCAAAGCTGTTGAAGGGACTAGAGCACAAGTCATATGAGTAGTGGCTGAAGGAACTGTAGTTGTTTAGCCTGGATAAAAGGAGGTTCAGGGGAGACCTTATCACTCTCTAAAACTACCTAAAGGGAGGTTGTAGACAGATGAAGGTTGTTCCCCCAGGTAACAAGTGATAGGTCAAGATGAAATGGCCTCAAGTCATTCCGGGTGAAATTAAGATTGGATATTAAGAAACATGTCTTCACAGAAAAGGTCTGTCAAGCACTGGAACAGGCTATCCAGAGAAGTGGTTTAGTAACCATCCCTGGGGATATTTTAAAGGTATGTAGATGTGACACTTAGGAAAATGGTTTAGTGGTGGACTTGGTAGCGTTAGGTTTACAATTGGACTCAGTGATCTGAGAGGTCTTTTCTAATCTAAATGGATCTATGAATCTATATGTCCCACCTGTATTCACCAGCTTGTTTTTTCTAGATGAGTTTATGAAGAAGGAAAGACCTTATATGATGTGATTACGGTTCAGAGAGGGAGACTGAAGCCCTCTGTTCTACCTCATAGCTCAGGCAACTAATCCCCTGTCCTACAGAATCAGTGCATATAAATCCACCTTTTTACAGACTTGTTCCAAAGTTACATCTTCAAACCTCTAAGTTTTCTAAAGTTACATCTTCAAATGCCTAGGTAGCAGATTCAGAGGCTAAAAAGTGTGGTCACTGGAACGGTTGCACATGGTGGGAAAGAAGCAGGGATGTTACACCCTAGCTGTGAGCTCTGACATTGAGTAATCTTTAGATTACTTGCACTTCACCACGATTGTGTGGAGGCAGTAACTCAACACTATCAGATGTTGAATCCAGATGTAGGGGGGTTTTTTTGTTTAGTAATGGTTAAAGTGCCTCCTGAGCAATTCCTGCCCCCATGGGAATGGGACAGCTTCAGGGATGCTCCTCATTTTAGTGGACATAGTAGAACACATACATTGCCCTCAGAAATGTGGAATAAGGTTACTTCTGGATGCACAAGGCTGGCTTTTGCTTTTTACTGTGCTTCAAAACCATGGAAGGCTCAAACTACAGACACTGCAGCCTGGCTTCCCTAGTTTACCATAGCAGCTCAGCTAAAAGCTCCCAGGTCTAGTCTTTCATTAACCTACCATCCAAATGGAAGCTGATGAGCTCCCCTGTCTTAGTACATTTATTTAATCTATCTGTTGCACAAGAAGGGGAAGGAAAGAGTTTCCTAAGACATTCCCCATTTCTTGTCACCTGTGTACCTCTGCAAAGGGAAATCTACAACCCGATGCCCAGCATGCCAGCAGCTCCATCCTGCATCCCATCAAATGCTTTCTATACCTCTGTTACCCTGAGTGCTATCTTAGGGACAAGACATTCCCAAAAGGGAAGACAGGAATTCCATAACCATAGAGAAACTTAAAATTTTGCCTCACTTCCTTGGAAAATGGCAGATCTTTGATTTTCTTAGACTATTAACAGGCAGAGGAACTCAGAGATTAGCCTATGCTGCTCAGCTGAGCCTGCTTTCACTTGCAGATTGCCAAGGCAGGTGATATATAAAAAGTTAGACATATCAGGCACAAATACTAAGGTGGTTCTAAGCATTTTGGGCCAAAGAGCATTGATTTAGCCCAGAACATCAATGGTGGAATTCAAATCTGTCTGCATATGTACACAGAAGTGTCATCTAAACACTATAATCTCACAATTTTCCAAAATAATTTTCCCAATGATTCATTTGATTACTGATGTATAGTATAAGGCAAGGACCTCTGAAGGCTCATCATAATGATTCCTATCAAATCTGTGAAACTGCCTGAGGAAGAAGTGTTGGCAGGGGGTAAAGAACAAAACTTGCTGAAATTTAAGACCAGACATGCAAATATTAAACTCAAAAATCATTCTTACATTGAATTTTAGTGGTTAAATTCACCACAGAAAAAAAAATTCTATGGAGAGGGAGATATGAGAAATATCAAAAGCTGAGCATATTGGAAGTTAGTATAGAAGGGAGCAAGGTATACATACTTTTATATATGTATATGTGACAAGGTTACTTAGAAAGTTATCCCTCTTTTTCAGTCTCTGCTCTCCCTTTATTGTTGCTTTTTGCATCAATATGAAATGGGGCAGCGCACTCAAACAGGTTCCAGCTTGGGACTCATTGAGGTAACCTCATTCCTAGGAGAGTAGCAAGTATTGCATTTCAAATTGCCCTCAGTGGCAAACCCCTGCATTAAAGTAACCACACAGGACTTGAGCTAAACAAGTAAAATGAAGAAGAAATGCAGTAAATCTTCTTTATATGAAGGCTTTACATGATGCTCAAACAATATTGTACACAAGATTTTAATGAGAAAAATAATGTTCCTGTTGTGAAGCAGCAACACAAATATTCAATCAAGTAAGAAAAGGACTTTTCCACGTCTAGGATTAGTTTCTGCTAAATAAAGATGCCAGAAAATGTTCAAGTCCCCTTTTCTACCTGTGGAATTGAGGCAAGGTGTCTAAGGCCCAGCTTCTCAACTGATGGTATCAGGACAGCTCTGCTGACTCTGAGAAAGAGTTTGGGTTTCACCAACTGAAACTGTTATGGGCAAAAAACGCAGTTTATACAGTGAATGCCAACTGGCAGCAGATAAGTGGGTGTGTATGTGTGAGGCAGTGAAGGAGATAAAGGACTAAGACTGAATGCTTTTGCTGTTCTTCCATTGTAGTCTGCTGCTCTGCATGTTGACTGTTTAGATTGGGAAAAGAGGGGCCTTAGGGTATTGGAAAAAGAGGAGACTTCAAAAAAGGAAGTGGTTTCTGAAGGAGAAGACAAGCTGAGAAATAAGAAGGTAATGACCCTGCTGGAGAAAAGATGTCAGATGTGGGGAAAGTCATGGAGATCAGGAAGATAAATGTTGAGGGGTAGGCAGTGATCTGGGCTTGTAACACCACTTCCCAATGCAGAAGGGAAGTTGAGACCTGGTGAATGCAGTGGTGGGGAACAGTGAGCATGTGAGTGTAGACGTGAGATAATCAAGTAAGGTAAAAGCTCTAATCTCACTTGTTCTTAAGTAAATGCCATTATACAGAGTCGCTGTGGACAGTGGTTTACTCTGTCTCACATGTGTCAAAGACTCCATCTCAATCAGTCTTCACAATTTCATTGTCTTGTATATAGCTTAGAAAAAGTTCCTTTCCCTCCAGAGCTATCCCACTCCCTGTGAAGGAGATGAGCTTAAGTGGTAATGCAGCTCACAGCACAATATTGAACTACATGGTCAATCAGAAACACACCAGTTAAGCCTTTTTATTTCCATGTGTGTCCTCTTTGGGTGGTTTCACACTGATGCAATTCATTGAAAATCAAAATAAGTACAACTCTACACAGGGAAAATTGCATTTGAAGGTTTCCCAGAGACTCAGTGTTGACCAGCACTGATAGATTACTTTATCAGCCTTGAAAGAAATATTCATCACTGGTTTGGCAGCTTTGTCATTCAAGTGGCAGGAAGAATTCTGTTCTCTGTTCGCAGGTGTTAATACAGTTATATCAAATCCTAAGCACAGGAGAATACAACCCACACATACTTATACATGCACAGTGCTCCCACCCTTCCCCCCACCTCTTCAAAACTCAGCAGCAGAAGGGATCTGACCTGAAATGTCACAGAAAAGTTGTTATTTCATGCCCTGTAAACATGTGCCAGATGATTGCATCTTTCCTTTAGGCTGAAGGATGGATGGGAAATACTGTGTCTTTACTTGCTAACAAACCTTGGGACTCAGTGTGCTTCTCCCTTCAAACACCAAATCTGCTGTTCTGTAGCTGTGAGGCTTTTCTTAGCTTCCCTTCAGTCCTGCTAAAGATGTGTCTTTAGGCTCTGAACATTGGAACTACTGGGGGGAGCTCAAGATTTCTTTAGGAGAGACAATAACCAAATTGAGTAGGGCTCACCAGAGGAAATGTCATTTAAATGAGGGACATTTGACCTTTTCAGTCCTAGCCCTTGATTTGTCAATAAAAATGGGAGCTAGTTGGAGAAGAAAAGGGTTTCCTTGCATATAAAATGATGTCTTTTTGAATGAGATACCAATACACAGTTGATATATGAGCACCAGACATTTGGGAGTTTGAGTCATGAATGATGAAATGTATAAACAACCTTGAAAGCCCCTTCAAACTTCCCTTACCTTGGCTCTCATACTGTGGGAACATTGCTGTATGATTATTTCAAAGTGAACAAAAAGAGATTTTACCTTTCTTCAGTTTGTAGAGTTACAGCTGAACCATCCAAGCAGTGAGAATCCGAGGATTCATCAGAGCAGTTGGGATGGCCAGATAAGAGCAGGAAAAATTAGAGCGTTCCCGAGATAAGATGTTCCTTTCTGTTAGCCAGGGAAAAAGATCTTTTAGCTGCAGAGAAGAAAAAAGGACATTTCTCGCATCCTGAAAAGTAATAAATTGAGAGAGTTGGATATCTTACAGCAAACTGAAGTAATCTCTGCTTAACTATAGCAGCTGTGGGGCTGGGTCTTGGAATAAGGGTTTTCTGATAACCTCAAAGTTTCTGATAGTTATTCAGTATTGATCACAGAAATAACAGAGGACAAAGGAACCCTGCTGCTGAGACACACAAACCAATGCTCAGGTTTAAATGCTGCTATTTCTCATGTAGTTTTGATAGTGTATGCAAAACTCCCTCATTATCTTTTCTTGTTTACTTATTTCTGAAGGAACCTCTTCACACCTGTGTGCATTCATGCTGCTTTTCCTGTTGAAAATACCAACCCATGGGAAATTGGGTCCATGAGACTTTGAAACAACCTTCTCTCCTGGACAATGAGGCTCAAGCAAAGGCAAGAAATCAATATAATAAAGTTGAAGATGTAAAAACTGGAGATTCATAGAGCTGATACAATGATTTTTCTACTCAAGTGTATCTCTCCTTCAGATTACCCCAACTCACTTACCTTCATACCTTCTTGAAAATGCTACCCAAAGGCAGTAAAAGCAGGAGGGCAGATTTCCTTCCCCATTTCCAAATTACCTTTTGCCCATGAAGGTAATTTGAAATTCTTGACTTTATTTCATCCACAATTGAATTGTAAATCCCTTTCATCAAAAAAACCTGTTCTGGAACAGACTGCTTGTGCACATAACTGCAATATTCCAAATTTTCATTGAGCTGGTCAGTTACTTCAATTAATTATTATTGTTGTGTATAGTTAAAACATAGAAATCTAAGCTTTAGGTTAAGGAATAAAGCTGAAAATACTCATATTTTCTGTATTAGAAAATTTTAACTAGTACTCTTTCTTAGTAAATGTTTTTAATCATGTTTTTAAAATAATTTTTCTCCACTGCAATACTGAGGAAAAGGGAGACAAATCAAGAATATGTAATTTATTTCTAAAATATACAAAATGTAACACTCATTTTAAAATCGCATTCCAGAAAAACATGTATTTTAGGAAAGATGACATCCTCTAGATGTGTTTGTATGTCTCTACCCTTCTGTATTGCTCTTTCACCTTTCTGAAAGAGAGATGGTTTCTGCATTTCACCACGACAGTTGGGGATAATGTGATCTGACAAGTTATCCCTGAGCTGACTTCAATACACAATAAATGATCCTTGCAGCAGATGACATTCGACAACATGGATAATATTAGCACAATAAGGAGATGTGGACAGATTCTCAAAAAATATAAATTAGTATACATCCACCAAAGAAAGAAGAACTATGTCAATTTACATCAGCAAAGAAGTTGTGTGATACAAATTCAAGTTGGTTAAACTACTATTTTCTTGAATTATTTGCTATAGCTAGAGAAAATGAACAAATAAATTAATGATGAATACCTTTTCAGTATGAGTCCATACCTTAAATAAAATATTTATAAAAGGTCTAGGAGAGTCTTGTCATATTCTGGTTGGATAGAGCAGAGTGTTCAGAGACTGTGAGCCAGGTACTAACATTCCCAACACAATCTATGTTTGCCTCCTGAGGTGACTAACATCACCAGCCAAGCTTAAGTGTAGTGATGAGACAAGCTTTTGTTTTAGCAGCCGAGCTGTGACAGAGGGCAGTAGGCACAAACTTCTGGCACATCTTCTACTTGCTATTTGGAAGGGCTTAACATAATACACAGGGTGTGATGTGTTATGCATTAAAGCATCTCCCTAAAATTCAAAGACAGATGCCTTAGTCACTGTTCTTTTCTAGTTTTACACTCTGAAGAATAAATAATATAACAGAAAAGCAGGATTTGTTTCATAAGCAGGTGATAAGGCACAGATAGCAAGGAGCAGCTTGCAGTCAGGGTTATAAACATCCAAAAGATGTTTAGTATCAGGGATTGTGGCTAGCAACAAAACGTTATGGACCAACAGATGTAGCCCACTTGATTTGTTTATATAGGGTAAAACAGTGCATTACTTACAGACTACGAACGTCTGGAGAGTGCTGCCACAGAGCCAGTGGGACATGATTAGGACAAATGGCCTCGTTATATGCTATTGGCTTTCAAAAGGTTAAAAAAATGTATCTGCTGTGTGCGAAAGACAAATGTTCCATTTGATGATCCTTTTGATCATCAAGAAGACTGTTTCATCTCATACAGATCCAAAAAAAGGTCAATTCAGAGCTGAATGAATTCACAGCTCATGTAAGTTACTATGGTATCTACACCCAAAATCATGTAAACGAATGCTCTAAACACCATAATGTTACTGATACCTTTAGTGGATAAAGGGCATACTCTGAAAAAAATCTGGGGTGCAACTTGACATTAAACCCCTAATGGAGCAACTCAGCTGCATTCCTTCTTTTGCCACTTTTGATTTCAGCCCTGAATCCCAGGCTGACCCTGCAGATACAATAGGACTTTGTGATATGAACAGTTTTATGGAGTTTATGTGAAAATCTGCCTTTTTTAACAGAGAAAATGAATAATTAAGAAAAAAAAGAAAAGTCTGTCTGATAAAAGCAAGTGCTATAATGAAAATCAGTCTTCTTTAACAGAGAAAAGGAAGAATAGGCAACAAAAATCTCAATCTGATAAAAACAAATGATATAAAACTTTGAGGCAGGATCTAAGCTCTGGGCAGATGAATGTTCAGACAGATAAGAAGTCTGTGAAAAAAACAAGTTNGATGGTTGCGCAGTATGCCAGGCGGAGGTAGAAGAATAGTCCTAGTAGTGAGAGAGATGTAAAGAGAAAAGCTGCTATTGTGACTGGAGCTACATAGAGACTGGCTTCGTGCCAGGAGGGAAAAACACCTGAAAAATTGGAAATTTTCTATGAAGGAGAGCCCTACCCTGTGGCCAAGAATAGCAAGACTGGATTGTTCAGGTATGTTTCATTCTGACAAAATACAAGTAATTTATGTCTATTTCTATTTGAAATATTATGTATTTTCCTGTAGGAAAACAAACCAGTGAAGTAGGCAATGGTGACTTCCAAATGAATAAATAAAGCTTCAGAAATTTTAAAAAGAGAGACTGTCACATTCTTAGAATCTTGTTCTTTCTTCTTTAGAATGGAAATTAACATGAGTCAAAGGACCTCAATATTAATAGTAAAATAAAATTCCCAGACACTCATTGTGGTCCCATCACATTTCCTATGACTAGCTTTATGAGTAATGCACATTAGATGCAGAAGTTGTCGTATATATTGACAGCTTTCAGAAGTGTTATCTATAAAGATAAAGAATACTTAACTATTTTTGGAAGGCATTGGATACAGCTCTATTTCTGTAACTAAGTCTATATTGTTTGCATCACATACCATTGATACATATGCAGGAGTCTAGTTATATGCATAATGACACATATGCAAAAATACTANTTGATTTCAGCCCTGAATCCCAGGCTGACCCTGCAGATACAATAGGACTTTGTGATATGAACAGTTTTATGGAGTTTATGTGAAAATCTGCCTTTTTTAACAGAGAAAATGAATAATTAAGAAAAAAAAGAAAAGTCTGTCTGATAAAAGCAAGTGCTATAATGAAAATCAGTCTTCTTTAACAGAGAAAAGGAAGAATAGGCAACAAAAATCTCAATCTGATAAAAACAAATGATATAAAACTTTGAGGCAGGATCTAAGCTCTGGGCAGATGAATGTTCAGACAGATAAGAAGTCTGTGAAAAAAACAAGTTCAACCAGGGAATTCCCTTTAACTTGATATTGATAGTATTATTGTCAGGAAAACAAGAAATAATGAAAAGTCAAAAGCATAGAGTTAAGAAGCACATTCCCCAAAGCTGTAAGGCTGCTTTCTTTCAAACTTCTTTAAATAGACTGTGAGATCTGAATATGATTTGAATTCTAAAAAACTAGTAGCTAGATGGAGAAACTCAAACCACCTCTTGCAGCAAATGAGCAGGATGCAGTCAGACAAGGAATGTTGGCCAGGGTCAGAAGAGAGCTAGAAAAAATCATTAGCTTTAACCCACAGAAGTCAAATCTCACAGTTAATTGAGTCCACTGGCTTTGCCTTTGCAAAGCACTTTAAACTGGTGAGATCAGGCCAAGTAATGCCTTGCAGTATTATCTTTGTCTTCAAGATACAGAAACCCTGAGTGTAAAGGGGTGAAATTTTAACTTACTGAAGTAGAAAATGTGAAGAAAGGTAAATAATATCACCAAAAATAAAGAGTTTGAAAGCC
>WEIV01001991.1:51688-76985 GCA_013390005.1 Calyptomena viridis
GGGTTTTTATCCATCAGGTACCAAATGTCTTGACTGAATTCCATCACTTGTACTTACTGGTGAGTGGAGATGGCCATAGCAGAACTGCCCACCAGCCTCTATCCATATATTGTTGCAAACCAAGGCACCACAACCACCACAAAAGGTGATTCCCCAGAGCCAGCACACAAGGAGGGGACCTTCTCCCTGTAGCATGGGGTGTTCCTAGGTGGTGAGACCTCTGGATGTGCACATCTGAGGATGGTCACACATAGCTCTGGCACTGTAGAACTTCTCCATTAAGCAGACTTGGTTTCTGCTAAGAGAATAACTTTCCTTTTTTTTTTCTTTTTTTTTACCTTTGTATCATCTCTCTCTTCTGGCTGCTTGCATAGTTCCCTGTCCATCACCCCACAAATGTCCTCATAACTGCTTCCAGGCAGTAAGATTAAAAACTAGCGGTCACCAACATGTCCCTTGTCCCTGGCCAAGCCAGTCCTCTGAAAATCTGGCAGCCATACCTGTCATGCCTTCCTATATGTTATCAAAACCTGTAGTGTGAATAAGCTGGTTCTTTTCCTGATTTTGCTGCTTCACTCCTGTGTGTCCTTTCCATATTCCTTTGTTCATTCTAATTGTAAAAACGAAATGATCATACTAATGAAGACAGTTTAACTGAGTAACAAGCCTTTTCAACAACGGGCTCCTGACAAGCCTCTACACTTCTTATAGTCTGTTATGCAAAGACACTGCTAAATTTTAGCTATAGGAAGGTGACACTGTCTCTTAGAGCAGTTGTGAGCCATTTAGAATGGTTTTACAGACCACCAGCAGAATCATTGGTCAATGCATGTTACCCTTACTATAAAAAATAGATGCCTCTGAATAAGCCTAAGTCTCATTTCTTTGCTTCCATATAATGTTTACTTTTGTTTCCTCTGCTGTTACATACTTGTACTTTTTCCCAATGGGTACAGATTGTCTTTTAAAAACAATGAAACACGAGAAGAAAAGGTATTCACATATTCCTAAATTTCATTAAAATATAAAAAAGCCTTTAGCACATTTAAAACATGGAACCAAAATATATTTATTGGATCAAATCCAGTCCTCTGTGACCTGAGGTTGCTTCCTCATACAAGCTCATTATAAACTTGTCAAGGCTATTTTAAATGAGTTACAGCTTTCTCCCCCCTAGTCCAATTGGAACCTTGCTGGGATTTGCTGATAACGGGATCCTCTCATTTTAAAGTTAGAACTACTTCATAGCCCTGAGAAAAGGGATTTCATGTGCCGTTATTTGCAGAACAGGCCAAAGAAGAATGTCAGAGGCTTTCCTCCATTTTAAAACAAGTTTTTTTTACAAAAGGACTAAGAAGTAGTGTAAAATGATTAGTCAAGCAGTGGGCCAAGAGGGTGAAAGTGCATTTTAGTGCTGGGTCTGAAAGCTGGTTAGAAATTATGAGAAAATCCTCTCTGTGTAGACTGAACAAAACCCATCAACAATTCCCATCAACAATTTTTAAAAGTAATTTTCAATTCTCAAGTTTTATGTGAATTAACATAATACAAGTGTAAAGCCACTTTCACTCTTAATTTAAAGCACAGCTTTTACAAATCATCTTGGGTTTTTTACAGTCACTGGGGGGTTTAATGTAAACTATAACAAAGGCTTGTGATGCTGAAGAGAGCTGCATACCAGACTTCCTCCTCCTGTGTTCCTTGAGTACACTGGAATTTTACAATGTCGTTTAAAGTCTGCTGTCACTCTTGTCCTTCTTAGATGGCAGCTCTTAACTTTTTCTCAGTGAACTTTTCTTTCTGGGAAACTTGTGGCAATCATCTCACGGCTGTGCTCTGTACAATTCCTTCAAAGTGACTGAATACCAAGGTATCTAGGAAGTGGTACCCTGCTCCAGGGAACAGGGAAAATTTAATTCAGGTAGCTCAGGAAAGTGGACAGCTAGGATAGGCTGAAATTTAGGATCGAATTCACAGAATAACTCACAAGATATAGTCCCTGTCTACACTTCACACAAAGAGCCACCTCCCATTCCTCTGGTAGATATGAATCCCAGCTGTGACCCTGCTATTTATTGATGATAAAAGGGGACAGGCAGCAACAGACCAGTGAAGCCCATGCCTGGGGTGCCAGGAAAGCTGCTAGGTTTGTCCTCTGCTAGCTGTGTCACTTGCACACATCCAAACGGCTTTACATAGCCACTGGTCTTCACACTCTGGTCAGGAAATATCAGTGGTTTGGTCCACACTGAAATGTCCCCTCAGGATCCTAAATGCTTACAGAGAATAAAACTTTTTCATGCCTCTTTTCCTCCATTCTGCACTTTTTCCTCTTCCCAGAATTTGTTTATTCCCTTAGTGCTTACATTTCTGCACAGCCATTCCCAGACTAGTTGTCATTAATTATTGGGTTTAGGGACTGTGGCTTAATGAAGATAAATGATCCAGCAGTCTCTGTAATATAAAGCCATTTGCAAAGTAGCAAATGGTAGGTCAGGCTGGTGGGTTTGCATCCAGTTCAGAGCATCCAGCCAGATGTTCCACCATACGTACTGTCATCAGAATTGTCACTAATCACCAGTCTCGTTAGTAGGTTCTCTAAACCCAGGCCAAAGACTGATGGGCCACAGAAGGCAAATTTCCCCTAGAGATTATTTTTGCCAATGTGGTTTAAAAATGCATTTAGCAAGGGAGAGTGTAAGAAACAATTGCTTGTACTGTTCAGTGTGTGAAAAGATGGCATTTCTTCAGAGCAGTCAGTATGGCACTGTTCACTAGCAGCAGGCAGTGCTTGAGGCCATATCAGTGCTTGTGCTTTCAGAAAGAAATTGTTCATGCATCTCAGTATGGCAGAATGGATGTTGGGCAACAGGGCTTCTTTTTTTTCAGGTGACAATGATGGCCCAACCACCATGAAGGCATGCTCTTTCTGAGTAAGTAGATACCACCTTTGGAATAAAAGATTGAAAGGAGAAGCAAACCAAAACCAAACAAACCAAAACCCCCTAGGAAATTCAGAGAAACAGTGGCAGGATTTTTTTTTTAATCAACATTTTTCAGGTAGTCAGAAAAGCTATGACAAAATGCAACACAAATATTTTACTTCCCTCTCTTACCCTCTTACCTGAATTTTTAGAGACATTTTAGAGAATAAACAAAACCAATATCCTCAGGCAGAGGAGGAGTCCAACACAAAAATTTCATCACAAAGAACTGGCAAAACAATTGCAATCAAGCTCATAAAGCTGAAATTTCAAGGAATCGTATCTCTAGACAGTCATGCCAACTTAGTTTTTACATCTCCTTCTCACATATTCGCACTATTCTTCTTTGTTCTACCAGACTCTCTTTTTTCTATTATTCTGCTTTTGAATAATACTGAAATGAGGTCTTTTTTTCTCTCTCTTCCTATCTCTTCTAAATAGAAGAAAACCTTATAATCAAAGAAGTGCAAATCTAGTTTTCTACCCAATGATGTCTGAGTGGATTTGAAACTCAAAATATAACCATTTGTTGCATTCTGGATAAATGATCTATGATAAGGAAAGAGCTTTGTGCCTTCCCTTGGAGAGCTGGACTTTTATATGAAAAGTACAAAGACAAAACAGTAAGCCTGCATGTGGTATATGGTGCTATATTATCCTATATGACTTCCTGCACTCTCTCATATGTAAAAACATCAGTAAAATAGAGGCTTAGCGACATGCGTTGTTATTTAAAGTAATTAAGGAAAGTACACAAGACATCATCATTAGGGATTCATAATATAGCAATCAAAACATGATTGCAGCTTAGTCCTAACTCTTAGCTGACTGAGCAGGGCCACTGCAGCAGGACTGTGGAGAAATGCTGTATGACAAGAGGTTTGTAATGATTTACAGGGTGTTCCTTAATTGCACAATCAGTTGTTTGTTCCAGTTAATTGAGTTCCCCTTCCAGTAATTATTCTTCGTAGTTATTTATACCACTGTAACACAAGCTTACATTTTCGTACAGCTACCTTAGCTCAGTTACCTCCCAGGACTTTTCTGCCTCATTGAACTGAATTAGTGTTGCCTTTAGTTAACCAGGGATGATGAATTTACTTTCTATATGATTTCCTTATATATTGTACATGTCTCTTTACAGAGAGTAGCAGAGTGCAAAGGAGGATATAGCTGTTTTTTTCCAGGTGCACTACATGTGGAGTCTAGATCTTTACTCCAGAAGTCACTGCTGCACCCATGGCCAGGATACAGTTCAAACAATCACCTACCATACCCTTGACTTTTAATATCTATTTCTGTCACAGAGAGAAAAACAGCGTATGCTTAATGGAATTTGAAACTACTAAGAAAAATCTGTTTGAGTACAAAACTAAGCAAATAATATTTCATGAGCATATGAAAATGAATATGTAGGACAGAAAAGGCTGTGATACCAGGATGAATGGAAGGGATGATGGCTGTCTCACTGGCTACTCAAATTTGCACACAAACTTGTATTTCTTCCATCACTCATAAAATGTTATCGGCTCTTTTTTGAGTGATGCTATCTATTTTTAAACTGTTTTATTGTTTGTTTATATTAAGTGGTGTTTTATATACACAAAAGCCACTGTTTTAACTTGGATGTTTATGAAAGTCTTTTCTGTATTATGGGGAGCTGTGAACCTTTCCTCCATCTTTGTTTGCACATATATGTAGGCATCTACTTAAACTTTCCATCATCCTTCCAGTCTGAGAAAAAAAAAATTGTCTTTAGAGCTTGTTTATTAAGTACTTTTCATCCACACCTAGTCGTATTAGTTGTAAATGATTTCTATGCACAATTTTTTTTTGTTTCTGTTTTTAGGATTACCGTATGGGTACTAGTAATGATGATTCATATGTTTCATACACAGTGACATTTCTGGTGCTTCTGCTTCTAAGATAAGAAGACGGAGGTTAGCTAAATTTCACCAAGCTGTATATTACCAACAGGTAGGTTGTCAGTAAGAGAATAGGAAACAATGTGCTGAGCTTCCCCTCTCATTTTCAGCTTCTCTGTTGCCACTACAGACCAAATATCAATAGCATATGTTTTATGTCAATGCTTTCTTGTCTTTTATAGCCTTCAACAATAAACCAGCAGGCAGTGAAATCTCAATACTCTGCTGGGATTTTACACTGTTTAGACAGAGTTTATTTTCAGCATCTCTTCTCTGTGCTGTTTTGTTTTCTGTTGAAATCCAGGAAGGATTAGAAATTCTGTTCTCCACAAATTCACCATTCAATATATGGATCATCTGGATCAAACTGATGTGCAGAACAGTTATCATTTTGATTCGTTGTCTGGAATATTGAGCAGTAATAATTGCTTATAGTTCAGCAAAAACAGATAGTGTGTGTATGAAAGAGAAAAAGATCTTTTCTATGCCAACTTGAGCAGTTGCTTTCAAATAGCAAAACTATGTCATGCTTCATTTCAGCTGTGTGGTGGTTTTCAACTCTGATTCAGCCTTTTAATTTTGTTGTAATTCAGATTTAACTTCTCAAAAATATATGTCATTCTGAAGGAAAATATTAAAAAAAACCCCAACATTCTGAAAGTTACAAAAAAAAATATTTTTAACGAATGTCCACACTAGGATTCAAAATCCTTGAAACGTTTTCACTCTTTTACCTACCGAAATTATTTTTCAAGTGTTACCTTACTTCATGTACTGTATTGACCATGGCTGGATTCCACCAAAAGAGTTCCATCACTCCCCTCCCCAGATGCATGAGATAATGAAAAGGCTCATAGTTGAGTCAAGGGCAGGGAGAGATCTCTCACCAGTTACCATCAGGAACAAGACAGACTTGACTTGGGGAAAAGAATTTATTGCTGATCAAGTCAGAGTAGGATAAAAAATCTTAAACCATCTTCCTCCTACCCCTCCCTTCTTCCCAGGCTTAACTTCACTCCTGAATCCTCTATTTCCTCCCCATAGTGGTGCTGTGATCAGTTCATCACACATTATCTCTGAAGCATCTTCCTCCTCAGGAAGGACTCCTTACACTTCTCCAGCATGGGTTTCTCCCAGAAGAGACAGTCTTCTGCAACCTTCTATGGTGTGAGTCCTTCCCACAGGCTGCAGTTTTTCACAATCTGCTCCAGCATGTGTCACCCCATGAGGTACAGTCCTTCAGGAATAGACAGCTCCAGCATGGGTCCCCTGTGGGATCACAAATCCTGCCAGAAAACCTGCTCCAGCATGCACTCCTCTCCTTCCATGAGTCCACAGATCCTGCCAGGATCCTGCTCCAGCACAGGCTTCCCATGGAGTCCCAGCCTCCTTCAAGCATCCACCTGCTTTGGTGTGAGGTCCTCCATGGGCTGCAGGTGAATCTCTGCTCTCCCACAGAGCCCCGTGGGCTGCAGGGGGACAGACTGAGTCACCATGGGCTGCACCGTGGGCTGCAGGGGAACCTCATCTCTCGTGCCTGGAGCACCTCCTCCTCATCCTTCTTCACTGGCCGTGGGGTCTGCAGACTGTTCTTCTGACATATTCTCACTCTTCTCTTGGCCAGCACCAGGTCTGTCCTGCAACTGGCTGGCATTAGTTCCGTAGGATAGAGAGAAAGCTTCTGGCAACTTCTCACAAAATTCATCCCTGGCAGCCCCCTGCTGCCAAAGCCAACACATTTTGTAAATTTTTGTAAGCTTCTTAAACTACTCCATGCCCCAACCTCCACCCCCCACTCCCCTGCCCCAAATCATTAAAAATTGGCAAAAAAAAAAAAAGTGCAAAGTTATATTTTAAGAGATTTTAAAAATTAGCTTCTTCATTAGGCATTAGCCATAGGATATTTAGTTTGATAATCTGAGGGAACTTGGGATAAATGTTTGATATCCTGTACCAAACAAACGAATTCTAGTCCTGCAGCTGCTAGAAAGGCAAATACAAAATACCAAACTGGACAAAGAACATTGTCCAGAGTGCTATGTAGTTCTTGGAGTGCTCAACTATTGGTTTCTGAGGTTCTTTTGAAAGGAAATTTAGTTGCTGCTGAAAAAAGAAATTTGAATTTAAAAGAAATAAAATAAAAATTGACTGCACTAGATTCTTTTCCGGTAAGTTTAATTTCCTAATTATTTGTAGGGTCATTCCCAAGAGCTGCCAAAGTGTGACTCATTTTTATTAAACACTGTGCCATCCAACACTGTTCATCAATATCTTTCAGCCATTCATTCCTCTCACCCAGTGTCCCTTTTAAGAAGAACTCACAGCACTGGATTCAATTGCTTCAGCTCTAGTGAAAATCAAGCTCACATCAAATATGCTGAAAGGTATATAACTTTTATCACAGACCTAGTTAGGAGACTAGGATGGAGTCCCTCCCAACAGAAGTAAGTGGTCCTGTTGAGCCTTGGAGGATAGTTTAACCTACAGATCCATACTGAGTCAATATCCAAAGACTGCTACTAGGAACATGCCTTTTGAGCTTATTACTTTTCAGGGAAGCCTTTAAAAAAGGAATTTTTTTGATTCATGTCATGAAAAAGCTCTTGTCAATTTTGTTCAAGAAAATTGATTTATGCTAAATGTTTGACTGAATTCTGTTCTGCAGTTCTGGTTGTGACCCAGAAATTTTTACATCCTAGTCTGCTCTGCTGTAGTATCTGCCTCAAAAATAAATAAATACCGATAAGTCCTGCTCCAGAAATTATTCTAATTCCTGTCATAGCTGATGTTTTCTTTTTCTAAGCTGAGGGCTTGAGGATTGCTTGTAGTGCTGTTAATCCTCTTGGTTCATTCTGGATAAAAAAAGCATTTTCTAAATATAGAGTGATTTATTGTTATTCTTTCCATAAAGACAAGAGGAAGAGAGAGAGGAACTAAGCAATGAGGAGTTCAAGAATACTAAGACTGATTTGGCACTATTAATTAAGGCTGTTACATTATAAATGGTCATGAAACGCACTATTTATAATTTTAATGACCGCTGTAAAGGCGGCACATTTATTTTTAGAGAATTGTTAGGAACAATTGCTTGGTTTCCCTTATAAACAGCAGCAGCCTCAAGTAGAAATTAGCTGATGTGTAAACACAGTTGGGAGGTAAATGCATCTGTGTTGGAGCAAACGAGTTGTATTGCATGGCAGATAAATATGAGCCAACAAAACACTTTATTCTCTGCTTCAACTAATCCTATAGTGAATGCTCTGCTGCTTGATGTGACCAGATGACAGTCCCTGTGGACATGCTGCAGATGCCCTGAACACTGAATCTCAGTTGTGGCTATCTTGTGGTTGTACCTTTACAATCAAAACCACAGTAAACATGGTAATCATTCTGTCTAGCAACAGCACTGGTTGAAAGTGTTCAGATGAAAAAGCCAAAGTCTAAAGGCTTCATTTCAGTAGCGAACACCATCCAGGAGGTCTTCAAGAACCCCTACTGGTCCTGATGTGATAGGGAAATTCAAGTGCTTACATTAGAAATGCTCGCTGAGTAACAAAAAGTAGTGGGTAAATTATGTGCCTGAATTATGCAGGCTAGAATTTTGAATTATTATCACTTAATCATTTATAGTGTTAACTTAGGCTCATTTACAGTGTTTTCTCTTAATTCCTTTTGTTTAAGTTGGGAAATAGTACATAATTTGCTTCCGCACAAACAAGTTCTGGATCACCACACATTTTCATAACAGCCACTTTCCAGGTTCGAGAAGGCTTTCTTTTAGATGTTATTGCTTCTACCCAGTATTTCTAGACTTCTTACCCTTTCCTATGCGTTTTTTTTAAGCCATGCTGTTTTTGATGAATTTACAAAAAACCCAAAGGCTTTAGATACATGCCCTAAAAAAAAGGGTCTCCTAAGACTGTTTGCAAACTTGGAACCCATGGTGTGCATGAAGTCATTTACCATTGAGACCGTTGCTTCTTCCTCAAGGTTTTCTGAAGTATATTCTACCTTGAAAAAGAAATAACTTTAACTAGGATGCAAATGCATGTTTGAATATGCAAAATTATTCTCAGTTTTACATAGCTGTGAGGCTGTGCTGTGTGGAGGCCATTTAGAATCCTTTCATTGAACACCAGGAGAAATTTTGTAATAGTAAAGATTTTTTGTTTATTTACCCATCTCCCAAGTGAACAGTGCAGGGAAAATTGAGTCAAGAAAAGAAAATTTCGCCTCGGAAGAAAACCACATTCAAGTTGCTATTTTAAAAATTCCAACTTAAACTTGAAAAATACAAAACACAGATCTTCCACAAACTGGTCACACTGAAATATGTTCTGTCAGGGCTCACTGAAAAGGCTCAAAATGAAAATCATGAAATATTAATTTAGATGTTGACTTCAAAAAAACTACTTGACTAAAATTGGCTTAATGTTTAAATACAAAGACACTTCAAATTGGAACACTTTTTTCTTTTATGACTGTCAAAGCAATTTTTTTGACAACATTGGCCCATTTTTAGCTTAAAAATCCATCCAAACTAACTCTTTTCTGTCAAAAGTACAGTTATAATGAAACTGCATTTTAAAATTAAAAAAATCTTCTGAGAGAAAATTCTTAACTGTGTCATGTCATGTCACGTCACCTGACTCTTAATAATGAAGCCATTTGGATGAAGACATTTTAGTGACTAAAAACATGGAAAGTGATTCATGACTGTCAGAAATATGTCATCTAAAATATGGGTTGAAGTATCATTTTGTCTTATGGGAATATGGTAAGAATGTACATAGTGAGGAGATGTTCAGACGGCTTTTTGATGTGGAAACAGATAAGTGGATCAGTCAAATATGAGAATAGTGTTCTGTGGTCTTTGAACCATTTGTGATCTACAGTCACATCTGAGGCACCCCTGTTAGGCACCTGAAAAAATGCCGGTTCATACGTTTATTTGCAATCTGTGGAAGCGACAGGTCCACACTAGATCCTCACTTCTACAGAGCTTTGGCAGGACTTGGGAGTCCAAAAGCAGTTGAAAATCACTGCCTTTAGCTGTTAAGAAAAATTTCTAACTGGAGAGTCTTGAAAAGTGATTTTTTTTTCCCCCCACTTAAGCTTTTTGAACCTCCTTCCATTACTGAAGTGTGGACTGTTCTTTTATTTTCTGTTCTTTTCTTTTGTAAATACAAACATCTCGTTCACAGTGCTGCCAGTTAAGTCTTTCCCTGTGAGTTTTGTTTTTCCTGTAGCTGAAGATAAATTTTAATTATTTTTGGAAACTCTGCTGCCATTTCTGTGCTAGAAGGATCTAAAGGGAACACCTCATTCCACAGCGCCTTAGCCTGTAGAGATCATCACCAGTTAGGAAGAGTAAAACTGTCCCCGCCCTCACCCCAGTTTGTTTTCAGAGTGTTTACTTGGCAGAATCCTTCTCTTCTACACCCAACTTTTTCAAGGAGATACTGTACACTGAAAGAAGGAAGCTTGCAGCGTCATGGATATCTGGAAGACAAGTGCTTCCTAAATCTCTCAGAGTGATCACAAGACTGTGTGTAGGGAGGGCTGCATTTCAACACATTCCCTCTGCTCCTTCTGCAGTGCAATACACAAGTCCTGTGATTAATAAAAAGCATCATAAAGCCATAGCTTGCTGCCTGCCCAAATCTATTAACCCTATATGAAGGTCTGCTACAGAGTCAAGCAGCCTTCATGGAACTTTTGACTCTCTTGGCAGCTGTATATTTTCCCTCATTAAAATTACCCATATCTTCTTTTAATCAGGCACTCCAGAGCTTCATAGGAAAGTTTGATTACTGATTAGAAAGTGATGCTTGCCCAGATTTCAATTTTTTCTGTTCCTTAAAGGCTCGCTTGGAAGGTGAATGACTTTTTGCACAGTCTGCTATTGCAAAGGGAATTAGAAATTACTAATTTGGGAATTTTCTAGTTATTTCCAACCAGTTTGTAGGTGCAAACAAAGCTGTATGATAACAACAATAATAACAATAATAATAAATTAGCATATGCAGAACAAGTGATACAGAATACAGTTGCTCACCTCTTGCTGAGTGATGTCCAGCCAGCTCCCAGACAGTGGTCCCTGGTCAGCTTTTCCTCCAGTTTATATACTGAGCATGACAGGCAGGATCTCCTGTAAGGGCATAAAGAAACCTGCCAATTCTCTCAAGCCATGATAGGTGCAGAAGGATATGGAGGATGATGGAAAAATGGAAAAACACCATTTGAGATGCCCTTGATCTGAGTTAACAATTGTTCAAGCCCATGTATGTTCAGTTGAGCAAGTTTCTGCTGCATTTAGGGACATAATTTAGTGGTGGATTTGGCAGTGTTAGGCTAGTGTTTGAGCTTGATATTAAATATAGTTCCAACCTAAATGATTCTATGGTGTTGTCTGAGAGTCATGTGCATTGGAGGTGGCTGCCATCCAGCTTATGTCTCAGAGGGAAGCACTTTGCCTTTCCCGAGCCAGTAATTCTTCTTACATCTCAGGGGAATATGGAGTCCACAACATGGC
Source organism: Calyptomena viridis (assembly GCA_013390005.1). Lineage (NCBI taxonomy): Eukaryota > Metazoa > Chordata > Aves > Passeriformes > Eurylaimidae > Calyptomena > Calyptomena viridis. Next base: position 63,133 of record WEIV01001991.1, read on the forward strand.
ACACCAAAGGAAGAGAGTAGTCAGCTTTTGGGAGGATAGTTTATGTCAGGTTTTGCCATAAGGAAGAAGGCTCACATGTGAGACAGAGGTGGAGGCTCTGAGTTAGATTGCTCGTAGTTTGCTTTTGGATCTCTGTCCCCTCCTTGTGTGTGGTCAAGTAGAGCTTTTTCAACTTTCTTCTAAAGGAGACGTGCTGTTTTACCCTTGGACAAACTTGATGTTTCTGGTCTAACAAAAGAATCTGAGCTGCTCTGTATCTGGAAAACTGTTAGTGAAGCATTGTTTGACATAATTTATTGAAGAGAGGTCAGCTGCAGCTATACTTAGAAAAGCACCTACCAAAAACAAAGAAAGTAAAAAAATCTGGGCAAAGAGTTTGTACAGAAGAAAGTAGAAAAATGTTTTTCTCGTTTCTTTCAGGTTGAGTAGTAAAGGATATATTTATAAACCACAGATTTTTCCCTCCTTTGGAGAATTAATTCCTACCTACGAGGAAATTGCCAGCAGGTTCAAGCAGTAGGTGGCAAAGCCAGCCACGTATCAGCAGCCTGTGCTATAACACACAAATCTTAATGGAAAAGCTGAGCAGCTGCCAAAGAAAGCAGCCTGAGGGAAGGGGGAACACATTGATGTTCACAACACTTGAATCATGGGGTTGAAGAGTAAAACTGCTTTGAAGCTTTTTGTTTTCTGATTTCAGGCACAGATTTATGATGGGGGCTAAACCAGTCCTCATCCCTACAGGTACTTGATGTAAAACACATTAATTCCTGTGTCATGGCTATGTAGCAACATGGTCTTGTTAAGTACAGATTCGTATCTCTTTTCTTCACCCTGACCTTTTCTTTCTTCCTTCTTCAGTGCTAGTCACCCAACTGCATATTCCTTCTATGGTTTCCTTCACATCTGCTGCTGCTTTTTCTTAATTTTTTTTCTTTCTTGTAATTTTGTTTTTCCTAGACCATAATTCCACTTCATCACAGTAATTCTGTTCCAATTGCCTTGACATCTCTTGCAATATTTTACAAGACCTAGTCATATATAGATGAGGGGCATATATGTCTGTCAGTGCAACACCTTAAATTGAAAATAGGATCATGAGCAAAACAATATTTATGAAGAGCTTTTGCATTTGTTAGTAAATCTTTCTTGTTGTTTTTTTTTTTCTGTCAAGAAAATAAAGCATCCTCATACAAACTCAGGTCTCTTTCAGGTGTGTTGCACTGCTACAGAACCTCCTGAAAACTGTTGTTTGGTTGGTTCTTTAATTTTGTTAGACTTCCTGCTGTGCTTTATCCTCTAAAGAAGACCGAATATAGCTTAGGCAGTATTGTGCCCCTATTTTATGGTACTTATAGGTAGTGGGAAAATGATGCTTCCAATGACACAGTTCAAAGGAGTCACTGAAGTAAAATATCTCCATTTGTCATAATCTGTAAAGATATTTCTAATAATTTTTAAAAGTTTATTAAAACTTCCTTTGCTTCTCATTTCACTTCTATACTTTTTCTTAGTTTCACATTTGCCATTTAATTTCTTGGCCTTTGCTTTAAGTGTGTCTCTGTATTTCTTATCCTTCTTACAAACCCAGACAAAGAAGACAGGTTATCAGAAACCTAGTATTTATTCATAGACACAACAAAGTATGTCCAGGAGGGCCCTGACACAAGTCCAGCTTTAATATATGAACAAGTTTAAAAAAATTAGCCAGGATCATGCTCTGTTGTTGTAATAACATTGCTAACACCCAGACCTGACTAGCATTTATTTAAGTTCTGGGAAGAATGAAGTGTCTGATCCATGTTTTATGCTCTAGAGACTAGGTACTAATTTTACTCTTTAGTACTAATGTAAGAGATGGTTGAAGAGGTTGACATGGGGCGATCCAGAGTAATATACTGTATCAGAGAAGGTGAATGGCTCCAGGAGCCTGAGGGTCTCTGAATCAGGCATGGCGACAGATGTTTTTCAGCCGTAGAGGTAATTCACCAAATATTACATGGACACATGGACATGTAGGCCTGAAAGAACCAAATGAAGAAGTCTCCACTGGCGTTTTGGTGTGCCTGAAGGATTCAGAGTGTTTACCATGTTGGCAGATAGAACAAGTCATGATAAAGAAAACATGCAAACCTTCCAATCATGGTAAGAAGTGAGTATGACATGAAAAGGCTAATAGATGGGCTAACAAACCTGTTGTTATCATAGTATTATTAATGATAAGCTGAATGCACCATAGAGTCTTGAGAATGTCTGCCAAGAATGTGCTCCTGGGCAGAGGTACACAGAGGAGGTGCTAAAAGCAACATATTATTATTATTTTTTCTTGTGCTCCTTGGTCCAAAACATGAGCCTCCTGTTACATAACATGGTCGTGGTGTGGGTAAAGTTTGGTTTAGTCTTGCTTGAAGACACATCTCTGTGGAGTAAATTGTTTTATTTTCAGGTCCTCCATTCTGTCTGAGGATGTGTTAGTCTTATCTTTTTATATACTTGAATACAATTTATTTCAATTTAAAAATACAGCCACACTCTTCTGCAGGCTATGGCTTTATTCATAAGTCTTCTTATTGACATCTTCTGGACCAAGCAGGTCTTTATTTTTGACCTTTTATCATTAATTATTTTGATTCAGCCAGACTTCTAAATTGGTAGTACAAGCAAATAAACAAACAAAGAAAAAATCAAGTCATTCCTTCACAAACAGAACAGCTCATAATTCCAGGGTACAGGTGGTGCTGCTGCTATGAATGTCTGTAATACACAGAGGAATATTCCTTACCTCTGCCATTATTATTGAAACAATTGCCTCTTATGTTAGAATAGTTAACAAGTCTCCTGGAAGGTGTTAGTTTTGATTACAGAGTGACATGACTGATCTATTGTGACAGCAGCTAAAACTCAGTGTCCAATTAACCTTCAAAGTCAGTCTGTGGCTCAGCAGTACTTATTCTTTCAGTAGGCAGAGCCTTTCCTATCTCTCACCCATTGTAATGTACTACTGGGCCTCCAGCTTCATAGAAGCTACTCAAGATTAACCTGACTGCTCAGCATCACCTGTCATCTGTACTAGGTCTGAGGCCTCCTTATGTATTCTTGCTTCGTCAGGGAGTATTGCTATGCACATGAACTTGAGAATTGTCCCAGTTTTCATTGGAGCTCTTGATAATTGCAAGAAACCATCAGGCTTTAACCTGACTCAGTATGGTCTGCAGTCTCTGTCAGGAGCAAGACTGGCTCAGAGGGTGATCCAAAGGTTGTACTGTGTGTATAGAAGTGGTCCCATAACCAAGCCCCGTAGGACTAGACTTCTCTTTGAATATATCCTAGATCCAGGCTTGCCAACAATGTACAAGATCAAAGACAGACATTTTGACCCCAAAAAGCAATCTTGATGAGTTTGTACGCCAACTATCTGCAGTACTTCCATATCAAGATGATAACAAATGCTGTCTTGTTAGGTCAGATCCTGACCCCCAAAGTATGTCCTCTGAGATAACGAAACCCTTCCCAAAAATTCATATCTAAAAGGGCACTTCTCTGTTCAAGGCAGAGATTTTTAGAAGAAAAATGACATTTTGGTGGAGATTTTTTTTCCCATAACAGCTTTTATTTAATAAATTGCAGAAGAGAATTGAGAAATGGATCCTATAGCAGTCCTGGATGAATCTTCTTTTCCACCTGGAGTCATCAATAGATCAGTGTTTTATATACTCAGTCCTTCCTCTTTCATATACAGTAAGAAGAAGACTTTGCCAAGAGACAACCAAATTCAACACATTTCATTCAGTCACCAGATGCTGGACATTAACCTTTTAGAAAGCACAGAAAGCAACTGAGCAGTGAAGGCTGTCAAGTTTCAAACTGACAGGAGGTTTTGACATAAGATACATCCTGAAAGAAATTCAAGTGTCCCAGTGCTTTTTGTACATAAAAGAAGCAACTTGGCATGGCACTATGGTTAGAATTTTCATCTTGTATAGAGGGACACAGACAAGTGTCATGGGAAAAAGTGTACCTCTGTGGTCTGTCTATAGTGGAGATGTAGCTATCAACACTGCAAAATATTGACATTGCTATTTTTTAACTTTGTGGCAGAAATCTCTAGAATCAAGTATATCTTAACAGAGAAGCATCCTCATTTCTAGCTGCTTTTACACTTTTTGCTTGGTTTTGGTCTATTTTGTCAAGAACAAGCTCAGAAAAGCAAAGCCTATCAACTTCTTGCTAAATCATCTCTGTCGTTCAGTCTATTTTAATTCACACACTGGTACTGCATACCCAGACTTATACTTTGAAGAATCTGTTCTCATATTCTGGATGACAGAGAGATACTCCAGAGGTTGGAAAAAGGAAAGAGCTCAGGGAGCTCATTTCTCCCATGGCTAAAGTACAAGACACAATCATCAGTTTTAGAGCTTTTTTCATTCACATTCTAAATTGCGTAGCACTGCATATTATAGATTATTTTTCATCTAAATCTCCTAAGAAAAATACTATTTCTTTATTATGATCCTGCATGACTATGCCTCGATTGCTGTCAACACCACCCTTCTTAAGAAATTTCAGCTATATTTGTTAATGATCTTGATGCTTCATTGCTGCCCCTCTCAAAGTACTGTGATGCCTGGGTTTCCTCTCACTATCATTGGTAGTTCTGATTTCTTGTGCACTCTGTCGTCAACAGCCTGCCCCCAAGCTTGCTCATGCCTTCACTAAAGACACTTGTAATAGACAATGAGATCAAGTAACCACAATTGGAAAGGCCAAATGTACCATGCTACAAAAACGGCTGAGATGGTGTCGTCTACTTCTGAAATATTATTGCCTTGAGTCGTGACATTCTGAAGAGTTCAGGTCTTTACATTCATGTCCAGCAGTGGGACTGTTCCTTTCACCTTTTGCATAAAGACTTGTTAATGTATAAGAGATTAATACACTAAGATTTGATGGGAGAAGATGCAACAGTTCAGAACCAGATTTCCTTAAACTTCATGGTAAATTCTTCTGGTTTAAGAGTCATTGTGACACCATGGAAATATTGCTGAAATAAACATAAATTATTCCATCTTCTGCCATGAGGAGCATCCCTGTCCCCTACTGTCATGCTATGGACTTTCAATACTACAAATACTAGATCTTTTCAGAGTCTGAGACAGCACCACGGTCACATAAACACAAGATTGGTTTTATTTATGAATTTCAAGCCCAGAAAACAGTTGAATCTGTAAACCTATGTCCAGGACATTAAAAGACCTACATATGAAGCAGAAGAATTGTTCTTTTCTGTAACTATTAGTGCTGCTAACATTCTTTCAATCACCCAGCTGCTACCTCATAATTGTGTATTGACTCCCATAATGTAATCCTCCCAAGGCACACCTGCTCTATCATTACCTGAACTTCTTGCATGTCTAGATTGAAAATTGTATAAACCCCTACACAGACAGTGGAAAAGATAAGGATGGCTACTTTTGAGGAAGAATTTTTCTAATGACTGTTCCTTACTGTGAGACGTATATATTCTTTCACAAAAAAAAAAGCAATACCATCTCATTATGATGCACAGTCAGTAAAGCTGATTAAAATGGAGAAAACAAACTAAAAAATTAAGCTATTTTACCTCAGGTTTGTGAATAATTCAAAAACTCTTCTTTCCCACTACCCCATTTACCTATAGATGAATAATGATCTCATTTGATGTTTATTTATTTCCCATAATTATCACTGGTGTAGTTTTGTCCCCAAAAGCTTTGCTTCTTTTCCATGACTGACTTGCTTTTTTCTCAAAGAAGTCAAAAAAGGGAAGTAATAAATAGTGAATGCAAACTTGGTGCAAATTCATGAATCCTGGTACACAAGCACATATTCCCATTGCTACCCATCAATTATTTGAATATAACCAATAAACAAAGACTGTGGTCCCATGAGGGAGCAGCAAATGACACTTGAGATGTTGGTTCACAAACATGTTGGTGAATACGTTTGTTCATTATTCAGACTGTTTTATCAAGTCCTGCTTGACACAAGAAAGGATTTTATTTGAGTATATTTGTATTTCTCCTTTCCTAAGTGGTGCATGCCATGTAAAGATTAACACTTCTGCTTACTGCACACATTCTTCTATGCCCAGGTCTCAGGAGAAATAGATAATGGCTATTCTCTCTCTGAAAATCTGTGGCCACAGATCCAGCTTGCCAAGCCTAGGGTTGTGCCTTATGTCCACATGGCTACCAAGTAACTTCCTAAAATAACAGATGTGGTCTGGAAGGTCCTGAAGAGTCTATAATCTGAGGAGTCAGAGCAGAAGAGACTACCAGGATACTTTATCTCAAGCAGAAGCAGCAGCAGTCACTGGTCCTGTAGTCAACACTGTCTAGGGAGTAGACACCTGTCCTGGTTTGGAACAAATACGTTCAGAGGGATAGATATTCCCTGACAAAAAACAGGCCACACCCTCTCCCACCAGGTCCGAGGAAAGAAATATTTCCTCAAAGAAAAGTGAAAGGAAAAAAACTATTTATTGAACAAACACACAAGAAAAATAGCAATAACACTAAACACCAAATAATNTAAAACTGCACAGCAACATAGCAAAATTGACCTTGAAACAGTAGAATTGTTTTGAAAAGATTTCTCTAGCTAGTTTTTTCCTCTCTGCTCTTGGGGCTCAGTTTTAAAAGCACAAGATTAATTTTTTTTTTCTGGCATGGGGAGACAAATATGGGATAGAAAGTCACCCCAAGACAGAAACATATTGCAGATATATGGTAAATCCAAGTCTTATTTTGTTTTAAAATTCATATAAGTTCCCTGCCTTTTGCAAATACAACCTCCTGTGCATAACTGGCTTTAATTTCCTGCAGTTTATCAGATGCTAAATTCAACAGTATGGGAGGCCCTGCTCATCCACTCACTTCCAAACCGTGTACAAACATGAAAAATGGAGCTGGCTTAAAACTTTATTTCTTCTCATATATACAGATGCAACCCTTTCCTGAGCCATCTGAAATTATGCAGGGCAGAAAATGAGGGAATGGGGAGAGAAGAGGAGATGAGGCCTAATTGTGACGTTCAACTAACAATTAATTCTGGCTTGTAATTTTTTAGTTACATAGGAGACATTGCTACTTTAAAACAAAAAATAATAAATTTGACAGCTCTTGCTCACTCTGCACTCACAAGAGGTTGCTTGGCAACCCCAGAATGTGGGAGAGGGGAGGCTGCAGGAGTCAGGCACAGAAAGAGGGCTGGGTCAGACGCTTCTCTGGATGCCAAGCAAGCCCATGGAGGATCCACCCTACTCTATATAGTCAGCCTAAGACCTACACTGCGATGGAGCATATGGCTTCTTTAACGATGTAATAGGACCATTTGTCCTTCCAGCCAATGTAATTATGTACCTTTAACAGGAAAGTGCCTTGAGCAGTAGAAGCGATGAGGTTTAATTCCCAGCTTAAAGGTTTAAAAGACTTGCTGCTTAAGAAGGAAAAAGAAATTCAGCTGTTTCTGTGAGACACTATTGTGTATGGTGTTATGGCTGCATAGGAAGAAACTGAAGGAGACTTAGCACTTTTTTTCTGAGAGTCCACATTCAAGTACTACTCATCTGCTCTGTTTTTTCCTTGCTGTGTCTATGAGCTGCAAGATCCTTCCTTCTTCTGGTTCTCCTGACCTGGTATAGCAACATTACATGCCACTACGTAGGTCAAGTTATCTATCCCAGAGAAAGCTGCTTTCCAGAGTACTCCAAAGCCTTTTTTTCAATACTGGTACATTCCTGGTGTGCTTGGCATTAAAAAAGGAACAAAAGAATACATCTAGCATAACTGGAGTGCAGTCACAGTTCCATACTCATATCTTCTGTTCTAACATAACATTAGGTCCACGATAAAGTTTTCAGAGTGTTAAGTGCTTCTGAACAGAGATCAGTGTGTGTATCCAGAGAGCAAACTCAAAGAATCTTGTGCTGTGGTAATGTAGCAGTTTCAATATCAATTATTTTGTTGGAGGATATATGAAACTGCCAGTGTGCACATCAGTGTACAGCAACATGGAGTAAAACAGCTACTGTAGTCCATCCTGTGAGGAGCTGGGCATGCACACCTGATCTGATATTGTGCTTCAAGTGAAGGGGGAAATTCAGCTTCTGTCTAGGGACCAGTGGCTTTGAAAACAAACCGACACAACCATGCACAGCACATCTGTCATATTTATAATTTGTCCCTCCTTGCTTATAAAGCCAAACTGTTTTTCAAACCGATTTCTGTTTCCACCACCAAATCTTGACTTTCTACGAGGTGCCATAAACCATTGGAATGGTTCGTACGTACTGTCGTTCATGAAGGATGGGTCCCACTGGTGCTGCTGCTAAAGGAACAATGCATCACCTGTCTTGGCTAAGACAGATTATATCTTAGATATCCCTCTCCTCAGCACATATCTCTAGTGCATTACACAAAGGAGATAATGTCTACCCACATGTAAGAGCATGCTTTTGCCCTTGACCTTTTGAAATTATATATCACACCCTCTCCATGTCAAAATATCAGGCAAAGAGGGTGAGTCCTGTGTAGTGAGTTGATCCTGTGATCCCAAGGCTTTTCATACACAAGAGTGGTGGGTACAGGAGGAGCTGAAGGACATCTCTACCTGGACGGAGAAAAGTACTAAACACCATACAGTGTCAAAGCATCAATCAGCCCCTGCATGAAGTGGATGCTCATCTCTTTTTACCAAGACAGATGCTGTTTGTTGAATGCTTCAGCAGCACTAAGGGGCTGACAGTCAATTACAGTGTCTTAGAGAAGGCCAAAGAGAACAGGATGATGGCCAAAAGGGTATATAGCTGCCATCCTCTGGAGGAGGAGATCAGAGCTGCCTAACTTCTTGGTATAAACGTTAAAAGGTTCCTGCTTAATCACTGCATGGTTTTGATCCTTCAAGTTCTGGATGGACTACCCAAATGCTAATGCATATGAATAATAATTGCCACAATATTAACAAACTTACAGTTTACCCAGGTGGACAGCTTGAAGAGAAGTATATTAGATTAATCTGTTGCTGTGTTTGGTATATCAACCCTTGTCTTGGAAAAATAGTCATCTATTTAGACCATCCATCTATTTTTTATGTTCTCTCTGGGAACAAAAATTGGTGCTACCTCCCCTTAAAACCTTGGAAAGCCATGTGGCTGCTGTACTGGTAAGTACTGAGTTCTGTGGGGTGGCAGCTTCTGCTGAGAGACACAGAAATGACCCACTTCAGCAACAGAAGTAGCATCCCCTGATTGCCTCTACCTTGTTAGCAGGAGCAACAGAAATTAACTGATCAATTAAGCATGATTTTCCATTACACACTTGTTAGCTATCTACCCTAATTCTGTCTCTTGCATTTTATTTCCCTTTCTTGTACCAGTCTGGGCCCCACCTCTTAAGGGTGTTGGCAGCACAATTTAATGTTGTCTCCACTACTGGACAGCTTTTAACTGACTCCATCCTTTGTGGAGAACTGCATCTTTCACAGTTTAATTGACCTACATTAGAAGTTTACCCTTTGTGGAACAAAATAATGAAGTAAGATGGAGATTTTTGTATGACTTGCCCTAGCTGATACAAGCAGTATGATTGTAAAAGGCCCAGATTCCCTTTCTTATGGCCTTCTTTATAGAGTTTCCCTCCACTCCTGAATCTGTGAATTCTGACAAGAACTCAACAAGGTCCTTTGCCATGTCTTTAGCTCAGCTCCACAAACCCAAATTACTGCAAATCAGTTTTTCTTTTTTCCAAATAAAATATGTTACCAATCATTTAACACTATAGAGCTAATTTCCAATGCAACCTAACTAGTCTATCTTAATAACAAACAGCTTTGGCTTCTTCTAGGAAATACTAGTGATCATGGGACTTGCAATGCCTCTCCTGGTTTTAATGGATTTCTCAGAGATGTACAAAACCATTGCAGATGTTACTCTAGTTTTTCATGTGCCTCCTAAAGGCTATTCCAAACATCTTGCTGTAAAAAGTTGTTTTTTTAAAAAACTACCTAAGATCATTCTCAATGTCTCTGTTATTCCAGAGTACTCACTGGGATCAGCTATTAAAACCGTTTCTTTCCACCTTCTCAAAATCCACCCTCTTCCTACATGTTTTCACCATTCAGTAACACCAGCTGCTTCACATACATGGAAAACCCATTTGTAGTAATTAGATAAAATTACTTACACCTGCTCAGCAACGTTGCATTTTTATGTGCAGTAAGTGACATTTTCCCTGAAGAGTACATTTTAAATTAAAAAGGGTTCTGAGACTTTTTTCCTCTCCTTGCCTTCTTCTCATTCTCTCCAAATTCCATTTATTTTTGTGGCCTTTTAATGGTCACCCAGTAGTCATTTTTTAGAACTAAATCCAGAAGAGTGCTGAGATGACAGTCACCAGATTTTGTGTGAGCAAAAGTACGTTAAACTGAATTCAATGATGAGTGTGTGAGGCACCTGCTATGGCAGTAGACACGGCACAATTTCAGCCTTGCAACTGCACACTGTGCATTGCTGTGTTACTCAGCACTAACAGGAAGTAGAATGATTCATGCCCAAACTGGGAAAACAGGATTACTCTCCTGCATGAATAGGGTGCATTTCCTCAGCACTAATTTTTTTTTCTGGAGCACTAGAAGTTGAAGAGTGTTTGAGCAATATAATACTTGAAGTTGAAGATAGTAAAAAGTTAGAAATCAAATAATAATAGGCTGAGTTTCCCAGATATACCAGCTAGAATCAAACCATACACAGCTCATTAGGTGTTTACATAAGTTTAATAACCACTAAATCTTTCACTGGAAAACACCAATTTCTGTTAAATCCAGTGACAGCTTCCAGAAGAACGAGGCTCACAGAGACCTTTTTAAAATAGCAGCTGAACATCTTGTAAACTTTAACACATTTTTTTCCTCACAGAAAATACTACTAGGTCAGAAAATACTTCTATCCCCATTTACTAGATGAAGAAGTTTACAGAACAATTCCTTCCTTTGTCTAAAGTTATATGAGTACCTAGATGCCAAGATAGCAACTTAACATGTTTTTTTCTCACATCCCAGTCTCATAACATAACCATGGACTAGTCAGAAGCTGATTTGAATCTTTTTTCAACCATTCCTTCTTAAATAGGCAAAACAGTGTCTCTGCAATATGTTTCTTGTTCAAAACATTGTGTACATTGAACTGTACACAATAAAGCCTCCAGCATGTTATGTAATAAATGTTCATACCAATGCTTTCCCATCTCCTTCTCCTTTCCTTTCCCTCTAAGGGGTTACAGCTCTTTGTATCCTGAGCCAGAACAGGCATGGAAATCCTGCACATGTTCAGTCGTAGGCAGAAAACCAATGTATTTCAGCTCCAACTTTGCATTTAGGATCTGCATTATAGCCAACTGCTGCTGGCATCACATATGGCAAGACAATGTGTCCAGGTTGTCAAAGGCAACACAAAGAGACTAATCCTTTAAGGATCTTTCTCTTAGCCTCTCTCCAGTCTGATATCTTTCCTATGTGCTACACCCATACATATTCACATTACAGGTTTTTTATCCATTAAGAAGTTTTAAATTTCTGAACTTCCTTACTAGGGTAACGAGGAGTTTGTATGTGGAGGAAAAGCATCAATTCTCTTACTGAGGTATAGTGATATTACAGCCACAATGTATCCCACATTAAAAAAAATCCAAAAACACACACACGAAAGAAAACCCAACCAAACAACAAAAAATCCCCCCAACAAACCAAAACTTCATTCTCTAATTAAAAATAACAGAAAGTTATTAGCTTTGTCTCGTTTCAATTTACTATTGAAAAAAAACATACTGAACTTTGTCCCCATTTCCACTAATTTATATGTCTCTCTGTTTTTTTTTTTCAAAGTTTGATCCACCTCTTTTGTGTACTATTATAAATGAATCAGCACACAATTTGCTCAGTAGTCTACTCCAGGAAGTGACAATCTGGATACCAGCAGTGGAGCAAGTTCCAGGAGATGCCTTTTGGAGCCACCATAAAATTATTCCAGGCTACAGGAAGGTGCCTTTTTGATAAGGCTGGTAATTATTTTCTTTCAAAGTCGGGTCAGTAAGACTACAGAAAGGACAGATTTTTCCAGAGTGTTTAAAAGATCTGATCTTCTGATATTAGTCACAACAATTTTGGGGCCTTCCACCGGGCCTGTTACACGTGCCAGGTACAAGTGCGAGAAGTTGTTACTGACTTTGCTGGGAAATAATGACCCTTCTTTAGGTCATCTGAGAAATTTGCTCATGATACCTTTTTCTACCTGTTTTTTTTGGTGTTCCTTTAACAGATGTGGTGTTTCCCCAGAGAGGTGATAGGTACTACAGAGACAAAGTACATGCCATAAGCAATCAGTACAAAAAAAACAATTACAACTGTAATATAATCAGCAATAAGGTCTTTAATTATTGTTATTGAACCTTGCAGCTGTAACAGGTTTACTTTTATTTTCTGCATTTTCTTCAACAATTTCAACATTTTCATTTGGTATTTCTTTTCTATGTAGAATCTAACAACAAATAATTACAAAACTCTTCTTCTGGCTGTCAAGAAAATAAAATAAACTCTAAGATGCTATGCCCAGAAACAGAGAAATATAAGGAGTATAAAAATTAATTTTCAAATATTAGGTTCCCCGGGCACAACCCTGACTCAGAAATAGAAGTGAGGTTACTGAGGGGAATTTGTTTTTATTTGTCTTGAATTTGTTTATGTTGCTTTTGGGCTTTTTCAGTTAATGCTTCTGGGAGCTGAACTGGCATAATCTATATTTAAAAGAAATGCAATAAAAACAATTTAGCACCTTTCCCCTGTGTCTGCATTTGTTATTTTCTACTCATAGGAGAGAATAAATTGTTAATATATATATATTTATCTGTTTATATTTATATGCATATATAAATACATGATGAGGGTTTTTTGTTGTTTGTTGGTTTTGGAGGGTTTTTACAGAGAGAGTCAGGATTCACTAAACTAGAAGCAAAAACTTTGTCTCTAACAGGAAAAACCATTTCCTCAGAAAAAGAATTTGCTAAAATAAGTTCTGGATACTACTATATTTAACTGACAGCAACTATTGCCCCTTTAATTTCTCTGTTTCCAGTACCATCAAACTCTCCGATCTTGTAACATTTTATGGTTTACAGAAATCAAAGTTTGAGAGCTGCTCTGGGGAAGAGTCACCAATACTGAGAGTAGGAACTCAGATTCTGTGTTAAAAAACAGATCTATCAAATCTTACCTTATCTGCACTTGATACTGATTTGTATCTTTTGATCAAATGTTCACAAAAGGTCCTTTCCTTCTTTTTCATAAGGGCTGAACAGTCATACAACACACTGTAACATTTCACTGGTGGGCTAGAACTTGTCCTACTTCTATAATCAAAACAGATGAACATGATCAAGACTAGCTGTATAATATCCTTACCACTGACTTTTAAAACAAGCCGTGCAGTGTGCATGAGAATCAGGTAGGTCTCCTAGTGGGCTTGGCTTGTGGTTGTATTCTCTGATATCTAGCAGTGAGCTCCGGGTGAAGTTTTCTCTCATAGTTCTCTCCTACATATATTTCCTGGTTTCTAGTAACACACAAAATCATATGGCAGCACTTCCTCGCTTGTGGATACTTGCTAATCTATCAGGTTTCATAATACTTATAGTAATTTCATCTTTGAGACCTCTACCATTTGTCTCATCTCATTGGAATTGATTAATTAATTAGGAAAAAATTATTAGAGAGTATGGTCAAGTAGAATAACAATTCATCACCAAAAAAGGGAATATATAAAG
>WEIV01001991.1:77367-113107 GCA_013390005.1 Calyptomena viridis
TTTTTTTCTCTACTCCTTCTTAAATATGTTATCACAGAGGCGTTGTTGCCTGACCTTGGCTGGCTTAGAGCAGAGAAAAACTCTAGCAGCTTCTTAAAGAAGCCTCTCTCCTAGCCCCCCCAGCTAATAAAAAACTCTGGTTACTTAAAACCACAACAATAAAGCCTGTTTCATTAGGACACCAATATAAAAATCCATTCTGATCCATTGAAATAAAATGCGTAGATTAATTCTTTTTATTACAAGCCTGCTATTGTCATCTGTTGAGCACCACAGCTAAAAACACCTCATTTTAGGTATCATTGCCATAGAACAGATGTGAAAAAGCAGGAAGACATTTAGTTCATAGCAAGATGCATTGAAAAACTTTGAGTCAGTATGTCACATGATAAGTTATTTCTGAGTATTTTCACAGTATTTTATATAAAGATAAAAATATTATGCATGACTCCTTCCTTTTGAAAGCCCCTGTCTGGCAATTTGTGCAGGACACTTAGTTTGCTCCTGACTGGCTGTTCCAACTCTTAAAAACACCTCTTATAGCTGAATAGTCTTTTTAACTGAATTATTGGGTTGTTGTGCTCCAATAATGAATTTATCATGGAAAAATTTTGTTTAAAATATTGAGGAAAAATATTTTAGAGGAACAGTTCGAAAAATAGCTCAAAGAGGGAACATCAGTAAATAATAGACATAACTGTCCCTAATTAACCCAAGTCCTCTCCTTTGACTGGATAGGAGCTGAATCACACAGTCCAGGTGTATGGGGCAATTCAAATCACTCAGAACTTTCTTTAAATTATGTACTATGCATCCTCAGATCTGTTCTTAGGTCTCCATGGGCCAACGATTTGTACCTTTTTATTATATCATGTAACTTAGCTGGGTACAAAAGATTTAAACACAATTTCTGGCTTTTCTATTAAGTCCTGGCATGAGGCCAGTGAATTGCTGTGCCACGGTTTTTCATGAAATAGGGATATGGGGATTTGCTGTCACAAACTAGGACAAAAGATGCATCTTACGGCTTAGTAAAATGCCCAGTGAACTGTGAATGCTCTTACCTGTTTATACTGGTAATGGTTGTACATGACACAGTTCATGTTTTATGTTTTGCTATCCCTAGTAATGTCTGCAGCATCATATTAATTGTTTCTATTTAAAACAATAGAAACAGATAGCTGAGGTCAACGCATATGAGCTGGAAAGAAACCAGCTACTTAGCTCCAGTGATTTGAACACATAGTACTGGCAGACGACCTTACTCAAACCCCGTTGGCCGAGATGACCATACCATGGTAGTTACTGTGCAATACTTTATTCAGCACATATCTGTTTTAAAGACTTTGTACTCCCAGAAAACATGCATCTTTTAGATTATATGAACTTCAGCTCACGAGATTAGTTAAGACAGAAGACTGATAAGCATAATTATACAAAAAAGCCAGAGGATGAAGAAACCAAACCAGTCTGCAAAAAGCATATTAATAGGCTAACTCTGTGCATGTGAGTATTTCAGAGTGTGTATTTCTTCTTCAAAGAGGATCTTAGAGGATTTATTAAATTACTGATAGCATTTGATTGTGTTTTCTGAGAAAGGAGGAGTTTGTTCCTCTATGGCTGAGGAAAATCTAAATGGGGAGCTGAGAAGCTGTGAAGGGACTATAATGAAACATTCGGTGGCTTAGCTTTGCTGGTTAGCTTATTACCCTTCCTTAACATACAAAGTTGACAGCATCTATGGATGTTTTAGAACATTTAGTGTCCAGGTGGGTTAGGAGAACAGCACACTAAAACTTTAAGAGCCTGTAGTAATCCTGCCTATTGTATGTTGTGGAATGTACACTTTTTGGTACCTGGTCATGTAATTCGGCATTGCATTCCCAGCACTGTGTTTTAGTTCACTCAGGCAGTGATATTATGATGTCTGTCTCATGAGAATAATCTACTAAAAGAAAAGTACCTTTGGTGTTATTCCTGTCCATAAGGTATGAGGACACTGAGAATGATAACATTGGTAGAAAAGCTATAAACCGATTTACTTTTCTGCTTCATTTCTTATAATCTCACAAGTCTACATGCAAACAAATACGTAATAATGTATAAATTGACACATGTGACCGTAAAAACCTCCCAGAAATTATATATAAATAAATAAAATAAAACAGTGTTGGAAGGGTGTGGAGTGAGAAGTAATGAGAACATGAAGTAGGAAAAGGAAATCACATCAGACTTCCTCAGTTAGTGTCACAGAAAATGAAAATGTGACCTTTGCTGGAAGGTACAATAAAGGCTTAGGAAATCAGAGAGCCAAATCAAGTGCCTTTGAGACAGAATATGGGGAACCAGGGCTTGCTGTGCTGAATTTATGTCTGCTTCCAAGAGGATTGTATCTCCCCTTTCATTGCCTCTCAGTCACACACTAAAACTGAAGACACACTCCCATTGTTTGGGATAGCACAAAGGAATGATTATCTGCATATTCTTATGAAAAAAATTAAGCCATTTGCATTGCAGGGTGTGTCATCTTCTAAATGAAGATACTACTTAGTAGATTGAATGATGGGTACAGGGGTGGTGAAGCAGCTAGCTGTGTGGTAATCTGGTTTATCACCTCTAATAAATTTAAGATAATATGTAGATGACCATTCTGTGTAATGGATGCACAAAGGTTGGTTTCAATCTGCACCTAGTAAAACCTTCCAGA
The DNA here is from genome assembly GCA_013390005.1 of Calyptomena viridis. Lineage (NCBI taxonomy): Eukaryota > Metazoa > Chordata > Aves > Passeriformes > Eurylaimidae > Calyptomena > Calyptomena viridis. The sequence continues at coordinate 80,075 of WEIV01001991.1, forward strand.
TGTTCTAGTCTCTCTGCTTTTTAAAAAAGGTAATACAATTGTGAAGAGAGTGTAGGAAATAATTTCAGAGATGAATGAGAAACTTGTGGCCAGACATTCAGTGGAAAGAGCCCATATAGTTTGTGAAATGCATGATGGAGAGGTACGTTGTTCACCATAAGTGAACAATTTTGCGAGAAGAAAATACCAAATAATGAAAAGGTCTTTGTTCTGGTGGACAACAAGTAATAGCTGTAAACGAATTCAGTGAGAATCAAGGTCTAAACATTTTTCAGTGATGGTGGTAAAATACTGGAATAACTGTAAAAGCACCAGGAGGTTTTCCATTTCAAGATGTCCTGGTTTGGAACAAATATATTCAGAGAGATAAATATTCTCTGATAAAAACAGGCCGCAATCACCCTCTGCCACTAGGTTCGAAAAAAGAAATATTTCCTCGAAGGAAAGTGAAAGGGAAAAAAACTATTTATTTAACAAACACACCAGGAAAATAATAATAANAAGATTACTTCAGTAGTGTGGTTGCTGCTGCCAGTGACTGGCTTTAACAGCCTGTCACAAGTTCTGGTAGCATGTGTGAAATGTTTTGAGACTGCTGTGGTCATACCATATGAGCTAATGGTCCCTTCAGGCTTCAGAGTCTATCAACCTATTAATTAGCAGCTAATTAGCAGCTGGTAGCAATAATAGGCTATTATCTTGTAGCAAATCAGCCAGTAGAAGAACAAGTAATACACACACTGGCACATTATATGACTGAGTAATACTCTTAACAACCTTACTTCTGCTATTTAGAATGGACATAAATCCTCTGAGACATAGAGATGAATAAACAGATTTTGCCACATAGTAGAGTTACCCTAACTTTAGGGGTCCTCCCCCACCCCTGTTTTGTTTTCAAGCTCTAATGCAGACACAAAGGAAAAAAGCTATGCATAGTCTTTCCATTAAAAGTTTTTGGGTTCTTTCTTGAAACAAGAAGTTCACTTTAGTACTTTAAAATTAGTAATAATCATAAGAAGACATGGACCACGCAAAATCTAGATTTAAGCAAACATTTTCATTTTGTCATGTTATTTTTTGTAACCTAAAAAACTTGTAGGTTTAGTTTTGAGTTTCCAAGTTTTCCTTGGAAACATTTGCAAAAATGTTTTTTTTAGTTTTCTCAAAATTTTTTGGGACAGAACATCGTATTGTTCACTCATGTCCAATAGCAATTTCTTTCTGTTTGCCTGCCTTAATTAAAGTTACCTTTTTGATGCATACTGTCAATTGTCATTCTGGAAATCTAGGAACTGAGCCAGGAGAAGAAATCTTAGGTTACTCCCAAAATCTACCTCATATACACTTTCTTTTGTCAAAAGGAAGACAGAAACTTCTCAAAAGAGTGACCCTGAAAACGCATGCTAGGTTATGCTCTGGACAATAAAAGAGATAAATATTATCCTTGTGAGAGTAGTCTATGTGAATGTTTACACTAACAGTCATTTTTTCCATCTGTAGAAAGCAGCATTAATATTTTCCTTACTGGCAGGAGTAACTCCTTACACATTAACAGACTTTATTAACAGACTTCAAGACAGGTGTTATCCAGAGCCATCAAACTAAATCCACAGTACTGATGTATAGCGGCTCCCTCCGCAAGCCCCAGCTCCTTCTTCAGCCTGGGCTTGGTAATTGCCTGGGAGCACGCGTTACGAGGGGGCACTTCTGGGCGAAAAGCCTCCGTGTCGCAGGAGGTCCAGCCCAGGAGTGCTTAAGGGCAGCAAAGTCTGTGCAGCCTTTTGCTAGCCCTCGAGCCCTGCCAGCAAATGGAGGACAAAGAAGAGGCAGGCGACTCCTCTTGGTTAGCAATATTTTAAGTTTATTTCTCTCTGAGGGCAACGTGCCCTACAGAGGGTCCTAAGCTTAAGGAAGCCAACCAAGAAAAGCCAAAACTACTTCCTGTTTCAGGCTCTTATAGGGGAGTTTAACCAATGAGAAGGGAGGGGACAAACCATCTGGAGAAGGGCAGGGAGGTTAACAGAACATTCCAACTTCAAGGGGTAACAGAACTATATAATACAGAAATACATAACATAGAAATACATATTAATCACACATTTGTGTGTACCAAGCCAGACACATTGATGCAGCTTTCTCATCTATTCTGTGCACCAACTTTTTTCTGTATGAAGAAGGAAAGAAATAGTGAAGAGATAAGAAACAAAAGTCCTTTTTTCTGGGTCCTGGACCTATTGCTTTTTTTATAGAAATTACAGATAATATAGCTTTGCAATCCTCCTCTTAATATGAAAAGGAAGAGTGAAAAATGAAATAAAAAAAATCCATTTGCAGAGGCCACAGAGAGACTTGTAAAGGATTAAAACACAAAAGGAAAAGTCCCTAGAACAAGGAGCATTGCTTCAGGCCACACAAGGTCTCTGACCTACAGCAATAGTGACAAGGTAGTAAGAAAACCTCTTTGGTGGGAAGTGCTCCTTATCTCTCATATTAGTTACCTGGAAGACATGGTAGAAGTTTATTGCTTTGTCCTAAATAGTTTTAAATGCTTCAGACAATATGAAAGTATCAACAGAAAATTATTCATCATTGAGTGCATATTCTGTGTCATAAATGTGCTTTTCCTCAGAGTATTTTGTCTCTCATCTGACTTTAAACTTGCAAGTTCTAGGAGACTCCATCGTCTCCATGGTTAGACAAAATAGGTTTAGATATTCTGGTAATTTCTTGGCCGATTTTTCAACTCCTTCCAGGTCCATTAGACAGCAAAGAGAATAGGTCGTTGCTTTAGTTGTGTAATCTGTCTGTCAGGTAGTTTGGATTTTGTACAGTAGATATATCCATAATGAAGACTTTGATTTCTTCTTTGTTGTCTGAAAAAAACAAAGCAAAACAAAAAAACCTGGCCAAAAAAACATGAACCACCACAATGCACAGTCTTTCATTAATCCATATTCTACTCAGATGTGGAAGGAAGGTTCTAATTAAAGGCTCTAGGCAGTCCCGTCTGTCTTCATATTAATGCTCCTATTGAGGGTGATGTTTTTCATTTTATAGTTAGAGACTAAAGGTGAGGTGTGGGAGGAAAAAAGGCAAGGTAGAATGAAGTGTTTCACTTTTCTTAGATAAGGACTGAACAAATGAAAAGAGAACATTTCAAAAACAAGAGATGGAAGAAATGAAGAGAGAGATGAAAAAGTAAACACGAAGTGACAGTAAAAAAGCAAATGTATTATTACTGCACATCCATTTTTAGTATGTGTAGTTGCCATTATCAGTGTGATTTAAGGAAGATGAAAGCCAGATTTTCAACTTCGGATAAGATTTTCTTGTACTACTGTTGATACCAGTAGAGTTCAGTTTCAGTTTTGCTGAAAAATAGTGTGAGAAGAATATAGAGTAAAATTTTGTTTTAGAAAAAAACAACACACATTGCAACCTTACAAAATTAATTGCTGCACAGCATGGAAATGTTGGGATAGAATATCTAGGACATAGACTGGAGAGATACCAAATTTGTGAACCCAATTACTTCAGGGTGAAAATGTCAGAGCCTATTGCATTAAAATAAAAAATCCATTGGTGGTGACAAATAATCACCAATTGAATCAGAAATATTCTATTACCCTACTGTATAAACATTACATTCATTTCATCATTCGAATGTATAATCACTGCCCTTGTTTACATAGCTTGTGTTGGGCAGAATGTGATTTCTTTTTTTTTTCCAAAATATAAAGCACTACAGACTTATTAAATCCTAGCTATAAACTCTTTCTTGAGGAATAAAAACAAGCTGCTTTGAAAGGCTGAAATGGCTGTTGGCTCACCCGAAGTGATTTGTAGGGAACAAGGGAACATGCACAGAATGTGGTATTGCACAAAGAGCAGCACCTGGTTCTGCAGCTGAGCCAAGGCTGGGTGGCTGGGAGCAGTAGATCACATCTCAGTGAGGGCTGGGCAGGACCAGGCAGACTCTCCTGCTTCCTCTAAAAAATTTCATGGTAGTTTCAGTGCTGAAATTTACCTGATCAATGGCCTTGCTATCTGTTCAAGAGTTACTATTTCCCTGAAAGTATGAACAGCCATTTCCGTTTGTGCAAGACTTCATTAATCCTAGCAAATAAATGATTTTTCATTATTTATAGTTACAACAGTGTCTGGTGGCTGGGAACTCAGCAGGTTGCTATTTCAAAGCAGGAAACATGCAATGTAAGAGAAGGTCTGCACTATTTCTATCTCTTTCCCATTAGCCAAGTCAGCACATGCTTTGGGTGGTATGACAGCGAATAGGCCATTTTCTGGCTTTCAATCATATTATGGTTTCATCTGGCGCTGATTCACTCCTCTTCTTGTAATGCAAAAGGTAGTAAAGAAAACAACAAGAGCCATTCACAAGGTCAAACTATAAATCCAGGACAGACTTTGGAATAGCAAGTAGCCTCCAGCCTGCTGATTTGTGCTCACAAAGCAAGACTATGCAGGACATTTATATTTTCCTTTCATCATGAGCTTCCTAGAATATTCAGTTTCCTACCCATACAGTGTTGTATATAATAATGAAGAGACCTTCTGTGGTTACTGTCAATTTTGTCAAGGATCAAGAGCTGTCTGAGCACACATGGATTACCATGATTGAGTAATCTCTGTCAGGAGTGTGGTAGATACTATTTCTTTGAAATACACTGAGATACAAGTACACTCTTTTCCCCCTTATTTTGTGTTTTTCTGTAGACTTTGCAATTGAAAATTCAAAATACAGTGATGGACAAGATACTTTATCTAATTACCTTACATTCTAAGGTCTTATAATTTTGTACAACATAAATTGAAATTGTTAATAGAATTTAATATTCATTTTATTTGGCCTTAGAAATATAATAAATTTCCTTCGGTCATGAAAAGCTATGTCCCTTTACATGAACATTTGCCTTAAAATAAATCATGTAGTGCTATGTGAAACAGGCTTTGGTAAAGCCAAGTTTTCTTGCTGTTATTATCGGAGCATGGGAGATGACATCCCCATATTTTCAGTCCTGTGCTGTTATTTATCCACACTGCTTGATCTAAGACTTGGTGCTCTGGTTTCCTAGGAGAATAACAATGCTGGTGGATCAGGAGACTTAATGAATCTAGAAATCCTTTGGAGCCTCTTGGGTGACAGAGTTCACAGAAATTTGAAGTGTTATTACAAAGCCCCCTAGCACCTGCCCCACTGGGGAGATCATCTGAAAAGCCCTTCTTCCCCTCCCAATCAGTTGTAGACTAAGTCAGAGCTGTCAAAGGCCAGAGTCAGCAGGTAAAAGAACTAGAGAAGGCCTTTGCAGTCAACTTGAAGAAAGTGCCCTACTAGCTCAGCAGCCTTTGCAGCCTCTTCAGTGAAGGGCAGGAGTTATCTCAGGCACATGGATAGGTCCCTATCCATCCGACTGGTGCAGTGTAAAGAGAGAAGTACAAAATGATGAGCCAGGAAGGGCCTTTGGAAGAGGCAAATAAGAGCAATGAGTCAGGACTAGAGGCTGACATGGAAGGCAGAAGTGTTACAAAAGGATGTGTAACATTGTCAGCCACAGACTCCCTCTACTTTAAGAAAAAAAAAAAAAAAGAAAAGAGGCGAAAAGGCAACCCCGTCTCCCAAAATTCATGGACACCCTTGCCCTTCAGTCTAGCTGAGATTACCTGGCTTACTGTTTTCTTCCAGTGGGCAGATGATATTACATGGGTTGTGCACTTTTTCCTCAACAGAGCACACAAACCATAACTTGCTGAGGAAACATTTGCCTACCAAGGAATGCACAACTCCTTTTCCCCTCCAGAAACAGTGGGGGAAATGAGTCATCTACCCTGCACAAGACAAACCACTTGTTTCCCAGTGAGTGGCAAGGGCAGTCAGGTCACTGCGCTAGGAAATCTCAGTTTTAAAGCTTCAAAGAGTGTTTTAGGCTTTCAAGTTTGTTTATGCCATATTACTCCCTGGTCATTTACTACGCTGTGGTATGATCTTGCTAGAGTTATTCAACAGTTTATTAATAGATTCCTTGAGTCAGATATCACTTAAATATGTGTAAAACTTGACTAATTCACATGAAAGCAATGACAATAAAGCATCCACCTTATAGCAAATTAGCTGCAATTAGAATCAGGGCTTTCCTGTTTGTTTGTTCTCTGAAGGATAGTTAAAACTTTCTGAAGAGAGATAAATATTTATAATGTACCAATGATGTTTTGCCTTTTTTTTTTCCCCCTAGAAGGCTAATACTTTGAGCCCCACGGGATTCTAATAATCTCCAACAGAGCGCAGTATTGCAGAGTCTAAAAGTAGACAGACTTTTAGCTGAAGCTGCAAGGGACATTTTAGATTGACAAAGGACTTGTATTCAAATGTGCCTAGGACCCTGGGAGTATCAGAGGATCTTTAGTGATCACTAAGGTAAAGGGACTTTCATTTTGATTCTCTCACCTCCAGCAGCAGAGTTGTTTCTAATGATAGGCTAGAGACCCAAGCTAGAGCTTTCAGAAGTCTCTCTGGGTCAGACTCACAAAGGAGTTTAGATTTCACAGTGCTGAGGTACCTTTTGTCACTTACTGTGAATTGCTCTGGGCTGTCCATCATAAAATAACAGCCCGATTAAACCCTTCACATGTGGAGTTTGTCGCATACTCAGCAGAAGACTGTGGGTTTCTTTTGATAAACTGCAAAACAGAAATCAGTGTGTGCAAACCTTCCTAATGGAAAATATTACTCACACCCTCTCTTATCAATGACAAGGTAATTGACTCTGTAGAGAAGGGGTGACTAGTGACCATAGTTCCTCTGGGCTTGCTTCCTTGGAGACAAACTGGGGAGACAGGGACCAAATGGATAAGCTACAAAGTGGGCGCAAAACTGGCTGGATTGTTCAAACAATACAAGAGCTTGAAGTCTAAATGATGTGGTGTTGTTCCTCGGGTGTCAGGGATCAATGACATTTCATATCTTCATTAACAACCTGCTTGACAGGAGAGAACTCACTCTCAGTCAAGTCACAAGTGATATCTCATAAGACAAGGGAGAGTGAGATGCTGAAAGCCTAGAGAGTAAGGCTGCTGTTCAGGGAGACCACAAGCTAGAAAAGTAGGCCAATGGGAATCTCAGAAAGTTTAAAAATTTCAAATGCAAAGTCCTTCATCAGGAGATAAAATCTCCATGCAACAGTGCAATGCTGCTGCACAAGGAACAGTTCTGCAGTAAAGGGCACAGCAATGCTGGTGGGCAGCAAGTTGAACATGTTGGCAAGGCATCTCTATAGCAATGGGCTAAGTATTGGTCTGTGTTAAAAGTGGACATAAACAGCAAATCCAAGGAATTAATTTTTCCTACTACTTGTCACTTGGTTAAGTTGGCCTTTGAAGTAGCATCTGTTTGTGGGCCACCCATGCAAGTGAGATATTGACATGCTGATGCAAGTCAAGGAGAGACATGAATCTGTCAAACCTGCACAAGGGAGTCTAAGAAGAGAGCTATCTGTTGCTTTCAACGGGAGTTAAGTAGTCATTCCTTTCAGCAGAGGAAGCAGCCAGACCTCAGAGTGCAGAGAAGGAATGAGAGACAGAAGCAACGAGCTGCAGCAATGGGAATTCCACTTACTGAGAAAATCCACCACAGCAATATCTGTGTACCAGAGTGCCAAGAGGCTCTGGATTATCCTTCCATGTGCATTTTTGGAATTTAGCTAAATAACACCTCAAGCAATCTTTTCTAACTTTGAGCCTTGTTATGAGCAGAAGACCTCTAAAGGGCCCTTCCAAGATGAATTATTCAGTAAATTGACATATTTCTCTACCATTCATCCTGTTTTTTGTCTCAACCAATTCAAAAGTTGCAAGGTGAAATACTAGTATTAAAAGAAACAACGGTAAGAACTAATTACATAGCCAGAACACAAGCTCCTTTTCAAAACCAAAGACAATTAAGGCACGTAACTTAGAAGAAATAGTTTGATAACATTATCTTACAACAAGATACAAAGTCTTGTATCATTAAAGGCAGGCATTTATTGTAAAGCAATTACAAGGTGAAAAGTCTTTGTGGGTTTATCCATCCTATCCTGAAATAAATGCCTAAGTTGAGAGGAATCTACTTCTATTCACTGAAAAGGGAACCTGGACAGGTAACCCATATTTTACACTTCAGATTTAGGTAGCTCTGGAGAAGTATTACAAAGATAAATTTCATTGTAATAGTAGTGAAGTCCTTCATAAAAAAGTGAGTAAACCTACCAATCTGTTGTTCCCAAACAAGCAGTGAAAATATATGTATTGCTAAAATCAAACATGTATAAGATGCATTCTTCTGCATTTACCCTTGATTACACCATTGATTTGATGCTGGTTGCCAAAGAGGCTTAATAATGAACTCAAGTATTTATCACTAGAATTGAGTGAAATGAGCTCACTAGCTCTGTTCCAAATCTGGTTCATAAAACACAGGTCCTAGTCATTGTAATTTACATTATTTACATTATTGGCAGTTCTCCCAACAATACTGTATTAGGCTGAGAATTGCAAGTTAGCATACATTTGGTATAGTATCACTTAAGCAATTATTAATTGCAAGGAAAGCTTTGTTTTTTCAGTTTAGATATGACTGTGGTTTAAAGACCCTTTCAAAAAACCTGAAGAATCCATTCCAAGTTGAACTGTGAAATTTACTACTAGGCATAAGTTCAGGGCCAGCTAAGGCGTTGATTCATAAATGTAAGCCAAAAATGCATGCCTTTATATTGAACCTGTCAAATGTTTTGATGCTTGTTAAGACCATATAAATCATGGTTAATAGGTTTTCTAATTCTTGTTTCTTTTTCTTTTTTTTTTTCCTTTTTTAATCCTCCATCGTAGTCTGAAGCCACCACCTGCAAGGAGACAGCAAAGAAAAGTAGACTTGGGAGTTGAGAAATTACCATTAGCATTTATTCGTTTTACATGACCCATTCAAGATGGGTTTGAGTTGACAGATTTTAATTTGGAATCAGAAAGTGAGACAAGCATCTTCTAGTAAAATTTTAACAAATCCATTCATCAGAGAGCAAAGTCCATTTGTTTCCACACCACTGTAAGTTTTAAAAACCTAATTGTTTCCATGGTTCAAGATTTGAAGAACATATTCTGAAGGATGTGGTAGGACTAAGGGATTTCATGTATAAGTGTCACCTTCTTCCACAATATGCCTAGCTGTGTCTTCCAGCTGTCTTAGAACCTCTAGTATTACTGATATTTGTATCCCACAGCCTGGGCTTGATTTTGAAAGCTGCCTGAAGCTGTGCACTGATAACTAAATAAATCAGTAATTCTGACATCCCTTATTGTTTGTTTCCCTTTTATTCCCCCCTGCACCCTCCCTTCTGTGTAAGCAGAGTATTACTTAATCCGTAGCTAGTTTGCCTTGGTTTTATTTTTATAATAGATCAGCATTACTGAACAAAGCAGAGGTAACAGATGAGTATACTAATTGGAGATGTCAGGACATTGGGGATTTCATTAATGACTGAGAAATGGACTGAGAAACATCAAACACTTCCTCTCGCCTCATCATGCACCTTATCTGTGGAAAAATGAAAAGCTGGTTAAGCCCTTTTGTATTTTAGTAGAGCTTTAGTGGCTACCAAAGGAGGCATCTTGTCAGATCAAGTCACATGAAGACTCAGTTTTTTTCTCAAAGAAAATATTAGAATAGAACTAACAACAATCTGTGAGAGTGCTTTATTTTAAGATTGAATTTTTCTCAGCCAAAAATAACCAAAATCTCTCAATAAAAGAAACCAGCAGATAAACTACAGAATATATTTTAATGTATTACAAAACTTGAAAAAGCCTCTTGACCACTCACATAATGAATGAATGGAGAGAACAATAAAGGATGAAGCAATGAACTCAGAGGCAGAAATCCTAAGTTGGTCTATGATCTCCATTGCTGTCTGGCTCTCAGCAGACCATTCTGTTCCCAAATCACTATTCTTCTATTTCTAATAATAAAAACCTGATTCCTCACTCTCCTTTCTATAAAATGTTTTTATATTCAAAGGCAAAAAGCATTGCAGAGGCTGGATTCTTCAAACCTTCAGTGTTCCAATCAGATACTGTACAATGTGTGTTTTATTGAAAAAAAAATCTAATTCACTGAAACTGATTTCTTTTCTTGAAATACATCAATTGGTAAAAAGTTCCCTCAAGTCAGATGGAATTTCAGAAAAGTAAGCATGAAAGAGATTTCATCCACCCCTTTTCACTGCCAGAGCTGCTCCCCTTCATCCAAATAATGGATTTCAGGGGGCTGCCTTGACAATCAGTTGGCTGAGACAAGCAGATGGGTGCCCAGAGTAAAGTTCTCCTTTGAGTGCTGCATCTCCCCATTGCCAGCTGTGCACACTGACTTGAGTGTCTTGGCATAGTTTGCTCTTGCAGTGCTCTCAGCCTTGGGCAGGATGAGAGTTCTCAACAACCTTTATTTCATCTGCACAGGGAAAGCTATGGTTGAGTGTATTTCTGGATTGAGTGCTCTCTTAAAGATATACTGTTTATTGTGCTAGTTTACTGGTGCTGTCCTTATTAACAGAATATGTGTTTCCACTGTAGTATGTCACAGAATCACAAAATATGCTGAGTCAGAAGGGACCCACAAGGATCGTCGAGTCCAACTCTTGGCTCTGCACAGGACCATTCTCAAGAGTCACACCATATGCCTGAGAATATCATCCAAATGCTTCTTCAACTCTGCCAGGCTTGGTCCTGAAGGTTCTAAGAAGGAAAAATGCCCTTTTCTAGCCAACAGAAGTACTGAATGAATGCCTACAAAGAAAGAGATTTCTTGTGAAATTTTGCTCTGGAATGAAGCTTCTAAAGTCATTGGAAAGTTTAATTTCGATGACCTTAGATAGCATTTAATTATCATTGGCATTTCTTTGTCATCAACATGACCCAAGAATAATAATTTACTATAAAATTAATTGGAAAATAAGAATGTTGGGGCTTATTTTATAAAGGTCTGTGTTAAGTCCAGACAAAGTTTAATAACCAGAATTAAGTCTTCTGAGGTTCTTTTTTGATCATGTCTAGTTGAAATTATTTCTTTGATGCTCTTTTAATACAAATGATGTTACAAAGAACTTGTTTGCAGTGATGCAACTAACGGATAAATTTGCTTCCAGTTGTAGGATAAGATTAGATCTGTTCTCGGAAAGTGACCACTCTAAAAATCCTAGTCTTTGCTAAGAGTGTTAGTGTTCACTTTTTAAATATCAGGCTTCTCTTCAGACCGCTTTTAAACCTTTACCTCAGTTACAAAGCCTTTCCTTTCTCAAGTAACTTCACAGATTTTGTCCCAGAATTTTGCAGAGATAATCGTCACAGATTTCATTTTTCCAAGGGGAAAATTCAGAGATTAACTAATTATTTTCTGCCATGAAATAATAAACATTTTTAAAAGGAAATGTTTTTCAACTGAAAGTAAATTTCCCTAGGGAAAACTGTTAATTTCTAATTTGAGATTTTCCCTGAAAAGAAGGCAATTTTAATAATACATTTGCCTTCCAAAAAATTAAAGAAAAAATATCTATCCTTTAAAAAAATTGCATTGTCTCTTGCATTGTCAAAACTACACCTGTTTGCTGGCTCATTTAATGAGAAAAACAAGATTTTTTCCGCTGAGGTTTTGTTACTGAACTAATTAAACCATATTGTTAAAATTAGTTAAAATTCCCTTGGATCTAAACTGCAGAATTTTGTCATCAGTGAATAATATTGTTGCTTTCAGTGATTTTTTTTTTTGCTAGTCTATTTTCTTAGTTACGGTTCCAACTTTTACAGTTAGTTAATAATGACTATGTTAAGATTTATTGAAAAGATTAATATTTAGTTTTATGAGTCTTATATGAATATTTTTCTAGTAATCATAACTGAAATGTGTAAAATATTCAACTGAGATAAGGAGAGCAGAAAAAAAGGTCACATATCATTGAATAATTTATCATCATGGAAAATCACAAAGTAGCCCATAATTATAGAAAATCAAATATAAGTGAACCCATAAAGCTAACATCTTTCTTTCAACATGCATTGAGGGGAAGAAGGGGAAAAAAATAAACAAAAACAAAGCCAAAGCCACATGAGCTGAAAAATGCATTAATGTTGTAATTCAGTATGGCTAAACTTTATAAGGCATGGGATTAAAACTTCTAGAGAGTCTAAACAAAGCTATGATTTTTTCCATACTGAATAAAAATATGTAATAAAAACTACATAAAATAAGAAAACACTAATTTTGATACACTGGCAAGTGTATCTATACAAGTTCTTTTATTAACAATTCAGACTTCTTTTAGTAGTTCAATAATACATTATGGTTTCAGATAAAAATCATGCTGCAAAGAAAAAACATCACTGTAAGCTACAAAATCAACAATTTCTAACACAAATGAGGGAATTACTTTGACTTGCAGCCCTCTAGACTTACCATTCTCAGGGTTAATGGTTACGGGGAGCATCTTTTCAGTATATGAATTCAGTCAGGCTAAATAAGGGATTTTGATACAAAAATGAAGCTACCCATATAGGATTTCTCTGCATAGTATCAGGTATTAAAACACTGATTTCTTCTCTTCTTTGTCATTTATGATACATATATAAACTCCAGAAAAGATGAGAAAGGACTCTACTCCTCACTTCAGATATAACTTCATCTTAATTCTGAACTTACTCTGTCCTCCTATCAAAAGGGTCTTTCTTCAAAATAGGTGTTCCCAGCCATCTATTCACAAGGAAAATTGCCAGCTGGCAAATTTGGTTGGGTTTTGTTGCTTTAATTCATTTTCAAAAACTTCAGATTTCCACATTTGGCAGCAGATGCAGAATAGCAAATTTGTGCCTGTCAGCCCACTATTCCTCGATGAGATGCCTGTGAGCATGCTGATTATACATATGCAGCTAATTAGTGCTATGGTTAGGATAAGTAAATGGATCGATTTACCTCCATATCCAGTTAAGTGGCAACTTCAGGAGCACACAGTAGCAGACACTGCCCCATGATTTCCCACTGCCTGATTCTTCCCAGCTGAGCTGGAGAGTCCAGACTTTGCATCTCCTCAGGCACAGACTGCTTCCTAGAAGCTGTGAGAGGAGAAAGAGACTTCTACAAGGAAAGGGATAGTAAAGAGTACTCATTTTTAGACAGGAAGGGATGGCTGTTTCTAGGTGTAAATCCATTTTCTGACTTTGTTTCCTTTTCATGAAGTGGTAAAGGCCCCTGGCACTGTTTTAATGGCTCATGTGGTTGAACATAAGGAGCAAACTTTTGAGAGGGTGTGGAAGTCAACTCTTCATTCTTGGAAACCTTTACCTTTGTGGTGCCAACCATCTGTCACACGTAGGCCTCCCTACTTCAGCCTAATGATGAATGAGGTCCCTGCTCCAGGCTGTGGCCAAAGAAACTTAGTCAAGTGCAAGCACAACAACCACCTGTTTGTGAGACAGCAAGGTTAGGATGGAGGAGATGTGATGAGCAAAGACAAGTCTAGTGCTCCTGGCACTTGTTAAAGTGATACTTGGCCAAACCGCAATAAGAGGACAGTAGTTAACCTAGAAAACACTTCTTGTGTTCCTTATGTGTGTTCTTTTAAGGATCAAAATGTGACTTCCCTGCCTGAGATTCAACCTGGTTACCTTTGGTGTGATCACCAAAGGTCGTGTTTCAGGGGCAAACTTCCTTTCAGACTGAAGGAAATGCTAATGTAAGTCAGATCAGCCTTATGCAAAACAGGTCTATTCTCTGTACAGACAGGATTCTAGAGAGATCATTGTGGGTAATTGCAACTGCAGACCCCCAGGCTTCCTCCCTTCTTAGCTCTGTGCCACAGAACTGAAGTCCCATAGAGAAGGGACCACCATGGGAGATAAATCTGGAAAAGAATTTTACTGAACTCTAGAAGCCTGGCAGACAGAACCCCACACGTACTTAGTAAATTTATCTCGAGGCACAGAATGAATATTCCTCCTATACAGCCAAGAGTGGAAAATTCAGCTAAGCTGTTTTTCACATATATATTTCACATACACTCAACCTTCCTCTCAACATACAGTTCTGGTAGGAAATTGAGGAATTAAATTTGTGTGTATTATACCATGTGTACACACTGAGTTGCATGTGCAGAGAGGGGTCATGTCCTGCTTACTTGGTTTTCCATTTCTCTCCAATAACTTTCTAATCCCCTGACCAACTCCATTCAAATTTGTCAGAACTGCCTGTTCATAAGTAACACCAAAGCTTTGTAGAAAAGTCTCTCAGGTTTCTGTTTATTCAATAAGTCAGTAAGTCAAGTGGTAAAACTTTGTGGAGACCCCGTCTCCGTTCTGCTCATCATGAAAGCATTTGTTTCTCATGATATGGCATTGCTCCCTGTTAGAGAGCAGATGCAATGACCAGAGTAAATGGCTTTGTCTAATTTGACATCCAGTATGGGTTTCTCAAGCACTGCTTTATGTAACCTCAGTTATCAGTTACTCGTAATCTGAGTGGGGAAAAGCAGTATTTGCAAATGATCCATATATAGAGCTGTGATTTCACAAATTATGTTTGGCCTCTAATGAGCAAAGACCTTTAGCAAATGAATGAAATCATTATCACATGATGCAGGCCATATAATTGCATCTGCCTTTTTCATCCCAAACATTGGCAGTTTCCGATCAATGTTTCATCTGAACAATGTGATGGACAAGGCCTACAGAGCAGTGTTCTGAGTCCTTCAAGACTGAGTACTTCTGAGCAAAGCATTTCTAGCTATGGCATGAGAATAAAAACACAATCTCAGAAGATGTGTCACAATTTCAAATCCCTTCACTAAATATCTACTGAGAGAATAAACTTACTGTTTCTATTTTTACTATAGAACTTATGTATGCACAACTATAGTGCTTATGTATATATTTGGTGGACACATTATCCTACACTCTCCTGTTCTGTTTAAACTCTTCTGTTTATTGGGGGTGCACAGCCACATGTGCTAACAATCATGTCAATATTTAAGTATTACACTGAAATGTCATATATTAGCAATATATTTTATAGAATTTAAAGTACTACAGAGACTCCAGGGTGATTAGTAGGCCAGTTTGCAGAATTATTTAGGAAAATAACTGCATCAGAGAATTTCTTAACTGAAGACTAAACTACATCCTTAACTGCTTTATTCAACCAGGTCTTCTACAGATTTTCCTGTCTTAAAATGTATTAGATGCAACCCAGAGTTAATTGAATTTTTTGTAGGCTTCACATTAAATTTGTGCTAAAGGACATTGCTGAATCAGGGATTTAATGGGCAAACAGTTAAACAAAGGAATCATGTACATGGCTTGAGCCAGGAAGCAGGAGGCAGGAATCCAGAGTTTTTTTCACAGCTCTGCCTTTGGGAAAGTGAGATTAATCTTTATACTTGTAATAGATTTTGAGCTCTCCTTATATACCTCAGGCATCCCAGATATAATTAGAAATAGTAATCAAATGTCAGTCTCATGCTTATTGTACTTAGCAATTGTGGGATTTAGTTAATTAGTACATTTCATGTGCTTTGGGGTCCTTGAACAATGAAGGTCATGTACCTACTTACATAGATGTTTGGAAAAATGTAGGCTATTATTATTCAAATGTACTTGAAATCTTATCAGTCAGTTATAGAGAATTGAGGAGGACTGAGGCTGTGATAACCACTCCAGCTGTTAGTGTGGCCAGCAGTTCTTGGAGAAGAAGGATTCAATCTTTTCATTATCAAAATTACAATGAATTAAAAAAAAAAAAAAAGGAAAACATTACACATTTAAAAGTTCCATTTAGAAGTTAGGACAAACTATGCTGATGACAGTGGAGGGAAGACAGCCAGGTTGTTTGTGACAGATCCTGGACATAAATTATTAGGTGCCTTGAGAGAACAGCTAAACTCTTCCCATCATTTGGGAAATATGTAAGGATTATCTTTCCTGTTATCTCCCCAGCTTCTAAAGCATGAAGATCAACATTCCCACATTTAGCACAGCGGGATGTTGTGGAGGAATCCCTGTTTCACATTTATATGGCCACTTATCTTGAGATTTCCCTTTTGACTTTTCAGTCAATTGTTGTTCATATCAATCAATGTATTCAGCATTGATGGTGAAGGGAGAGATGGCAGGCAGACAGACACACTGGAGAGACCTTCTTTTCCTCAAAGAAAGTAGGGAAACAAATCTATTAACCTCTCTCTTCTTTATCCATCAGAGTTTCAAATCTCCTTGTCCTTTGAGTGACTATTTAATTTTACAATAAAATGTCATATGCACTTGGTTTAGTTCCAAAATTCAGATTTTGCGTTAAAACCAACAGAAAAAATAACCAAAAAAAGTTAAGGAGAGGCTTTCAGGGGGACAAAAACATTTTTAACATTTGCTTTCTCAGCTAGTAAGCAACACTAGTTGCAAAGTCAAATAGTGGAACAGCTCAGCAGGAAAAAAAGTAATTCGTCAGCACCATTTTCCCCTTCAGGACTAATATCTATAATGATAATCGAATGTGTGCAGGAGTTCATATGGGTGGTATCACAATTTTGGTGCAAAAGACAAAGATTGCAAGATGCAAAATAAATGAAGGAATCAAATATTGATGGGCAAACAGCAGCAAATTCAATTCTTTGATTTTTTTCTATTTTTTGCTACTTTGAGCCTTGGTCCAGAAAAGGCTTATGCATATTAGTAACCTACTTAAACTCATCAATTTCTAGATTTTAGGACTGGAATGGCCTCTTACTATAATTCAATGTGACCTGTAGAACACAAGTCAGAGAATTCCAGCTGATAATTTCTGCAGTTCAATGGGCTGCCTATTGACTGGATCTTCCAAAGTGCTGAACTTTCTGGCCTCAGTTGAGTCAAGCATTTCAAAGTGATCCATGTTAAGCAGGAGACAAGATGGATACCCACAGCTTAAAATTAACCACAAACATATCTTACTTGAATGGAGCCTAAAGTAGTTTTCTAATATAGGACTTAATCCTTCATGGCAGTAAGAAGATAATTTAGGCCTGCAATGCTGGACCCATAACCAAGGCAGCTAAGAACGCACATACCTGCTCTGAATTCTACCACACTAACAGGATCCTTTACAGGGTTGTTCAAAAACTCAAAATCTGTTCTTCCTCAAATGTTATTTTGTTGGGATCAAACCAGGTTTTAAAAACATGTTGATCAATTGCACCGCAGACAGAAATATTCCTAAGACCTGGAGAAGACACCTTAGATGATTCCAAGGACTTTGAAGCACGCCAAAACACCAACCATCTTATTGTGGAAAAGGGCTTTTTGACAAAATTCTGTTTCATTAAAACTTTGAATTTAATTTTAATGCAGAAAAAAACCAAAGGTGAAATCTCTCAAGTCAATTTAAAAGCAAAACCACAGACTCCCAAGGAATCAGATTCCTTGTTTTCTTTCTTCTCTGCCCTTTTAAATGGGTTGTTGTATTCAGTTACTGCTCTTTGGAGCTGTGCTTCTTTCTTTCATTCAGCACTTTTACAAAAGCAAGAAAGGAAAAAATACTTGTCGTTCTTTAATCCTTGAGTTCAACAGACAATCTGCGATTCCAGTCTGAAAAGTCAAACTGCTTATGTCCACCTGCAGAACAGAGTTGAATTTTCGAATCTTTTATTTATTTATCTATTTGTCTAGGTTAAAAGTTATCCTAGCACATGTCATATTTCTTGTTAAAGCCCTTTGGTGAAAGGACTTTGAAGCAGTATTTGTAAATCTCATTCTTAAATAGCATTCCTTTGAGGAAAAAAGCAAAAACCCAAAAAAACCAAGACAAACAAAGCTCTCTATTTTCACTGTTCATTAGATTTTCATATCTGGGATAGGCAGTGGGCTTTAAAAGGAACAAAAGGAAAACAGCAACTTTGAATTGCCTGTAATATCTTAAGTCCCTATGTATGCATTCAGTTCCCATCATAACACACCACACCTATGTGTTCAGTGCAAAAGAACCTGGGTAATATCTGTGAGAATCAGTTGTGATTTTTGTCCATCAGAGGTGTCATGGTCTACACCTGTAATGGTCTGAATTCAACTTCTTCATGTGTTGTTTCCCAAAGGTCATTTAAAGTCTCTGTATAATTTAATGTCTTCCATTTGATCACAAAATGGGCATAA
Organism: Calyptomena viridis; assembly: GCA_013390005.1. Lineage (NCBI taxonomy): Eukaryota > Metazoa > Chordata > Aves > Passeriformes > Eurylaimidae > Calyptomena > Calyptomena viridis. The sequence goes on from WEIV01001991.1 coordinate 98,276, forward strand.
AACCTTTTAAAAGGATACACTAATGTCTAATTCAAAATTTAAAAGTTCAAGATTTAAAAAAAAAGTTTAGGAAAAATAATTCATGACAAATATTCCAATTTCAATTTTTCATTTTGAACAGACTAGCAGAAATTGCTGGAAGAAATATGGTTTTCAGACCAGACTTTATACATTGTGGGTAGCGCTCCTCAGAGTTCAGATACAAGCATAAAAAGTGATTCTTGTCCTGTTAGCATCTGTGCACTTAGCAATCATCTCTTTACTTAGTCTCATAACTTCCACAGTGGTCTGAGCGTACAGATACATTAACAGAAGCAATGAGTTAGCAGTGCCACAGCACAGCAAGCTGTTGACTCCCTCAAAGGCAGAGAGGGCCTGAAGAGAGGCCTTGATAAATCAGAGGTCTGGGCAATCACCAACCATAGGAAGTTCAACAAGGGAAAGTGCCGGATTCTGCACCTGGAAGGGGGCAACCCGGGATGTTTTACCTGCTGGGGAATGAGATGCTAGAAAGCAGTGCCATGGAAAGGGACCTGGGGGTCCTGGTTGATGGCAAGTTGAATATGAGTCAGCAGTGCCCTGACAGCCAGGAGGGCCAACTGTGTCCTGGGGGGCATCAGGCAAAGCATCACCAGACAGTCGAGGGAGGGGATTGTCTCACTCTGCTCTGCACTGGGGCAACCTCACCTTGAGTATTATGGTAGTTTTGGCCAGCACAATATAGGAAAGATATTAAGTTATTTGAGAATGTTCAAAGGAGGGCAACAAAGATGGTGGAGGGCCTTGAGGGGAAACCTTATGAGGAGAGGGTGATGTCACTTGGTCTGTTCAGCCTGGAGGAGACTGAAGGGAGATGTCATTGCAGTTACAACTTCCTCGTGAGGGGAAATAAAGGGGTGAGCACTGATCTCTTCTCTGTGGTGACCAATGACAGAACCTGAGGGAATGGCCTGAAGTTGTGCTAGTGGAGGTTTAGGCTGGATAATAGAAAAAGGTTCTTCATCCAAAGGGTGATTGGGCATTGAAACAGGCTCCCCAGGGAAGTGGTCACAGAACCAGGCATTCCAGAATTCAACAAGAATTTGGACAATACTCTTGGGTTCATAGTGTAACTCTTGGGGATGTTCTTGTATGAGGTTAAGGGTTGGACTGGATGATCCTTGTAGGTCCCTTTCAACTCAGCATATTCTCTGATTCTGTGAAGTTATCACTTCTAAGTGAGTGTCAATAACTGTGTGTAGTCGGTGCATCTGCAGGCATTCATCACTCTTTGCAATTGGGATGAAAGACCTCCTTAGCAGATGGAAACCTGTCAGCTTCTTTTCACTAAGCTGCTTTCATGTGTCATCAACCTTTCAAGGCATTTCTTTTTTAAAAATATCCACCTGCTTCAACAAAATCACAGAGTGAATCAGAGAGGAACCATGTTTCAAAGTATTTGATGACTTCAGTTGTAAATGCCAATTGTTCCTGAGAGGATGGCCTCCTGGACAGGAGCCCAGCATGTCCTAATATCCTGCTGCAGTGCCTTCCCAGATGGCTGCTCCTCAAACCCTGCTCGAGCCCAGGCTAGCTGGCAGCCACCTTTGAGGGCCACGAGGCAGATGTCTGGGCACCAGAGCACCAAACGTCTCTCCACGGGAGAGATCGGGCACCCCGGCGACTCTGGAGCCACTAGTTAGGTGGTACACCCTGCCACACACCTCGCAAGAGGTTTCTTGAGTGGGGCCAGTTCGCCAGTCCCTAACAAGTGCTCCAGGAGGAAGGACCTATGACTACTGCCTACCAAAGGAAGCAGAAAATGACTCTCTGAGTAGGGTGAAACAGAGCCCAGTTTATTGGGGGTCCAACCCCAAGGAGAGCCTACGCCAGAGAGCGCTCGGGACCCTTGGGCTTGACCTTATCAAGGGGGTGCAACTGAGGGGAGGGGAGAGGAAAAGGACCAACTGGGGATAAGGGAAAGTGGGGTTTGGGGGTGACAGACAGGAGTAGAAGCCAGAGGCCTTCAACTCAAACCTATCAGGGATCAAGTAACTTGGATTGATAGGGAAAGGATTAGAAGAAGGGGAGGAGCTGGGGTACAAATGTGGGATAGGGAAGGAGAGGTCCGAGGGGGCGATACAACTGAGGGAGGGAATAACAATTCCAGGAGCAACCAAGTGGGAAAGGGGAGGGAGACTGGAGCAGTCCATTTACAGATAATATAACTGGGGGTTAACAGAACTGTACATTAAACCTTTATAGATGTATAAAACCATAAAAAGCACCGTCACAATATCCTGCTTAACTTGAGTTCCAAAAAGGAAGTGGAAAAACTAAAAAGTCGAATATTTGAGACTCCCGACCAGTGGGAGTTTAACATCATGAGTTTTATATCATATTAGTTTTCCTTGTCACTGTAATGTTCAGTAACCTTCTATAACTGTAGAAGGGAGAAAAAATCCTAGAAGAACCTAGTTCTCCTAGTCCTCCTCAGTTTTTCAGGCTTATTCAGTTCTCCTCAGTCAGCATAGGCTCTTTATTTACTGGTGCAGAGCTAAGCCAAGGAAGGCAAAGGTACAGGTGGCAAGAAGCTGAAGGAAACCAGTCAGTAATGTCTCAGGTATGTTTTCTCCATTAGCTACAGCGTAAAGTACACTTCTGCCCATGTCTGCATTGCAGAGGGAAGACACATCAAAGATGGTTTTAAAGCAAAACTGACAGCAAAACCAAGAACCAGCTGACTGCTACCTGAGTACCCATGTAAATGTTAAGGCAATTTCTGGGCTTTCTCCCTTTACGACTATGCTGGTAACACTACCCTCAACCAGATAGGTTAAAATTAAACTGCAAATTTAGGAAGAATTGTTTATTTGAAGTATTTGTAACAGCTGCAATGTAGATGGACTTAGCTCTTTCTTTGTCACTTCAGCCTCTCTCCTCACCAAAGCTGGTCACTGCTCTTTTTCCTGTAACTTCTCCCTACCACCACAGATTCTTTCATTACTCCTGAACATAAGCTACCCACAGGCATATGGAAAGCAAAATTTCTTCAATGCCCTCAGAACAGCTCTTGGCTCAGAGTTCATCTGAGAGGCAGTCCTTGTCCCTTTTCTATGTCTCAGCCTCCAGGCTCTGGTAAGGATCATGCTTAGAAAGTTGGGGATGCATCTTAGGGTGATCAATACAAAGAGGAGGGACAATGGATACAGAGTAAGACTCCCGTTGTTCACCTTTTTGTGTGGATAAAAAAATGTTCCTTCATTTGGCATCCTAACGCAGGAGCAAAAATATCAAAGAAAGGTTCAGGAAGGTACCTAGCGGCAGGATATGCAATTAGGCAGCACTAAGGTGTCTTCTTCTGTATTAGGAATGATAGCAGCAGACCTGTCACGTTCCCAATCAGGCATCATCTGGATGCATTAATTCTGCTGCATCCTTCTTATTACAGCAGTAATAACAACGGTACTGCTCTGATGGATTTCTGGAGTTTATTTCTTGAGAGAGAGAAGGCAGCTCTTGGGTCAGGCTCTGTAGAATTTGACAGACCTCTGGATACTTCGTATCTGTGGATTATATTTCTAGCTTTTCTTTGCTCTCATAAAGAAATAGTATGTAGTTCTTTTTATCAGCAAGTCTCACAGCATTTCACTGAAAATAAATTTAAAAATCTCAGTGTTATGAATGTAGAAAGTGAATTATAAGACATATCCCATATCACTGGATAGGGAATCAGATAAGAAAAAGTATCATTCCTCCTCTGACAAGTGTTTGTCCTGTGCAGTTGCCTGACCAAACCTGGAATTTTTGTCATGTAATCAATCCTCTGACTCCAGGAAATATATAAATAATACATAAATACATAATGTTGGTGGCTCTATTGAGCTTTGCTACCAAAGTCTGCTTTCCTCTCAGGGTACATTCCTAGAACCTCTTCAAACCCAGCACAGTGAACACAGAAGAGGTGTTTTTCCCTCACAGCTGCTTGTTCTCTCCTTGTGCTGGCCACATGTGGCACATAACCATGCCAGATTGGGCCACAGCCATAGCACAGATGAGAGGTAGAAAAGACATTTCTTGGACAGTAGCTCAGGCAGCAACTGGTTTTGGTCTCAAGATGAGCATCATCCAAAATCATATGTTGGGATATTACCCTGTGATTAAGCCCTTTGTTTCAAAACCAGTAAAAACACCACAAGCACCACAGAAGCCTGATTCAAATAAACGTTTTGTTGTGACAGTGCCTTACAGGAATCAACTATAATCACAGATGTCAGTGAATCGATCACAAAAATAACACTTTTGCATGTTCAGTAAGACCTGATAAAACTGTTCCCTTCTGGAAGAATGAGTGCATGCACCTTTGGATTGCAGAATAAAACTCTTATGCCACTAACTTGCATGTGGAATAAACCCTGGGTTCAACAAGCTTGTCATCTGGTGGTGAGTCACCTCCCACTATAAAATGAATTGCATTCATTTGATTTTTAAGGAACAGTTTTTGCATGTTATGTTTCATGAGGTTATAAACAACACATGAATCTGATTCATGCTGTACCGACAGCTCACATGGGCAAATAAAGCAGATTTTTTTCATAGAGAAATCCCAGAGGGAGCTGGAAATTTGTTCTACTGACAGTTAATCTCAGGGTTTAGGAGGCAGAGAATATCAAGGGGAAATAGTCTCAATCCAGCCCCTGCCTGCACACAGACACCCCTTCCCTTCAAGAGATTCAGAAATGTATAAAAGGAATTCCTATGAAGTCAGGGGACTGTTCATCTGACTTTCTAACAGTCAGACCAACTTTTGGATATGTTGACACTTTCTCCTCTTCTATCTACCTTCATTTTCTACTCCATGTGGAATCCATCTTTCCTTCCTACTTTTCACAGATTACAGGTGTTATTGCAGAGAAGTGGTTTGTCCTGGTCCCCTTCTTGCAAGGCAGTGGGAAAAGGGCAAGGAGAACAACCCAGGCATCCTTACACCCTATTGCCTTTCCTGTTCTGTGTTTGCTAAGATTGTGAGCGTGAGGGTTCAGTATACACATATATCCATATAAGTTATATGATGTGATTAAAAAACATGTTATGACACTGATGTCTATCCAGGTCTATTGCTCCCACAAATGCAAAATTATCTTGGGAAACTACATCCATGCAACTGAGTGTGGAAAAAGACAGGTAGCTGACGTCTCTCAAAAATGCAAGCTATTTATGTCTCCTTGTAAAGCAGGCACTGACATACAGATATATACAGAAGTTACACACACACACAGACAGAAGATCTCACACCATGCCTTTGAGTTAAAAACAAACATGGAAATGTACATAAAGAAAGTAATTTAAAATTGAAATTATTTTTTTACTGCCTCTCCATCACTTCTGTTCCAAGTAGCTGTTGAACATTACCCTGTCAACTCTTCAAGTATTTAACTACAAAATACTCTTCATAAATAATGTAGACAAATTAACTAAATGGTACATAATTACTGCAAATTTAGAGTCCCCTTGCAGAATATATTTTATCCATGATTACAGTGCTTACAGACTTTCCAAACAGTCTCTTGTATATTTCACAGTAAGCCATAGGAAAATTTCAGCTGTCTATAACTGCTTTTCAGAAACTATAAAAACTTAGATTAACATGTTATTAAAGATTTTGATTTAGGAAACACCTAATATATTTTTCTATTTTTTTTCTTTTCATTTAAGTTGAAAAAAAAAGAGAAAAGCACAAGATCGCGCTTGTAAAGTGGAAGTTTTCAAAGTTGATTGCAGGTTCATAGCTCTGTAACAAGGTACTTTCACTCTGGCAGATACTCAAACAAGACAATTAACAGGAGCAATGAAGCAATTCAAAGAGAGAGTTGTGGGGCTTTTTAATTGGTGCTTCAGAAAGCCAAAGTTCCCTTTATACAGAAAAGAGAGGAGCCAGGGAGTAATTGCCTTGCCATTTCTGTAAAAGAGCTTGAAATCTCAGTCAAATAAGCTCTTGATCTTAGCATTGGAAGGTCATGGTTCTCTGGAAGTGTACAGATGTTCCTTTCCTGCAGTGAGTGGTCCTTTAGTGATTTGAAAGATTTTATGCTGGTCATTACAACGTACTGAATGAATGCCAAAATAAAAACTAAAATATAGACTCACTACTATTCCTTTTGTGTAATAAGGGAAAATTCCTGTTAACTGCAACAGCATCCGAGCCTGTCTGTATTGATAATGAAATATCATCTTATATCTGAGCACTTTACTGTGTTGATGTTCACATTACAAATATGACTTTGGGTAAGGACAAATTCAGACTTCTGATAGTCTGAATAGATGTTGCATAACTGATCTCAGAGCAGCATATACTTTTCAGACTAAAATGGGATTTGGTTTCCAGAGTCAACAAAAGCACCATCATTTGACCAGGGTCCAATGCCATATGCTATCCTCAAAAGTTTACCATTGTAGAAGTTTCAGCAATGTAAGCATAATTCAGTTTTGTTCTCACTCCCAGGCCAGATCACTTCAGCTTTCTCTCTCTTTGTCTTCTCTAGTCTCCCCATGCATCTTGGGGAAGCAAAGGTAGCTGCAGGCAGCAGCAGGCAGATTGCCTTTAAAACCAACAAAGCCTTGAATGCACATTGCTATTCAGTCCCTTTGGTATTTAAGTTAGATTGGTACCCTACAGAACTGTCTTGTTCCCATCTCATTTCTGTTGTTTATTAGCTACTAGCTACTCTGCTTGTGCCTCAGGTCAAACAACCTTCTCCAGAAACAAATCCTGGCTGAGGAAGGTGTTGGCCTGCAGTGAGTGACTTATAAAGAACTGTCATTTCCTCTTGAAATTAGTGGGAATTTGGGGTTCAAAATTCCCTTCTCAACTGTGCATTGACTTCAGTGTTGGGCTTCACTGCCTTGGATGTGTGAACACTCATGAGCACAAGAGCTATTCACTTGGCAGTGGAGGTTGCAGGAGTGGAGGAGCTTAATGACTCACAGTATTATTCATCTTGGCCCACTTTCAATGGAGTCAAGATCAATTCTTATGAGACCAGAACCCCATCTCTTATTTGCAGTTAATCTTGAAATTCTTGTAGCTATAACAACAGTAAGGGAAAGACCAGGTTCTGAGTATATTAGATGGACATGAAGAAAGAAACCAGACCATTTCCACCGAATAAATGACTTGTAGCCAACACACCTATTAAGAAACATCAGGTTCTCAATGAGGTTCATTTTCACTGTGGTGGAAAAAATGCTCATACCATCCCTCAGGCAACCTCTCGGATATATTGCAGAATAAGGATTTTGGAGCTGTAAATAGAAGTTCATTTTCAATCATTGCAACAGATAACAATAAATTTGGGGCTGTCTTATCCACAGCACTTGCCCTTGTCAGCAAATGTGGAGACTTGGGATGAATACTTTGAAATGCTGTGCAATGACTTCTAGATGGGCAAGTCTTATTTTACACAAAGAAGGAACTTCCTGCTATGTGGCAATTTGAAAGTCCATTCACTGTTCCCCACTCAGCAAGGTAAAATTAGGGTATTATTTAAGATGGTGGTTAGGTCATTTTCCTTCTACTTATCACATGTAATCTTGGAAAGTCACCTGTTCTCTCAGTGCTTTAATTTTTTAGCTATAAGATAAACATATTATGACTATCTTCAAATATCACTGTCTAGATCACAATTAGATCAGAATGAAGAACGGATCTTTTACTCAGTGTTTGATTTAAAAATCATGGGGAAAAAATGCTGTAGACTAAATAAAAATGGAGATATCTTCTTTGTCACTTTTATTTCTCAAAAATGCCATCTGCAGTTATTGTGTTTAATCCCAAGCAAAATGATTCATTTTATCTTGGCTTTGACAAATTCTTTATTCCTATTTTTTTTCAAATACATTTTAATCCACTTCATATTGCCAAGTCTTTATTAAAAAAACCCAAACAAAACACTCAGAACTTTTTATTTTAAAATTCACTAATTGGGATAGCTTTAGTATCCTGGATACTATTTCTCATTTTGACAGCAGTAAAGTGTTACAATTTTAACTTTTTAAAAACAAATTATCCTTAAACCTTTTTAATTTTTCAGTGCAGGGGAGAAGTGCTGATACTATTTGCAAGATTTAGAACAATTTCACAAATAACTGTGGTTGTTCCAGTTTTCATGTTCTACTTTTTGTCTGTTGTTTTTTTTCTCTAATGCAGCTCAGCATATAGTCCCTGGTGTAATGAGTGCCCAACCTCAATGGAATCATGGGCAGCTAATTGCTTCTGTTTTTGACGGAAGGAAAAAATAACATCAGTCACACTGAGCAGACCTACTGCAAACACTGACAGTCCCACACACAGCAATGAATTTTGTCTTTCAATCAATTAATCTTCATGTTTCTTAGCTGAAAAAATTATGGGGTTAGGATGGAGGACACAGTTTATCACTTGTCCCAGTCTTGGTTTTCTTTTATCATCTTGCTTTACACTCTACAAAGCACCAGACTTGACCTGAAATAGGTCCCATGTCAGTTTCTTTTGTTCTTATCTCGGTCATGGCAGCAGGCAGATCTTTATGATCAGTGTGTTTCACCTCATTTGTTTCTGTTGTGGCTCTGGTTCTGCCAGAGGAAAAAGAACCATGAGAACAACAATTTCTCTTCATGACAATCAGACTGCTGCATAACTCTACTCTGAGTCATATCTTATCTCTTACCCCTTCCTCCCCACTCAAACCTGATATCTTTCTAGGTCTTGACAGTGATTTCTGATTTCATCATCTACTTCTGTTCTCTTTCCATTGATGTCTTTCACACTTCTACCACTCACACCTAGACCCCCATACTTGGCAGCAGCATTAAGCAATAGCTACCAACAGTAATAATGGGAGATTTAAATCAATTGTTCTTCCCTACCATCACTGAAGACCTTCTTCTGAATGTGAGAAAAGAAATTATAATGTCAAGTTTTCCTTGTAACACATTGCTTCATTGTCTCATGTGGGGGAAGAACAAAGCAAATAAAAGCCTTCATCTATGATTCTGGTTAATTTGCATTCATTTATTGTATAGGTTTTCAAATTTTGAACTGGCACACCCTTGTGAATGGCACCCACTAATGGTAGGTCTCTAATCTTAGCAAGGATCACATTGAGTGAAATCCAGACTCCAGCACCTTGCAAAGTAATGCTTCACCTTATTCCATGTCTTGGGTTGACTTCATGATTATCCCATATTCGTCTCCTCTATGCCAGGAGAAAAAAANTTTCTCCTTGTGTGTTGGTTAAATAAATAGTTGTTTTGTTTTTTTTTTTTTCCATTTCACTTTCCTTCGAGGAAATATTTCTTTCCTCGAACCTGGTGGGAGAGGGTGATTGCGGCCTGTTTTTATCAGAGAATATTTATCCTTCTGAATATATTTGTTCCAAACCAGGACATTCCAGAACTGGGCTTCTCTTGAAACAGAGTGAAAAATCTGTACCCCTCCTCAAATTTTTGTGTGTAGATGGTGGCGAGCGTCGTTGTACAGACTAGCCTGTTGTTTGCAAGTTTTGGGCCATATACAATGTATCTAACAATTGAAGCTTCTATTGTAGGATCTAATATTGTGTGCAAGAGAGGAAGATAAAACTTTTTCCATGGACACTGTTTATTTTATCTAGAATGATTCTGAAGAGTTGAGTTTTTTGTGTTTGGGTGTTTATCTGAATGCTGGATGATTTTGTTCAAAGTCAAGTTGAATAGATATATAAATGTCTTGTATGATACTCCATCTGTGCTGCCTTCATTAAGGGAGCTAACACTTCCATGAAATGCAGAGCAAATGAGATCTAATTTCTTAAGCTTAATGCTTTGAGGGTCACACAATGCCGTTTTACAGAGCTTTACAACTCAACAGTTTTTCTTGTTCTGCAGTCACTTAGCTGCTTTTGTTTTCATGGATGCTTAAGAACAAGGATATCGCTTATCTACAAATCTGCCTATGCTACATTCTATTTCTGATCGTCTCTGAATAACTATTTCTCATCACCACACATGTTTGAAATGCCAAGACATTATTGCCCTTTTGTAAGCTGGGGAAACCAGGCACAGAAATTGATTTTTCCAGATCATAAACATATTCTGGGAGAACAAAGAATCAAGATTTCCACTACTCTGGAGAAAACACTTACTACTGTTCTCTAATTCTAATGTTTTCATGTACATTTGCCACAAAAATGGCACAAATCGGGTTTTCTTGCTGAAAAGAGGAGTCATGAAACAAGGAGATAGAGTTTGAGTTTATCCTTGTATGAAATTGAATCATCTCCTTTGTATTAGAGAGAAGCCAGCTGGGTTTGAAACTTTTAGTACTGTTGCCACTGTATAGGCATTCATCATACACAAGTATCATAATGAATGGATGGGTGGAGTTAAACTTTCTGGAAAGAGGCACGATGGGTATTTATTTCTGTCTCCACAAAACAAACAATTTGAAATATGAGTTATAAACAGTCTATATGCTCTAAACCTCCTGCTGCTTAATTGATACCTTACACTGGCAAAGTAGAATTGGTACACCTCCCACTCCCAACAGGTATAACTACAAACTCTTCTAAAAGGAAGTATTTTTGTTCACATTTACAATACTTGGGTTAAAGCTTGTGGGAAACTGAAATTTCTCCTTTGCAAAATCTGCTGATAATTCCATGCTTGTGTTCTTCTCATGATAAATCAAAAATTTCCTTTTGTTTTTCTTTATTTTCTTTTCCTTTCTAGAGAAAAAGGAAAATCTGGTATTTCCATGCCATTAGATTTGAAATATTGAAACTTGCTTTAATGCCAAGTAACACCTGCTTGCACTGCTGTAGTGCCTATAAGGGCTGGCAGCCAGATGCCCCATGTCCTGCAAGACCTGGGCTGAACTAGCCTAAGTTTCCCAGGATCTCTGTACTGTTTGATGCTGAGAAGGGAACCATGTGTTCTATGAGAAAAAGGGTTCAGCAGTGGTGGCCAACACAAAAGAAACTGAGCAGAAGGTATGCACTTTCCATAAGACAATGAGAGCTGCCAATTAAAACAAAGCTAAACTGAAAGAATAAGAGACAAAAAAGGTATTTTTGTTTTTCTCTAGCCAATCATGTCAACTCAGAAATCTTGTATCCTCCACAAAGCAATTTTTTTGTTTGGAAGATGTCAACTTTAAGTCCCTTCCCCACCGAGCACTTCCATTATTTTTCAGGGGAAGAACACACATCCATAGAGGTACCTTGATTTTTCCTCCTGATCCATAGTCCCAGTAGCTCATGTCTCTCCAGAGTTCAGTGGGTCCCTCCAGTACAAGTGAGAATGACGGATGCACTTTTTTCAATTTCATGCAACATTCCTATTCTATCCTAAGGCTCACCCAGCTAAATCCCTTTGCTACCTTGGTGGAAAAAGTCTTATTCTTTTTAACAATATTGACAGTAATGCAGGCTGGCAGTACAGCCTCCTTTTCATCAAAATCTTTGAGCATCATGTGATGCCAGTCAAACAGATTGTGCAACAGCTCAGTGGTTATTCATTCCCTCGCCCACAGCACTGTCAGCAAGTGACTCCTAATTCCCCATCTGATACAGGCACACCAAGGGAAGAAGCTGCCCATGGGAAAAATAATAAGAACAGCCACAGCTTATAGTGATTAAGTCACTTAGCACTCTGTTGACTAAGCTGGAATGAAAAAAGAACAAGTGCTCCATTCCTTTCCTCTCTTTTCACCTGCACATTTTCTTTCAAAGTAGCAAGCAGCATAATCTTTTTATTAAGGATCACTTCAACAAAAAACTGTCTTTTGTTTCTCATATGGTCCGTTGCTATTTTTGCTGAATTCTTTTGAAACTGTTTTACCAAGGCTATTGCCTTCAAAAAAAGGGAAAACTGTCCCACAAACACAACAAACCCCTTCGTGTTACTCACAGATACAAGCCATCTGCAGCCAAACTACCTTGAGCTCTCAGAGCAGGCTGATACACGCTGCCCATTAAATAGCATCTGATTCTCTCTGTAAATACAAAACCTGACAACACAGACATCCTCCTAAAATTTTCATCTGTATGTTTGCATTAGAACTGGCTAATGCTTTCCATTCCAGTGTGATTGGAAATTGCTTTGGAAACATGCCATGTACATTACCAGGATCTGTCTCAACAAACCTTGGGTTTTCTACCTGTGACAGCTAATGGAACATCTGTCAGCTGATTTTTCCAAGATCCCAAAATACTTATATTTTCCTGAAAAGACAAAACAAGACATTTCTGAGCTTGACATTAAATCTCCATCTTGTTTGCTTCACCCCTGCATATCAGTCCAGTCTATTAATCTGCTCCTAACTCTTACTTCCTTCAGCAGTACTGAGTCTGCAGTGAAAAGAGATGTCTCCCATCACAACATTAATGAGTAAAGGAGGTTTCTCACTTCTGGTATCTGTTCCACCAAGGAATCTCAGCTCTTCTAAAAAACAAAAGTTTGGAAATCAAAAGCACATGTAAATAAAACTGACAGGAAGAGAAATAATGAAATCTCAATTCACCACTCTTTTCAAAAACAACCACTTCCTGAATAACCCTTCTCTCTCAAAGTAAGAGCTATAAAGCCTTCTATTTACCTGTATCAATCACTCTCTATTTTTGTGGTATCAGGGCAAAAATAAGAGCAACCTAAAGTCCCTCCACAAAACCAAAAGAAACTATGAATACTGAAATAAGTAGGAGAATCTTAATCTCAGCCATTAGAGTTCTATCAGGTAATGATCTAGCAATTAAAAATGAACTATCTCTACTCCATGCTTCACTCTCCACTGTCATGTTTGAGTTCTTGAAGGCCTAATGGACACAATTTTATTTCTGCAGACAAAATGCAATAGTACCAGGGAGTTTTACTGTCTGCACTACAATTATATCTGGTTGTATCTCTCATTAAGTGTGAACGAACATCAGTGGCTGAGATTATTTTCCCTACTCAACTACCATTGCTGACACTTAGGACTCCAATGAGTTGCATTAACTTTTCTTTCAGTGTTCTTAGGTAAACTGCAACTTCAGTGTTCGCAAGACAGCTACATTTTTTGTCAGGAGGGATGATGCTCACTGTCATGTCCTTCATGTTGAATAAACACCAAGCAGGGTTGAACTGGCTTGAAAGTGGAAGTGTTGATGAATGATAATCATTGAAAAATGTCTGTGACTGACTATGTAGAGGGAATCCTCTGCCAGAACATTAGTTTCCGTGTTCTCTGCAATGACTAATAATAGATAATTCTGGTTCTATCCAGACAAGCTATTTAAAATCTTGGTGTTTGCCTTGGGATTTAGACCTTTGGAAGGGCAAAATTATTCCTTGTTAGAAGTCAGAATTGCTAGTTGGATTGATGTTTCTGAGGCACTCAAGTATTTCCCATTAATAGCAGAGCTGAGTATCACATAATTTTTAAAACATTTATCTTCATAACACACCCGTGAGACAGTGCTCCTTGTTTTCAAAGAGGAGAGGAAGAAAGGATCAGGTCTTCTCATAATACTCGTGGATATTCTGGGTGTTATCTTCTCCAGCAGTTCTCTCCGTCCTGCATGGAGGTTTCTGTATTAGTGACAGTTTACTACAACTTCCCTTCATCTTTTACTTCAGCCCACACACTGATGTATACTCTAAAATACCAGTTAACAAGCATAGGCATGCATTTCCTTATGCTGAGAAGGTAACTTCTGGCAGGAAACTATTAGTCCCCGGCTTCATTGAGATGAAGGAAGAATCTGTGGAGGGTTAAACAATGACAGGCCTTAGGAATTCACTTGAAAGTATATGAAAAAACTGGAGCAAAATCACACATCTCAGTAGGGTCTCTTAAATTCCCCTTAAGTCCACAGGGCATGTCTGTAGTTAGTGGATGATGGAAACAGCAAAACTACACATCACAGAAGTGGTGACAGGAGCAACCCTGACCCTGTCAGTTCCCCTCTGACTCTGTGGTACTCACCTGTAAGATGACCTTTCTTTACCTTCAGGAGTATATGCGAATTTAAACATCATACCTGTATCTGTCTTGCCAAACCTCTCCTATACATGTTTATAGAAAGACTAGTGTGTATGTCTGCATATATACACATTTTAGCTTCATATTATAGTTTTCTGGTTTGTTTTTTTTTAGGTTTGTTTTTGTTGTTGTTGTTATTGTTTTTTCCCGATAATTAGACAAGCAGAATTTTCTTTCTGACTGTTCAATATTAAAGTGTGGGGGGTTTTTCATTTTGGTTTTTTAAAGCAAGACTTGACTCTGTGTTTGTGAGTGAGAGAATGCTTGTATCTGAAGGGGCTTAAAAACTTCAGTACTTATACACTTAAAGAAGTAGGGGAAAAAAAAGAGCAGAATTGGATTTAACTAGAACCATTCTTGATTTGCATACTAAAAGGTATCTGACAAGTGTAGTAGTGCAGCCAAATCTCACTAAAGGGTTCCTCCTTTCTTTGCCCACTTGAAATGATAAAACCATCACAAAGACAGGTCTTCAGAGACATCACAATGAAGCTGTTACTAAAGGCACAAAAATCTATAGAAAGACTAGTATTCTTTCTCCTGCCACTTTAACATTCAGTATACCAGCACAATCTCACAAGCCATATATAAGGTCAGTGCACAGGAGCTTCTTCCAGACAAGAGGCTTGAAAAGATATCTGCCATGAATGTCACTGATCTTTTTTTGATTGTGTTGTACTGAATCTCTGTGCAGATTCTTTGCCTGCAAAACAGGTCCCGTTCTCATTGGTATGAATCCCCTGACTGTAGGCTTTCCCTCTCCTTTGAAAACCTGCAATATTTCAGTCCTGGAACAGTTAGTATAAGGACAGGAA
>WEIV01001992.1:1586-11627 GCA_013390005.1 Calyptomena viridis
TCTATTTTTTTTTTCTGGTAAAAGTTATGTGGTAATACTAAATTTCTCCTTCAATTTCTTCCTGACAGTTACCATAAAAGATGGAATACAAGCACCCAAGCTGTTTTTCTGTAAGAAGAGCATCTTTTTGTCTTGAAGGCTTACTAAAATCAAATGCGATAACAGTCAGGAAGTCACTCTGAAGTAATTTTTTTTTTCTCCTTCTTCAAGAATTGAATATATATTGAGAACACTCAAAGAGTCATCTTATAATTCAGTTAATATTTCTGGAAAAGAGATGAGTGTGCAGATGTGATGGAGCAATAGCAAATAAGGTATGGTAAAATAATTGCTGTACACTTACAGCTAGGTAAAATCCCCATAAGTATTAGAATTCCTCATAGCTGCAAGAACAAGAATCTACAATGGCAGTAGCCAGTACTATACAACACTGAACCACGTAATTTTCATCTTAGTGAAATTAAACATAGTATAATGACTTAGCTTCCAGGCAACAATACTATTAAATTTGCTGTAGCAGATTATGACATCATCTGAAACCCCAGGATACACTTTCAAGCCAGCTATTATGGTTGTAATATGTACAGCTTTTCTGGTTAGTTTTTCATTTACTTCATTGGAAGGAATATATTTTTTCAATGGCTGCATATGCCATCCAGCAGAATGGCTCTAGAATATCTTTCAGCCAAAGTAATGTTACTTAGGAGAGAGAAGGGAAGAAGTGATACTATTGTAAGGAGAAAGAACACAGAGGTCAGTAAGTGACTTGACAGAAAACGGTACTTGTTATATTGGTAGTAAGCCTTCTCTTAACTTTTCCTAGCCAAGATACCTTTTATTTTTTCAGTCAACACATTTGAAGTTTATACTATTATAAAATGGTGTATTAGTTCCTACCAGAAATAGTAGGAAGAAATAAAGAGAAGAAGAGGAAAGATAAATAAGTGATTATCATGCACCAAGAATCTGTTGAGGACCATAGATGAATGTGAAAGTAGGGGTTTTCTTTCTTCACAGCAGCACCACAATTTCACCTAGGAAGCTCTTCTGTGATCAGGGATATACCAGTGTTTGCCTCACCTACCTCTTGGCCTGCACTCTGCCTCTCTGTTGATCTGCCAAAAGTTGTTCCACAACTTGGATAATATCAAGATGGGTGGGGCAAACTACTGTGAACTATACAGTCTTGCAGTGATAGAATAATGTTTAACATTATTTGCCTGTAAATGTTTGTATATATGTTTAACTGTACTCATCTAAGGAGTCAGTGAACCTACACAGGCAATAATACTGAATATGTACATAAAAATTTGAGGCAGATTCTCTCCTAAGGGCAAAATTCAATGTATCTAAAATCATCAGCATCCAACTCACTGAATTTGGCAGCTCCATCTCCTTTTTTTGCCATAAACTTCAAAAATGGCATGCCAGAGAAAATTTATATGAAGTATCACGATCTTTAAAGGTTATATAACTCTTACTGTACAAACAACTGTATGTATGTTGCATGCTTCTGCATATGTCTTAAAGGCAAAGTACTATCTTTCCATGTAGTTTCCATGTAGTTTTCCATGACTGGCTGAGCTGTTCCTTAGTAACAGATTAGTGTTGACTAAAATGACAGGAGTCTTACAGACCTGATCTTTACTGTCACTGAGCAGGTTTATCAAAAGCTACACCCTTGTCCTTCCATGTTCTTGATCAGTGCCAATGCCTCAATTGGTTAATTAGTTAGCTAAATGTGGATATATTTTCCACCTGCAGCGTTCACTTGCCAGAAAAGTATTTCATTGAAATATGTCCTCTCTTTTGTCACAGATTCAAAGGTATCAGTCACACCATTGATAGTTTGCCTTTTGTACATGTAGTTTTGTTAAAATAATGCAAATTCATCTAAAGATTGATTGCAATTTGTAATCAAACTCACTAATATGCCTGTGTGCTCTTTTCAAAGTTTTCTGTGTAGTAAGTAAACTATTTTTTTATGTAACTGTAGTAATTTAGATGTAAACTGGTGTTTTCACAGCCTTGCATGCCTGGAATTATGTTGTTATTCCATTGGCTTCTACACAAAAGTAGTGAGTAAAAGTAAGTTCTCAATGATGGTTATCTTTACTTGAAATCTCAAAGCGATGTTTTTGCATGTCAGACTCATAAGGTGGTAGAATTTTAGACCTTTCACTAGAAAGAATCAGAAGATATAATCTAAGAATGCAACTAGTGCAAGAACAGTCTAGAGGTGATCCAAAGTCCGTTCTGCTTCAGTGCCAACATAGCCTTCACTATCGGCTTTCTCCCTCTGCCAAATCAGTCCTGTTGACTTGCACCACTGGCTGCAAAGACATAAACTAAACTGGCTTACTATTATCAGAAAGGTAATTTGGTCCCTCCACTGAGCTGCCTGTTCCAAACTGCTCTTAGTGGTTCAAGCAACGCAAGAGGACTGTATGTGCATGTAGTCTCTGACCAAAGGCCAATGTAGTCCCACAACTCGTAAAAAGTAGCGAAGCATCTTACAGCTTTTTTTGATGCCACCATTATCTAAGTAACTGCAGCTGATGAATCCACTGTTGTTCTATGACTTCTTTCATCAGCTCAGTACAGCTTTTGCATAGACAGAAATGCTTGTAGATAGAAACAGTGTACGACTCAGAAGAGATGAGTGTTGCAACTACAACAGGAAAACATCTCATGAAACTTTTATCTCTCTTCTGAATAAAACCCAAAGTTAAACAGAAGTAACACAGATAAATTCAGGGATGAATCTGAAATCCATTGCTCTTTCATCTTTGTCCTTGGTTCTTCCATGTTCCTTTGATAGCTCCAAAGTCCTAGTTTCTAAAGTTTCTATTAAAACCTATTGCATAAATACAGAACTAGTCCTTGAATTTTTTATTTAGCACAAGTGAAGCAAACATCTGTGAGAGATCGATGGGCAGCTCTCTCTTTCTGCTATTGTTGAAAAAGTTGTTTTTAAGCAGGCTTATGAGAGAGGCATTACAGTCTCGAGATACTCTTTGGTTGTTTGTTAGAGTACCTCTTCTTATTATCAAAGTCCGGTACCAGATAAANAGATCAAAAACTGTATCCTCCTGGGGTCTCTGTGAGGGTCCCAGACCCTCCAGGGCGATCTGAGGGGTAGACTCCTCATCTTGGACTCCAACATTACAGAGACCCAAAAGCTGACAGATATAAACAGTGAAATTGATGTCCATAAGAAAACCCAAAAGATAAAATCCTTTTAACCTAGATTGCTTCCTCTTCTACCTCCCACATTGCAAGTGATACAACATATTGCTGGGTCATTTTGCTAATTTGCTTATATTTTTCTTCTTATTCCATTTATTCTTTGATAGCTGTTGGTATTAAAACTGATGTTTGCAAAACTGAGTGAGTTGATTAATAGGTATTTTATACATCTGGTATTTCCTCATAAAAGCCTGGTAAACTTATTTCAATTATCATACCACCAACAAGGATGCAATCTGTTCACAATAGCTGTTTATGAGTGGCTGCTTAGGGTAATGGCTGTTTTCTTAGCATGGGAAATGAAATATAATATTATTAAACAGAGATATGCAGAATGATGTGTCAACTTATCCATCTTCCCGATGTTTATAGGCTTAATTTTTTATAATGTTTATTTTATTTTATGGGACCAACCGTTAAAGTATCACTTATTTGAAAGAATCTAATTTCTTTTATTTTTGTTTTAATGTTCTTGAATATTAACAGCCACAAATTCATGTGCAATCAATGCAGAAAACCTGTGGTAGGTACTCTATTAATTCTACTTAGACAAACTTGTTGTAATGAGAGAGATAATGAATGAAGGAGTTTAAATTTTAAGGTTTTACCCACAAGGCTAAGATTGTCATGTCTGGTGGTTTTGTTTTAACAAATCACCTGCAAAATGTATGATATCTCAAAATAGCTATAAAAATACAGTGTGGATGGTAAAGTAGGAAGTGCACTTGTAAGGCTGAGTGGTAAAGCAAGAGACATGAACATTGTAAAGATTTTAAACATAAAAATAATTAAAATTTTGTTAGAGTAATACCAAAGGCAGTGACAGAAATCAGTGCAGTACAAATTTAGCCTCCCAGAAATCACTAAAATACAACTATATATTTTTTGACATGGAAAGAGGGGTTTTGGATGTGCAAACCTACCCATCACACAATATCTTCTTAGATTTCAGTAAATAATATTTGAAATGCCAAATATATCAGAACACTTTCATAAACCACTTGCATCTGTTACAGAAACTGTATCTGTTTCAGATACTCAAGTCTATCGTATATATAGACTTGAATTTCTATTCAAGCTTAATTTAGAGTAATAAGACAGGAAATTATACTCATTCAAAATATAAATGGATAATGAAAATATAAACTCTTACAAAATTTCTAAGAGCTTTAAAACTTGAAGTCTTCCACAGATGATACCTCAGAAGGTAGGCAAACATAAGGATATAGACAACACAGATACAGCACTGCTGCCAATACAGATGTCAGTACTGCTAAGAAAATTATTTAAGAGGAAATGTTTCCTATATCTTCTTTCCATATACCCCATAGAGAGGTTGAATTTTTTGGTGTCTGTCAATTTTAGTGTGTAAACATTGACTACTATTAGTGGTATCACCTTAACTCTGCTGTGAGCTTTGACTTGCACTGTGCATCAGCTATAGCTCTTTAGAGTAAATGTGAATGCAGTTCTGCAGGTGTTTAGATATTATCTCCTTCTCTCTCATAATTTTTCTCACAATACTTGGTTCTTGTAGACTTCAGCTTCTCAGCAACATCACTATCTCTAAAAGCAGGCCATTCGAAACATGCCATATCACTCTGAATTTTGCCTCTGAAAACCTTAGTTTTAGCTCTAGTGCTGCAAATAACTCCTTGTGGTTGTACCATGACAATTTTATGAAACCACACTGACTTCACCAATGCTCACCCGAACTCCAACAACTTCATCTACTAAGACTAATGTCTCTTTGCTTATTGGATAAGTGTCGCGGTCGGGATGGCCAGTGCGACATTAATCACGCGTGTGCTGCGTGTTCAGGGGTGCCGAAATGTAACAATTTATTGTTTACAGAATAGACATGTATACATATCAGAAGGTTTGCATATTCCAACATAATTGGTAGAAAGTTATCTAACTACTTCACCATTGGCTAAAGGCACAACACTTGCTCTCTGCTCATCTCAGCTGCCCCTTCTCTCTCCAGGCAGGCAGAATTGCATGCCTACCCGTGACAGATAAGGCTGAGTCTTTTTGATTGTGGTTTTTATATGAAATTATGGAGATTTTTAGTTCCTATTGCACAGCCAAAGATGCTGGAAGGGCAAATAAGGGAGGTTAAAAGGATCATTTAAAAATAAGGAATGAATTGAATGCATTAAATTTATTGAGTGAAACAATTTAATGAAGAAAAATACTAATTAAATTATTAAAATTTAGATTGCAAGTAGTAATTAAAAAGGTGATTGCTATGCAACTGAAAGGATTTTTGTGATAGAGTGCAGAAATATATTTGTTAAGTATGTTGGTATTTCACTTCGACCTTTTTCAGTCACACACCTGCCCAAACTCTCTGTAAATGTATTTTTGAGAATGATAACATTAAAGACACATGTAGGATGAAGAAAAAAAGATTATTTGAGTCAGTTAAATACTTTTATTATGCTTAAAAGCTTAAGGGTAAGGAATTCATGAGATAAAAATAAATACATATATATAATTATGTATAGGATTTTTATTCTGATATTTCATAACTGTTAATGGATTCGTTAATTCCTATCACAAACATGGGTCCCGATCCTATAACACATGAAAACATTAATTTTTCATAATAGACCGTATGATCTAAACATGTCCTCTCCTGAGGCTTTTAAATAGCAATTAAATTTATTTATTGTATCAGGAACCTAACCATTTGTTCAAAATAACTGAGGGCAACTTTTATGTTTCCTGAATACCGATTCTAAGATGCATGTTGATTTCTGCTGGAATTTCCATTGTTTTATGTTAAGATATCTGTTGTGGTCATGTGATACTGATGTATGGGAGAGAGAACAATAATATATAGATAAAGAGTGACATACAAAGAATATTGTTAGGACACACATATATTTCTATGAAGAGGCATACATTGTGCCCAGCATAAGTATATAGGGCTTCCACATATTTCTCGTAGTCAGGTCACATCTGCCTTGGATTGTGCTGTGCAAATGTGGGGGAGATCTGGTCTGATGTACCTGAAGGTCTTGGTTCAGTGGTAAAATCTTTTTTTTTCTTGAGGCTGATTCCTGGCTGTCTGACCAATCTGAACTCCATTTTCTTTAACTGCAATTAGTCCCACATTTAAATCACAAAACATTAAAGACTTAGCTTTGTAGTCATAGTTTCTTTTCCACTGACAGCACAACCAGAAAATTAGATGGAACCAGAATTGGGTCTAACCAACTGGGCTCTGAGTAATGCTGGATCAACATCAGCACCCTGCATCCAAAAGCAAAGGGTTTGTTCTCTGGTAACTCCTGCTCCCTGCACTGTCACTTGCTTCCTATTCCTCGAATTTTCAGTAAGAAAGTGAACAACAGTGATTCTTAACTAAAATTGAAGTTTTTTCATATATGAGGTCAAACAGATATTTAATTTTCCATTCTCTTCCCTTTTCTTATGACTTCTTTAATTTCAAAATGTGAATTTATTTTTGTTTTTTCAGGTAGCTTTTCTTCAAACAACCATTCAGAACAGGCCTTAAATCCTCTTTTCAAACTGCTGGAACAAAGGAACTCTAAGATCTAATCCAAAGTGTATCAGTAAAGTGCAAAGAGTCCTAAAAGGACCTCTGAGAGGTTCACTTGTCATTGGACACATCACAGTAATGAGCTGTGAGTGGAAAGGCATGTAAGCATTTATACATGGTTACCCATGTTTGGAAGGAATCTAGGTGAAAATGCTATTAATTTTTTTTTCCTTTCCACAGAAAAACACTTCTAAGAGGATTTAATTGTTTAGCAGTACCTTGCAAAGATATCTCCTTCGATTTAAACTTACGCTTGCTCGGTACCTTTTGAGTGAAATGAAAAAAATTGTGTTTACTAGATAATATGAAATTTTTCCCTGCATAGCAGAGTATTCTCTAAAAATATACTGTAGTTTGTCTCTATATACTAAATACAGTTGAGCATATAGCTCTTAAATAGATGAAAAAAGTGTTTTAGGTGACTACTGCTATGCCAGAGGAAATATCTACTGACGTCAAGAATGGAAAAAATAGAAAAAAACACCATATTGTGCTTTTCAAGAAAGAAATTATGGTAGTGCACAGAGAAATCCCTGGTCTATGAAATAATAAAATTGTAAAATATACATGCCTCATTTTCCAACAAGAAAAAGTAAGAACTTAAGTTTGAGGGTAGAAATAAAAAAACCCAAACATTACATCTAGTAAAAAACCCCAACAGAATAATGAAAAAGTAATCTTGAGTTTACAGGAATGTGAAATGATATCTTATCTTAGTTTCTCTGGATATCCTCTGTCTAGTGTTTACATCTAAAATGAAGTTTTTATCAGTATAGTTAAATCTATCGTAAACATTAGTCATATTACAGAAGATAAAATATATTGCATTTTTTTCTGCAAAGACATAAACACATCCTGAAGACTTCAAGCTTCATAACTAAAGTTGAATATTATGAATATTCTTTACTTTTTCATTAAATGAGTTACTGATAAAGTAAGATTTACTGTATCCAAATAAAGAACTGTAAGTTGTTACCAAAATACTAAAGTTATGGAATTACAGATTCACAGAATAGGCTGCGCTGGACATGACTCACAAGGATCGAGTCCAACTCTTAGCCCTGCATGGGACCATCCCCAAGAATCACATTATGTGCCTGAGAATATCATCCAAACACCTCCTGAACTCTGTCAAACTTGCTGCTGTGACTATTTCCCTGGGGAGCCTGTTCTAGTTCCCAATAACCCTCTGGGTGAAAAGCCTCTTTCTAATATCCAGCCTAAACCCCCTCTGACACAACTTCAGGTCATTGTCTCAGGTGCTTTCACTGGTCAACACAAAGGAGAGATCAGTGTCTGTCCCTTTTCCTGCCCTCACAAGGAAGTTGTAGACTGCAATGAGGTCTCCCCTTAGTCTCCTCTTCTCCAGGCTGAAAAGACCAAGTGACCTCAGCTGCTCCTTACACCGCTTCCCCTCAAGGCCCTGCACCATCTTTGTTGCCCTCCTTCAGGTACTCTCTGACAGCTTAGTATCTTTCTCATATTGCAGTGCCCAAAACTGCCACAATACTCAAGGCGAGGCTGCACCAGTGCAGAGCAGAGTGGGACAATCCCCTCCCTTGTCCAGCTGGCAATGTTTTGCCTGATGCTCCCCCAGGACACAGTTGGCCCTCCTGGCTGCCAGGGCACTGCTGACTCAGATTCAGCTTGCCATTGACCAGAGCCTCCAGGTCCCTTTCCATGCCACTGCTTTCCAGTATCCCATTCCCCAGTCTGTACATATGTTCAGGGTTGCCCCATTCCGGGTGCAAAACCTGGCACTTTTCCTTACTGAAATTCATGTAGTTGGCAATTGCCCAGTCATCTAATTTGTTGCAGGGCCTCTATGCCTTAGAGGGAGTCAACAGCTCCTCCCAGTTTTGTATCATCTGCAAACTTGCTTATTATTCCTTAATATTGCTTAATATTCTTTCTAGTCCTGTGTCCAAGTCATTGATGAAGAAGTTGAAGAGCACAGGGCCTAAGATGGAGGCCTGTGGAACCCCACTAGTGACAGGTCACCAGTCTGATGTCACCCCATTCACTATTACCCTCTGTGCTTGACTTGTGAGCCAATTGCTCACCCACTGCAGGATGTGTTTATCCAGCTGTGCTGGACATTTTGTCTAGAAGGATACTGTGAGAGACAGTATTGAAAGCTTTACTGGAATGCAAAAAGATTCCATCAACTGGCTTCCCTTGATCAGCTAGGTTAGTTACCTTTTCATCAGGGGAAATCAGGTTTGAGAAGCAGGACTTTCCTCTCATGGAGCTGTACTGGCTGTGAGCAATGACTGTGTTGTTTTGCAGGTGTTTTTCAATACTTCCCATAATAATCCTCTCCATAACTTCACCAGGCACTGAAATGAGACTAGCAGTAGTTTCCTGGTGTCTCGCTTCTTGTTCTTGTTGAAAACTGGTACAACGTTAGCTAGCTTTTGGTCAGCTCGGAGCTCTCTGGATCCCCAAGTCTCATCAAAAACTATTGAGAGAGGTGTTGTGATAATGTCAGTAAGCTCTTTGAGGATTCTGGAGTGAATCTCATCAGGCCCCATACATTTGTAAGGATCCAGCTGGAGTAGAAGATCCTGCAAAATTTCAGGGTTGACTGGGAGCTGAACATTCTCACAGTCATGGTCTTCTAGCTCAGGGCATTGAGACCCCTTTGGCCCATCATCCATGTTGAAGACTGAGGCAAAGAAAGCCTTGTCTCTGTCCCTGTTTGTGAGGTGACCATCCTCATTCCGTAACATGCTGATGATATTTCTATACCGCCTCTTGCCATTAATATATTTGAAAAAATGCTTTTTATTGTCCCCAATATTTCTGACCAGCTTCAACTTGAATTGAGCTTCTGGCCACACAAATTTTCTCCCTACGCTGGCAAGCAGCAACTTGAATATTTTCCATTTTACTTGACCTTGCTTCCACTGGGCATATAACTTCCTTCTTGCTTTATTTCCTAGAGGAGGTCCCTGCTCAGCCAAGCTGGATCTCTGCCTCTTCTCTTTGACTTCTGACATTTAGGAATTGCCTGCTTCTGTGCTCTCAGGAGTTGTTGTTTGAAAGGCGATCAGCACTGATAGACCGCAGCACCTGCAAAAACANTGTTCTGGAAGTTCTATAGCAGACAACCACAATGACATCTCCTTTATTTGTTTGCCCTTTGATTCCTACTCAGAGTCTCTCAAATGTGCCATTGCCACTCTGAGCTCCCTAACATTCTAACCCTTCTATAACAT
>WEIV01002002.1:0-35206 GCA_013390005.1 Calyptomena viridis
CTGCCTCCTTTGAAAACTCATGTCCCAAGGAGAAAAGACAATGCAGAAAGAACCGTGCCTCATCAATACCCTCTAAGGAAGCTTTTAGCTGTGCCTTTTGTACCCAGACTTGTCTACCCCACATAGGCCTTTTTAGCCATCAGCGTGCTCGTAGCAAGCATGGGTAGTGCCCTTCTCCTATCTTCATTCGTGAAGTTTAGCCATGATGATGACCTTCTCCTTAAGCTATTTCAGAAGTCAAATAAAATATGCAGCACAGAATCATAGAATCATAGAATTGTTTGGACTGGAAGAGACCCTAAAATCATCTAGTTCCAACCACCCTGGCATTGGCAGGCACACCTTTCACTAGACCAGGTTGCTCAAATGCGTCTTTTTCTTGCTTCCTGCTTTTGACAACTTCCTTGCTCTCAGAATTTAAAGTTCCAGGGCTCTCTTTTAATGTCTGAATCTCATTTTTCTTGATTCTCCTCTTGGCTTCAAAAGTTTTGGGTGTGCGGTCTGCTCTTTGCCTACGCAATTTATCTTACAGACACTGCTTGCCCTTATGAAGATAAAACTGAGATGAATGAAGACCTAGGCAACTGTGATCCAGTGAGAAAACTGATGATTTGAGGAAAATAGTGCCACCGACTTTTAGGAACATTTGGGAAAAATATTGTTTTGCTTTTTACATAGCTCTTCCTTCCAAAGACAGCTGCAAAGACAGTGGGGCTTTTTTGTTTCCCTGGCTCAAATGGTAGATTTATACAGTAACATGAAAAAAGTTCATCTTGGCTTTATTTACATTCAGTTGTCCCTTACTGTTATCTCCAGAGATAAACCAAGAACACAGGCACAGCTCTGAACACAGGTGAAGTCTGAACATAAATCAGACTATGCCCAACAGTCTAAACACTGGGATTTCGGGATCCCATTGGCATCCCCAGCACAGGGAATGCATGGGGTTTAAACAAAACCAGGAGGGTTGGAGCTAGCCTAGATATTTCAGGTACCTGTTCATATTGCCTTGTCCAAGCTCATTGTCCTTCATAATTGCTGCCATATGTTACTACGTGCAATGTGACTGAAAGATAGCTTTATATCCATTCTGCTATTTGCTTATGCTGCATCACAATATATGCAGCAGAAGTCCCTCCCAGTTGCACAAAAGTTGGAAACAAGGTGTTCATAAACAAGCACAATCAATAGCCCAGACTAATTTTCACTAGCAAAGATACTTTTAGTTGTTTTGTGAGGGAAACTGGTTAAAATCAACTCCCTACTCCTACTGATAGTAAATAAAGATAGTATTTTCCCTGCTGTAATTGCGTCTCTTCATTTAACTGTAGTTTGGCGAAAGCAAAAGTGTTCTATATCACATTTTAAAGTAACACTTCTGTATTTTTTCTCAAATGTAGCAATAATTCCAGATTTAATATACTACTACAGTATACAATACTATAATTTAATATGGCAGAAAAACACATTATTTAATTCTTAAAAAGCTTATCATGGAATTGAAGCTATGTACATAATTTGTCTCATATTGTTTCACACTTTACTGACAATACTGTTTTGCTGTTTTTTCCACGTATTTGTTCATTTTGTTTTTAACACTCTCTAATCTCAATATTGCCACAAGGAAAATTTCACAATTCTTGTACTCAAGAAAACTTGATGTTACTTCACTGGAGACATTTCCTTTTGGAAGTTAAAATGAGACAATTCTGAATGGATGTCAGAACTAAGTTATAAAATGAAAGACACTGTTGCAAACTTCACAGCACCATAAATCAGGATTTTTCAGTCTCTAAGTCACACACCACCATGGTTCCTGACTTTCTCAACAAATTAAGAATAGCTACCAAAAACAAATCTTTCCATTGATTGGGAAAATTGTCTCCAGGCTTGGTAAATACATATCAGAAATGTGGCAATATCAAGAAGATCCTGTGAACAAATAGAGATTATAAGTCACTTTGTCATTGTTTTACACAGCATCACCCAGACAAAGGAAAATTATTGCCTGAAATCAAAGGACTTGAACTTCGAATCACTTGGAGAAGAGTAGTTCATTCACTTGGGAGACTGAGGACTTTGATTGCCATTGAAATATTTATAATACCTACTATCCTGTGCATTGCTAACTATTGCTACAGTGCTCCATCACACAGAGATTTTAATGGGTTAAACAATTCTAGGGGACTAGACAAGCATGTCTATGCAGACATCCATCTGCCTCTTTTGGTCACCTCCTTCTAGATTTCAATAGAACTGTTTTCTTTCTGCATCAAACCATTAGAGGAGGTCAACCACAGTCAGAGAATCCATTAGAAACCTCAAACCATGGTCCAACCTGCTAAATATTTATTGAATTTGAAAAAAATGTGAGACAAATTTAGACTGAACTTGGGCTGATTTATTGTGTTTGGCAAAACATTGTTGTTTTGTATGATTATGACTCTCAAACCAGACAAGGCTAAGTGGTTTAATTCGAATGAAACTAAAGCTTAAATCAAAGCTGGAGAGACATTACTGGAACAAAAGTTGTTGGGGGTTTTTTGTTTGCTTTGTGGGAGTTTTTTGGGGTGGTTTTTTTTTTCCAAACAGGAAAAAAACTTGTTTTGGTTTGGTTCTTTTTTTCATCTTGAGCCAATCTCTACAAAATATTTTATCTGTGCCTTGTGTCTGCCTGCACAGATGCAAATGGAAAAAAATCATGATGATTTTCAGTAAAAATTTTCTCCTTATCATTATTTACCTATCTTCACCAGAATGTAAGAAGTCCTACAATTTTGTCAAGGTTAATTTCTTCACAGCAAATAGATTCTTTCAGAACATAGAACTCTTTTTGCCTAAAATATGCAGAGATTCTCAATCAAAAGGACAGAGGGAAACTCTTACAGTTTTATTGAAGAGGTTAAAACAAATTACTATTCCAAATGTTAAATAACAGGCAATAAGCACATGAAAGCAACGATAAAATAGCAACAGAAAGATTAAAAAAAGAGGCTAAGTTTGCCATTCTGGAATTCCCATGCACTGCAAAATTTATAGCATTTCCTTATATCGTCATCATAATCATTATTTGAAATCATCAAATGGAATGTTGTTTCCAAGACAGAGGTTTTGGAGAATGTAAGTTGCAAATAGTTTTATCTTTGTTTCATTGATATTTTTACACAGACTTAATTTTTGCCTAGTGAAATAGTGAATTTGAAAATTAAATATGTTCATATCTTGAAGCTAATGCAGATACACAGCCAGCTACTCACAAAACCAGATATGAAACAGGAAAATGTAAAGAACTTGGGCAGGTAGCACTATATTTTTTCCTCGTACATTTGCACAAATTAATTTCCTTTCAGGTTTGAATCATAAAATTTATGACAGCAAACACAATTTTGCTTTGAATTGCAGATGTTTTCCTTGACAGAAGAATGCCTTAAGTTTAATTTATAATGCAGTTATTGCTGGAGGAAATATAGCAGCAGTTGTACTGCAATTTGTCTTAAGATAGACAATAGAATTAAAATACATTTAATATTTTCATCACTGGAGGCTAAAGAAGAACATTTTGGTATTGTTGTGGCCAGCTAAAGCAGAATAAAATGCGGTTATGAGTTCATTTACACAACTGGATGTAGAATCCAAGCCTTTTGGGTGTCATTCAAGAAATTCCAGAGATTATTTTTGGTCTTAAGATCAACTGGATTTTTATATAGACAAGGAGACTATGTAGAAATGCAATGCGTAATGCTTAGGAAAGAGATGGTGAGGAAAATGTACCTCAGAGCTTCATCCTGGGCTTGTTTGTCCCTCTAATCCCATTATCAGAGCGCACCCTTTGTGGAGTCAGACCCTTGCACACAACTGGCTGTGCTGTCCAAACCTTCCTGTGCTCCTCTCCAAGGTAGAGCTGGGCATGGGCAAGGCATACTGCTGGGGCAGGGACGATAGCAGCTGCTCAGTATCAACAAATTAAAGACAAGTTATGGCAATAGGGTCACATGAAGGCGAATGTAAAGAAAAGGTGATTTTATACTCCTCCACAAGTACATCTAAAATAACACCCACTCCCACTGTGACGGGAGAGGAGAGCTAGCTGTAATTTAGCTGCTGAAGTATAGTGCTTTTATTCATTAAAAACAATTCTTTGATTTAGCGCTCAACACAAAACACCCACAGACCACAGGAAATCTCTGGACTAATTCTCCTGCCCTTTCACCTCTCACACATTTGAGCTTTCTGCTTTCTTCCTCCTGTCCATCTGCTTTAATCATTAGCAACAGCCTTGTGCAACAGCTCTAACAAGTAAAGTCAGCTGTCATCAGAGCATATTTAAACTCTGTTACTTTCCACTAAAGCAGCTCTATGGCCCCAGGCCTCATTAACCACAGAGAAGGGCAGTGGTGACGGTCCCAAAAAGCTCTAGGGGGAACCAGCCTTTCCCAGACAAAATTGTGGTCCACACAGTCCTCGAACCAGGTTTGTCCTTTCCTGAGTTTTCCAATAGCTTTGAAGTGGAAACATGATCGCTGCAGAAAACAGTTGATGCATGACCAGAGTGCTGGGGGTGGATTGGAGGATGGTGGATTTGCATTGCAAGCATTTGTGTGTCAAAATATACTATAGTTGTGAGGGAAAAATAAGTGCAGCCCTAGCCTGTACTCTTAAGTGTACATATATCACAGAATCAGAGAATATGCTGAGTTGGAAGGGACGTACAAGGATCATCAAGTCCAACTCCTGGCCCCGCACAGGAACATGCCCAAGACTCACATCATGTGCCTGAAACTATCGTCCAAACACTTCTTGAACTCTTTGGCCATACAAATTTTCTCCCTACAGCAGCAAGCAGCATCTCTGAATTCTTCCCATGTCACTTGACCTTGCTTCCACTGGGAATATACCTTCCTTTTTTGCCTTATTTCCAAGAGAAAATTACTGTTCAGCCAAGCCAGACTTGTGCCTTGCCTGCTTGACTTCAGATACTTGGGGATTGCCTGCTCCTGTGCCCTTACGAGGTGAGGTTTATTATCTGATTTGTACATATACTATCCACTAGAGTATTAAATCAACGATTAAGTAGACTTAGAGAAAACATACAAATGGAAAAAAGTAAAGTAAAAAAATGAGACATTGATCATGCATATTAATTTTATGTGTATGGATAAGTACACATCTTTGGACCAGGTCCTCAAATGTTGTGAATATATGTATTAAAATTAGAGAAAATACAAAGACAAACAACTAGGACAATCACACACAGAATCATTAAAATAGTTTGGGTTGTAGGAGACCTTTAAAGGTCACCTAATCCAACTTCCCTGCAATAGTAGGGACATCTTCAACTAGATTGGGTTGCTCCGAGCCTTGTCCAATCTGATCTTGAATGTTTCCAGTGTCTCATCAGCTCCATCACAAAAAATTTCTTCCTTAAATCTAGTCCAAATCTACCCTCTTTAACTTGAAACCATTACCCCTTGTCCTATCGCTACAAGGCCTGTTAAAAAGTCTGTTTTCACAGCTTTCTTATAAGCCCTCTATAAGTATTGAAAGGCCACAATAATGTCCTCACAGAGCCTTCTCTTCTCCAGGATGAACAACCCCAGCTCTCCCAGACTCTCTTCATCAGAAGGGTGTTCCAGTCCTTTGATCATCTTCCTCACCCTCCTCTGGACCTGCTCCAACTGGTCCACAGCTGAGGACCCCAGAGCTGGATGCAGTACTCCATAATCACTTCCCTTAACCTGCTAGCCGTTTCTTTTCACGCAGCCCAGGATATATTTGGCTTTCTGGGCTGCAAGTGCAGTTTACGCCTGGTTTTTTAATCCACCAACACCCCCAAGTCCTTCTTGGCAGAGCTGCTCTCAATCCCTTCATCCCCCAGCCTGTATTGATACCTGGAGTTGCTCTAACATAGGTGCAGCACCTTGTACATGATGTTCACACAAGCCCACTTCTCAAGCTTGTCCTGGTCCCCCTGAACAGCATCCCATCCTTCATGCATGTAAACTGCATCACTTACACAGCACCTGCCATTCAAGAGAATGCATAGGTAACGAGTCCTCAGTTCAAAAAAGCGACAGCAGAAAAGTGGTATTACAGAGCAACCACCAGTATGATAAGTGGCATGGCAAAGATGAATAAGAAATCCTTATTTACTGCTGGGAGGTATTCACACTGTCTTTGAATGTACCCTTTGCCTTGTGCCACCTGTGAAATTTTCAAAGCTTAAAATGCCTGTACAGAAGCAATTTTTAACAGTGCATATGGTTAAGTTATGGAAGCCAAAAAAAATCAAGCAGATTTATGGGAAGTAGGTCTGCCTCAAGTCAGTAATTACAGTGGATGTCAGTATAGGGCATCACTAAGGCACTGACTACTAACGGTTGGGAAGATGGGTGAAATCCATGTTTTGCATTCTGTCCCTTCATGCCTCCTGCCAAAGACTGTTGGAAACAAGATACTGTGTTTGAGCGATCTTCAGCTTTTCACAATGCCAAGACCATGTTTATGCTCTCCAGAGAGCATAACAACTCATAGGATATCTTGCCAGGTATTGAATTCAAACATTAAAGTTATAGACTGAAATAGTACAAAGCAAACAAATGAATAAGCAATGAAGGCTTATGTTCCCATTGCAGGATTGCCAAATTATCACCTGGTATCTTAAACAGTGTTTTTAACCTCCAGCATACTTTACTTATTAGCTGGTGGAAGGGTGGCAAGTTTACAGAGGAAATTACCCTGAGCTTCAGAAAATAAGGTATGCTTCCCTTAGGGCAGCAACAGATTCAGGTTACCCTGACTATGCACTCTATAAATGGGTATGTTTAATGAAATGAGTTTGAATGTTTCAATAAAGTTGAATCATTAGTATTAACATTAGAATAATTAAAGTTATATCAGCACCTTTGTTCTGAAATTACATCTTAGTGGGTCAGTTTCAAAAGCATATTTTGGATAGAAGTTTCATCAACTCAAAAAACATCCTCTGTGCTGAGGATGATCCTAGAAAAACAAGTCCAGAAGGTGCAACCACACTCAGAGCTCCTGATTTCAGGTGCCAGAGTCCTACTGTTCACCTCCCTTTGAAGAAGCCTGATGCTCACAGTGGTTAGAGTGAGGGAGTGCCTTGGATCAGACTTCCAATGAAGGCACTCTTCCACATGTGTGCTGAAATGAATCTGTTTTCTGCCTTCTTACACCTCTCTAAGTGGCCACATTTTAAAACACACAAATACACAGCACACACGAGAACATTTCACATTTGGTTTTTGCAATGTAATGGTTTTGCTGGCTTTGTTATGGTTTCTTGCACCAGATGTAGGAATGCTGAGACATATGGAAAACAAAATCAGCTACAGCAAGAATGAGCTACCAGTCATTGTTGTAGGTTCCTTGGAGATAGTGGAATTATATTAAAACATCAACCAAATGACAGAGTGATTCTGTGGAGCACTAGCGTTTCCTCTTTCACTATCAGGTTCCTCAGCCTGAAACAGTGTAATGCTGTGCCATGCTTCCTTGGTTCATCAAAGGAAGCAATTCCAGCAAAAGTCCTGCAAAGAGAGACAGTAATTATATAATCTGTAGTGAAAATTTCAAGATGATAGCAATTAAAAGAAATTTAAGACTCTTCACAGCCCAATTTGGATCTCTTCACCAAACACTTAGGGAGGTTAAACTATATACAGAGGGAAAACTTGGATGTAGGTTGGAAAGGCTAGTGAGAACCTGCTTAGTTCTGGTTTACAACACAGTATAATGCTCTATACTGCACCCCTCAGCCTCACTAAATATCATCAGTTCCTCACCCCTACCTGCCTGGGAGGCTCAGCAGAAAAAACACCCTTGAATTGGCTTTAATCTCACCAGCCTGCTGACTTGTGGCTAGGGACCAGCATAGGCACAGTAATGGCTGCAGAGAGCTTCATGGGGTGCAGAAGACATTTACCACTCTGACATCTGCCCTGTTCAGCTGCTACCATCCCTGAGGTAGAGGCATGTGGAGCAATGCCTCTTGCTGAGACAGCTGGCCATAACCTTTCTGCAGCACACTTCTGGTCCTCCTCCACTTCCTCTGTGTGGCAGCAGCACCAAGGAGTACTGCTGAGAAGCTCAGAGGTGGCATGATGTGTACAAGCAGCTGTGGTGGTGCAGAGAGGTGGCTGCCTGCCCATGAGCTTAGCCAGCCTCTCATTTGCGCTTCACAGTCCCAGCCTCTGGTTTCCTCTCAATACCTCAGCCACCTTGTTTAAAACTGGCTTAAGTTTGTCTGCCCTGCATCAGGCTTCCAGCCACACTTGTCATCCCAAAAGCAACACAGGCAATCTTGGCTCTGGAGATAACTCACTGGCTGTGGTCATGCACAGAAAACTTTGTTTTTCGAAAACATTGACTCAACCCTCCAGGCAGGCATTAGGATCACTTACAGAAGCATACAGAATACTTCGTTTCAGCACTCAATGATCTGTTTGTGTGTTTACCAACTGAAGTAGGTTGTAGCACACAATTTTGCCAAGGCAAAAAGGTGTTCCAAGAAGAGCAGCAGCAGCTGTAAGCAGGCTCTGGGAATTAAATAACAGCATCTTACAAAACTTCACAAATTGAGCCAATAAGCGTGCAGTAAGTCGGTTTTGAAATTACTGCCTTATATCAAGTTTCTCTAATAAAAGTCAAATTTGTGCTTAGAAAAGCTTAAAGCCCATATGTAGGAAAATTTTATAACACTAATGGGAGCCATGATAGAGCAGCATGTTAGTAAATACATGTGTAAGCAGCACGGCACAAAGAGAAAAGTAGCAATATGTTAATTATCTCCCTCCTGTATTATTTTTAGTTGTCACTGTGGATGCAACTGCAGCAAAACACATGCACATTCTGACAGCTGTTCTGTTCCACAAGGAATAAAATGGCAGGAAGACTGGCAACATGAAAGAGAGAAAACAGAGGCTTTTCTTTTATAAGAATCTAAATGTGTCCATTCAGAGATAGAAATAACCTTTTACATGTTCTCAGCAACTGATTCAGAAGCAACTTTTTTTAAAGGAGTTATATGGCTTGGAAAAGAAAGCTGTCTGATGCTGGAGAACTAGTGCGTAGGAACAGATTCCTTACTAACAGCCATAGGTTCTCACTTAGCTTGGATGTGTTGCAAACAGCCATGCCAGCATTGACAGAGAAGCAGTCTCTCATGTCCCAAAGACCCCTGGCAGGCTCATCCAGTGAGCAAGGAGCCAGCCTGGAATCCAGTTCTCCATCAGATGCAAAGTAAGCAAAGCTGCTGTTGCTTTGCAGGTGTGAGTCTTGGACACTATGCAGAAGACATGTCCCACCACTGAAGAGGTTCCAGATGTTCCATATGGAGCACCACTGAGTAATGACAACTTATCCAGTGGCTAACTGTATTTCCCAAATGAGCAAAATTTCCATTGCCTTAATTAGAAGTGAGCAAAATTTTTGCTTGCATCTTTCCTTAGCCACAGTACAAAACAGTCCTCTCCTGTCCAAATGAGGTAACCACTACTCTGTCGGTCGAGGTATTAATAATAAGAGTTCAGCTGAAATTATCTAGGCAAGATCTTTGAGGACAGATACTGGCCCTCTCAACAGAGCTTTTAGAGAAAAAAAAAAAGCAGCTGATAGAGCAGCAAGATAATGGATGCATAGGCCTTTTTCCACTGAAAGACTACACCCTTCAATAGGAAAGGTGGAAAGACTGAGCAGTTTGACAAGGTAGTTTCACAGCTGAGTTAATCCAATAAATTTAGGGATAGATAGAGCTCATTACTCATGCAGTCATCCCTGCGTCCACCTAACCTCATCAGTCTACCACACCACAGAATCACCTTCTCACCTAGAAGACATAAACCATAATGGGAAATGTTTCCAAAGTTATCAAGACCTACTTTGGCCAATGTTCAAAGCTGTGCATAACTGAACTGGAGATGTTGCATAAAAAGGATGACAGAGTACCTAACTCCAAAAGGACATTCAAGGCTACAAGCTTTAATGAGTCCAGATTTAATAATTCCACACTAGGATGGGCCTTTAAGATATACCTCTCTCTTCACCATTTCTTAGTTTATATGACTCCAATTCAGCCTATGGGATTTTGTGATCTTGGTTTTTAGACATTTGACCCATGTATTGCACTGCACAAGCACCAAACCTAGCATCTTTATTAGATAATGCTTAAAATCTGTGCATTACAATGCCTAATTCTTTTTAAGGAGCTACGCTTGGGCTTAATGTAGTAGTCCTGGTCACCAGTTTAAAATTCTTTTGAATAACTTTGAGTTACTACACAAAGCCACTTCAAAGATTTCCTTTGCCTTTGAGGAAAAAAAAAAAAAAGATAGCTTATATAACCTTTCCTTATCACCAGGTCTCCTAAAGACCTACTGTTCTTCAGATTACTCCACACTGTGTTTTCAGAAATGGACAAATTATATCCTCTTCCTATGATATGGTGACTAAAACTGTATAAACAAGTGTTTCAGATAGTGTTGTGTAAACACCACTCCAAGTCACCTTAGTCCGCAAAAATAACAGGAGACAAAATTTTCTGGGCCTCTGTGAGGGTGTAAGCAAAGTTACTCCCCAAACATGCAAAAGCTCTGGACTTGGATGTCAGAAAAAATCCCTTTGCTTGTTATATTCCATATAACTTTGTAATGAGTATGCAAGAGTATGCAAGTCTAGAAGCCTCTTTCCTTAACATGGTATCTGTTATATATGGCCCCTTGTCTGGACAAGAGTTGTGGATGTGGCAGTGGCTTACTTCACTTGGGCTCTTCCTTTGCTGTGCTTTTTGGGTACAACAGAGAGCTTGGGTGTTTTGGAGAAAACAGGTCATACATGCATACCCTGCCCTTTGATCAGGTGCAAATGATCCTCCTTTCTTGTAACAGGATTCCACGGACACAGAAAGTCCCTGTCTCTCCAAGAGTCTTCAAGGTGAAGACTGCAGCCATCCATGTCCTTTCCTCCCTGAACTCTTAGCCAGTCCTCTGGAAAACCTGACTTCAGGTCCTGTCTTTTCTTGAAAACAAGCATCCTTGAAACTGCTTCCTAATTCAGGGGAAAAACTGTTTTCCTGCACATCCTTAAGATGGAAGAGCTCCCTACAGCCCCTTAGACCAGATTCTGGGCAGACTAATCTCACATAAATCCTTGTGCTTAGGGTTTCCTGTGACTGGTTCTAGGCTTTCAGGCATACAAAATACAGGAAATACAAAAGCACTTAAAATGGGGTTTTGGAGGAAACTGAGGCTGAATGACTCTAGGCCTGTAGGCTTTCACTCCTAATGGTATGGGGTATTTTTCCAATATTTTATTCTACATCATGATCAAGATGGGCAGGAAGCATTCTAGTTGACAGCTGCAACTAGCTTGAACTAAAGCACTTGACTTTCAAGAAGACTTTCAACTCTAGCACTCTGAATCCAGCTGCTGGTCTCCCGTTTTGGCTGCAACACAGCAGCGGAAAGCTGCAGCTTCCATTGAGTGCAATGAGAGGAGCATCTGGAGGTATTTTTGTCAGATTATGTGAGAAGGGCTAAGATAGACAAGAATCCCAAACCCCAGTACCTGAAATAGCAACTCTTCACCACACCTTCACAGCATTTTATCCCTGACATTGCAGATGTTTCAGCTATCCTCTTGATTTTTTTGTGTGTGCATGTATAATATAAAATGAAAGTAAGTTCTGGAGCAAATAGCAGTCTGGTTTTGTATAATAATTCATGTAAATTCATAAAGTTTAATAGAATTTGATTTGAATTCGGTTAGTACAATAAATAGACAGTGTTTTCAAAAATATTTGTATTTTTCCATGAAAATATTATACTGTTCATCCCTAGCTTTTGATGCTATTTTGCCTTTGAGATGGTAAGGCTCCACAAATGTGTAACCCAGAAGTTTTTTCCTGGAATGTCACAACATGCTCTGTTCCTAAATTGGAAAATATCACTGTCTTCATATTTCATGATATTCTGGGGAATATGAAGTGAGCTCTTTTATGGACAGAAGGGCATTGGAACAGCATACACGAGAATTCAGTGTGACCACTGGGGATAAGCTGCGATGCAAAAACCTCACTTTTCTACTTACAGTGCTATCTGGGAAGCAATTTCCCATTAATATAAGAAGATATATGTATAGGCTGACCTATTTTTTTGTAGAGACTCACTGAAGCTGAGTATTTCCTGTACTGACCTGGATCCAATATCATAGAACCTAATAAATCAGTAACTAAAATATTAAAAGATGCTTTAAAGATTTAAAATTTTTCCACACATCATACTCCAGCTTAACAAACAAAGGTAAGGTGAAACATGTAAAAAATCCTCTCCCTTATTAATTTTTCTTTTTTTTTATTTTTTTTTTTACTTTAAAGCTATCCAACTAAGCAAGGGGAAGCCATGGCTTTAGAAAGTGCTTTCCTCTTTACCAGAGT
Organism: Calyptomena viridis; assembly: GCA_013390005.1. Classification (NCBI taxonomy): domain Eukaryota; kingdom Metazoa; phylum Chordata; class Aves; order Passeriformes; family Eurylaimidae; genus Calyptomena; species Calyptomena viridis. Next base: position 12,452 of record WEIV01002002.1, read on the forward strand.
GTTCAGAGACAATGTGTGTGGCACATTTAAGTGATACATAATCCCTAGTTCCTCCTCTCAGTCTCCAAGGAATAAAGACAGAATATCTTGTTGTGGTAAGAACTATTCCTCAGAATACAGATTTAATCTATACGGTACATCTAATGTTGCTCCAGTTATTAAACATCCTGCTTAGTTCTTATCTGTCCCCAAATACAGGATCTTTTTCTGTGATTCGACTCAAGAATTCAAATTCTCATTTGTGTCACATAGGCTCCATGATTACTCCTCAGTTCTCCTATGTATGGGGACTCCATATGAACACCCCAGGAATAAATCCACTTGAAACAGACCCAACTAATTTCACTTCGTTAGGCTCTGCTGACCATGATGTAACTGCACAGGCATCATGCTGCTCAGCCCAGAAAAATCTGTCCATTAAAAATGAAAAAAAAAAAAAAAAAAAAAAAGGAAGCCTTCCTATTGTTTTATTATTTTCCTAAAACAAAAGGATTCCAGTTTCATAGAGCCAAGGCTTTTGCAATAATCCAGCCACTACATTTCTTGGATATTCAAGAAGCAGTTACTTCAACATAATCTCTTAGAAAGAACCTAGTAGCAGAAGAGGGTTGGCTGATGGCCTTTTGCTTTACTCAGGGTTTTACTTAATTTTATACACAACAGCCAAGATGACACACTATTATGGAAAAGATCATAATTCATTCCAGTCCATTTGCAAGCCAGGAATTCTAGGATTTGTGTAATTCTTTCATAAAATGGCCAATTTCATGCAGAGCATGTAAACATTCAGAATTGCAACTGTCAGGAGACAAAATTTGCCAACAACCGAATGGAATTAAACTCAAAAGTGTTTCAGTTACTGCCTTCTATACTAGATAAGACCAAAACAAAATTTTATTTAAAAAAATGGTTGTTACACAATATTTTGCCATTGATCTATGGGTATAAATTCAGCCCAAAACCTATAAACTCAAGGTATTTTTCATGAACCTCTGATGCAAGCTTTTCAGGTTATCATACCTCTCCCAGCCCTTCAGAGAAACAGGCAAATGAAAATCCTCTGGTATAGCCATAGCTAACAGCCTAGCTATTGAATTGGGGGTTTGGGGTTTTTTTCTGTTTACAAATATACTAAGAACATGCTGTAATTTGACTGCTTATTTATTTAATGTAAAATAATTTCATTTTCAGGATGCAGACTAGGCACACAATATTCACTGCAAGTATTAAGCAAAATCTGTCTAAGATTTGAGCTAAGATTTCAGGTCATCACTGATAAAGTAGTAAACAAAGGGCTAATTTTGTGTTTCCATGAAATTTAACTATATAATGTCATTATGTTTTCACATGTACCTAATGTACATGATAAGTTAAGCTTACAGCTGGATCAAGGAACTTGTCACAGGAATAAAATAAAACTTTAGAATAATGAATAAAAGGAATTTTTATAGCACTTATTTATGTTTTGGGGGTTTTCTTTAATAAATTCGGACCTGACAACATAAAGTTTATGAACATATAGTTTATGAACATGTTTCATTTCAAACAAATTTCTTATATATTGGGAAATGTCTAAAAAATGCTAACTGTTCACACTGATGTTTTATAAAAATATTTTCGTGTTTCCTAATTAAAATTGGATATTTCATTCCAAAATATCTTTCCATTTTGTTTTTTAAAAAATTTTAAAAGTCCACAGACCTATAGTTATTGCTAATGTTTTAGGATTTTAACTGTGCTATCCACCAAAAATACCTAAATGTTTTAGGTTGGGGTTAACTTCATCCCCACTCTGCCGCTCCATCACTACGGTAGAAGCGCAAACAATCGTCTTTCCTGGAGGAGCTCAACAAAGAAACAAAACAGTCACAATCTTCAGGCTGAAATTAGCCAGAATTTCAGCCCCCCTTCAACGCCATTAGCAGGGCAGATGGTGCCCATGGGCTGGTGGTGGCATCTTCCCATAAGAAGGCAGCCTCCTCAGCCAGCCAGAGCACACGGCTCGGGGCAGGAGCCCCTTCAGCCACTTGATATTAATCCGCTGCCACATGTGAGTCAGAGCCCGAAGGTTCCCCGGGGCAGAATTGCCATTTCATAGCAACTTTCCTCGGGATCTTCTGAATTTGACCAAGTCAAGAAGCTGCAACTCTACATTAGCTATTTGGCAGGCAGGTTGGTCCTGCTATTTGTTGACCACATATGCATTACGCAGTCCATTAAACAGACCTTGATGCACGTGAAGAGTCTTCAAATTCAGTGGGAATACTTCAACAACTGAGAGATTTTGTTTCAATAGTCCCATCCTTCCCAGTATTGGTCCATTCTCAGTATGTGGTGTGGCCCTGTTTCGTCATTGAATTCCATTGGTGTGGGGGGGATACTCCAGGATCAGGTCAAGTCTGTAACTAAATGTAAGAAAACATGCTTTTAATTGTGTCATCTGTGGTTTGACAGAGCATTGTTTCTGCACACAAAATCTGTATTTTCGCGTTGTAATGTTGCAGGTACAGTCTTTGCAAGTGTCTGCTTGGATCCACTATGAAAGCAGGGTAAAACTGAAACTACTTGAGTCAAGGGTGTTTCATGTTTTAATGGCTTAAAATGCCTTTTTCTCCTAACTCCTCACAATACACACCGTCCTGCTTAATCCTGTGAATCCGGGGAACAAAAAGCCACTTCACACAATCTGTTTCATCTGGATAATGAAACAGCCAGAGGAATTAGGTTTGGGGAAATGCTCTGATTTGCAGTTGTTTGAAGGCAGAACAAGTTAATCGTGTCACTGGTGAAGATAATACAAGGAATTTGAGACAAACAAGAGCTGAAATGTCTCTGGTTTAATGGATAGCTGATATTGCACCTTGGTTTTCATTCTAAAAGTCTGCACTTATAAAGACTGTCAACAGCAAAGGATGTAGCAGACTTGAGCTTCCTCATATCCACCAGACAATCCTGTTCTTTTCTACCTATAATATATTCTTTGACTTGTGCTACTTTTCCATGTATGCTGCTACATATCAGTGCTGACCTACCCCAGTTTTGGTCCATGTGGCTATTGCTGTTCTGCAAGCACTGATAGCTGGCTAGAGGCTCTACCATGGAGCAGAAGGAAAGGTCACTACTGGAATAGCTTTCCAACTACAGACCCTGTCTGCAGGGGCAGATGCATCTTTTCACACACACCCTGCATCCCTCTGCAATCAGGGGGCTCCAGGAGGAGCAGCCAGGTCTACCTATACAGAGAAACAGAAAAAAAGTGCAGATACACCCCTGACAGGAGAGCAGGGTCAAGTGAAGGGGAAATGAAAATGCATCAGGATAAGCCTTGCTCGTTACAAGGCTCTGGAAGCCAGTTTGAGTGATTTTTTTCCTCTGACTTGAAAATGTCTCTTTGAAAATAATACATATATGCTATTTAGAAAAAGTATATTTTAAGGAAGTGATTAAAAGAAAAGAATACAAAGGCAAAGCCAGAAAGTCACTCTAGGCAAATGAGCCTGTATTTATCGACATAGTTTTATCAGGAGAAAAAACCAATACAATATTGGTCAAGTAATTTCTTCCTTCAGAAGACCACAAAAATATTAATTGAACAACTCACTTGATAAAAAACTCTGGCTATTATCTAGTCAGCTGCAGTTACAGCCTAATTTATGTCTGTTTCCATTTTCTTTATTATGAGAGTATCCACCCTCAGAACCTAAAAATGCTCTTATTTATTTTATTTTATTACGTATACCCAAATGCTTGATAATTTTACTAGGTTTCCTCAGCATGGTAAGGGGACATGCTGAGTGAGAATTCTAGTAGCAAAAATTATTTAAGAAACAAAAATTCTTGTTTTCCACAACTTGCAACCTCTTGCATACCAGCAAATAATTGAGTAGAAAAACTGGAAAAAAGCATTTTCAGCTGGAAAAAACCATTTGTGACCTCATTCATGGATTAACTGGCTTTAATGAGATGACAAGGTACCCAGAATCCAGCTGTCTACAGCAAATCTTCCAGGTCATCAAGTCAAGGATACTTCCAAGTCATAAAACTGACTGTCCATACTGCAGGTTCTAGGATTCCCATTGCAAAGCATCCCTACAACCTCCTCTTTTTGCATACACACAAGGTACACAAGTAGTTTTTAAAATGCTCAGAAAAGTAGCCACGGTATGAAACAAAAAATATGACAAAGCTGTCAGACATTTGGGGACACTGGAGCATTTCTTCCCTTTATTCTTTTGCTTTTCCATTCTGCGTTTATCCTCCTCCTTCTCCTGGCAGCAGCCCTTTCTTGCTCTCAGCCCTTAGCTATGCTACTCCTCTGCTGCACCCGCTGCACCCCACCTGCCCCCCCCAAATTCTCGAACATCCCTGTACACCCGTGTACATTCCCACACAGCCTGTGGCGACCAGCAAATATTCAGCAGCTGGCCATGGCCTGCCCACCCAAAAGGGAGCAGCTGAAATATTCCCTCCAGGTTTTCCCTTAACCATCGCCATCAGGAAACTTGCTGCTGACAAAGGCTCTGTGCTGGCCCCAGAAATCAAACACTGGCTGAAGAGCAGGGGCTCTCGGTGTAGCCCAAACACAACTTATTGTAATCCCTTGCTGCCTCCTGTGCTTATACAGTACAGACCTTCTTGGGTTACAAGACACTTTGAAGATCTCACCTTCTCCCATTACTTGTCTTTTACACAAAATGTCCACAGATGTGAGTCTGTTAGTGTGTCGGAGGGCTGCGGTTAATAATTTATAAACCAATACTTCCTATCGGGCATATTGTTTAACGTCAGGGGTGCATGGCAAAGTGATGGTGCTGCCTTGCTGCAGGAGCACCCTCTGCTGACTCCCGCGAGGGGCAGCAGCCCTGGGATGGGATGGATGATGGCCACCACGGGGACCTGCTGGGGGACAGCCGCTGACTGCAGGGCGCTGCGTCTCAGCTCAGCCAGGGTCATGGAGGCTGTTAAACCCCTTGCTCCACTGCAATTAGCATAGTTTAATGTCCCAGCAAAGACCAAATGGAAAGGACTCTAGTGGTATACCCTGACATGTAATCCTCAGAAACCCCTTGCAATGCAACTCCAGCTTGTGAAGCATCACCTGCAGAAAAACCAGCATTTTTTCTGTGTGCATGCTCCAGCAATCACGCTGAAAAGGCTCTTCTTGAGCCAAAGGCATAAGGAAATGATCTAGACAGACACAACTGAAAATAGGCTGTTGTGTGTGAGGGTGTATTCCTAATTCACCCCAGGCCTGAGTGGAGTAAAGGAGAGGATGTGGGCCATGTCAAAGATAACTCTCTGTAGGTGGGACTGAAGTTCTAGATGAGCAGTCATAGCCTGAGGAAAAGAGTTTCTCCTAGGAATCTGCACTGGGTGGATCTTCAACTCCCTTCCCATCTGTGACAGCTCCAGAGCTGGAAATGTCAGTAATAATGGTGAGAAACAGTTGAACAGCAGATTTTCGTGCAAGGTCGTGTGGGCTAGATCCTCATAAATAAACAAGGTGGTGTAGCTAGCAATAGCTGCTCAATAAAGAACCATTGTGTAGCTCGAGAGTGCTGGTGGCAAGTGCTTCTCCTTTCTACTCTTACCACATCTACCTCTATGAACAGTAAGTCTATTTACTATTTCACTTTTAAAAATAATTTTTAAATATTCTAAACATTTTCTAAGTATTTGCTAATTGGTGAGCTAATTGTTATTCACATCATCAGGAATCCATAAAAGATTTTAAACTGATGATTAATTTCAGATTCGCAAAATGCAGAAAGTGGTATAAGTATACAGAAAGCTTTCTGGGGCATGGTGCAATTTCAATTTGCTTTCAGTTTTGTTTACATCTTAGGACACTTTTTTATTGTAAAATCAATTACAAAATCAAAACATTCATGGCTCCCTAGGCATACCTTTACTGATCTGAGGAAGAGTTTGTCTGTTCAAAGTTTGTCTGCTTCTTCAGAGTAGTAAATAATAAAAGATACTGCCTCCCCTTACAAACCTTGCCTCGCTGATTGATCAAAATGTTGAAAATGTTATTTCCAGCAGTGCTTTATTAATCAGATTAGAAGGACAGGTTTAAAAACCTGCATTAAAAGCATGTTCTCATTTAGCTAGAAACCAAACTGACATCCTCCTGCCTGAAACCTCTGGCTGCCTATCTCCAATCTGTGACCCAGGAATCCATTTTTCCTCCAGCAGAAACCATGATCAGTCACTGGGCACCCTTCATTGTGGAATGGAGGCCAAGGCTTCAGTGTTCTCTCACCATACATCAAAGATATTGGCTAGGCTATCCCTCCCTCCACACTGCTACTTGTGAGTCTCAGACTGCCCTTTTCTGCTGTCCTCGTGCTGGTTGATGTAGAATCAGAGGTGCCACCGGGCAGCCTGGGTGAGTGGTGTGACACATGGAAGCTGCTGTGCTGACACTCACACAGAGAACTGTCACAGAGACTCCTTCATATGCACAGCACAGCTGAGCTCACTGCACAGCTCACCTGAGCTAGGGGCTATCTGTCTTCATAAGCTGCTGCACCATCGGGAATACTTGCATGAACTGCTGTCACAAAATTTCATCACACTCCGCTTTCTCTGATTATCATACAACATAGAGAGAATGTCTTCAAAGTGAAAGAGGGTAGGTTTAGGTTAGGTACTAGGAAGAAATTCTTTACAGTGAGTGTGGTGAGGCACCAGAAAAAGTTTCCCCAAGAAGTTGTGGATCCCCCATTCCTGGAAATGTTCAAGGCCAGGATTTGAGCAACCTGATCTAATGGAAGGTGTCCCTGCCCATGGCAAGGGGCATGGAACTAGGTAATCTTTAAGGTCCCTTCCAACCCAAAACATTCTATGATTCTATAGAATTTGTTTGGGTGGTCTGCTGTCAACAGAGCATGGATACAGGCAGATTTGTGGTAAATGCTGAATTCTTTCCCATTCATTCACCCAGGGAAAACCAACACCTTCACAGAGGACAGACTTGAACTGTTGCAAGGACAGACAGTAAGTCAAGACCAGCTGCTATCGGAAATATTGTGCATGTTATACCACATGGAGAGGCAATTTATTGATCCTTGGTTTTGTGTATCAAGTTATTTTATATTTTTAAAGGAGGTGGAAAACATACAGACAGCCTTCTTCTGCCGAAAAGTACCTGTTAAGAGACCTTGGGCTATACTTAATTGGAAAAATGTTCTGGTTGATTTGGATTTTGGATTTTAATTTCAATTCTGAAACTACACACAACATCTCTCTTCCACATCTGTTGTGAACACCCAGTAGCTAGGTATGGACAAAGGGCCATTTTAAATGCACATTAATTCACTAGTGCTTGTTACAAAGCAGCATCTAACAAACTCTCTGATTCACTCAGCCCAGCATTCACAGAGAATGAGGCATGTACTGCTTGACAGACCAACTTCCTTGCAACAGCAGTAAGAGGATTTGTTCTCAAGGTCTTTTATTTAAGAAGAGCAGCAAAATGTTAAGTGCCAAGATTTTTCTTTTGCATATAAATCCCCTCACTTTTTTGTTTCAGGGGTCATGCACTGCTGAGGTATGTGGTAAGGAAATAGCATCTTGAACTTGCCTTATACTGAAAAATGAAACAGATCTTCAATATTCCATGGAGAAGAGGGTGTGCATCATTTCTTGAGAATAAGTCCTTTGTGTCTCTATTATTTTTACAATGCACTTTAATGACCTGAAAGCATGTGTGTGCCTTCTTAAATCATCACATACAAAACTACATTTTGACTATGAAGTATATTAAGAATCTTATAGAGGAAGTTATGCCATGTGTGGGGTTTTTTCCTCTTTTCAAAGATGGGATAAATTTTGTCTATATTACAAGGACAATTTCCATAAATGAAAAAACTAAGGTGGGAAGGGGAAGGTGAGTTGTCTTTTTTTTTGTTGTTTTTTCAAAGAATAAATCCTAGCTCTAGACACCAGTGCTAGAAAAGTCACCCTTACCAGATGGCTAATACAGACAAGGGAAAATAGCCAACTTGATTTCAAATGTGAGAGTGATTTTAAAATGAATTATAGAAACTACTTCAAATTCATTATTTTAAGCAGGGAAACTCATGTGTTTAGCTTATGGGTCTGGTTTGAATAAAAGTTTGTCTTTCTTGAATAGAAATCATATGTGATTTCAGGCAGTGGCCTGGACCATTTGCTAATACTAATTGTTGAGGGTTGAAAGTAAGGTAGAAGATTGTTAAAGTCTTCCCTGGCAGTAACTTGATCTGTGGAAATGTACTTTACAGGAACTGTGATGAGGTTTACAGCTGGCAGAAGCTTGTGATAGGATGGCCACATGACTTCACATCTCCCTTTTAATAATGGAATAAAAGCACACATGACACATGTTTGGTAGGTAAAGGATGGTATGGATTGTATAAACTGAAACAGGAATATATATTTTTATAAATATTTCACATCTTGAAAGATACTCAATGATGTGGTTATTTTGAAATAATACTACCACAATATGCTGAAGTAAAGCTGGCAAGTTAGAAAACCACCAACTGAGGCCAGATGGGCTGCTGAAGTTCTCACGTGAAGCACTAGTGGTAGAAAAAAAAAAGTGTGAGGTTTTAATCACATCAGTTTGCCCTTGCCCAGTCTCAACAGAAACCTGGTCAGTTGATAAACACTTCATTTGCTGATAAGAAAGAACACTAACCCTAGTTAAATAGACAAAACGTGATTGTTCCACCTAATTTACATGTTAGCATCAGAATTCTGGTAAATTCCAGAGTATAAACTTATCTTCTGTTTCTGAAATGCCAGTGTTGTACTATATTCAACCTTCAGCCATAGCCCATGGTGCAGCATTGCTATTCACATTCATTGGCTGGATCTTACTGCTGTGTTAAACACCCAGGACGTGATGCAGCTGCTCAAAAATAGGTCTCGGTGCCCTTCAAAATGCCTTGCTGTGTCTGAGACATCCCCAATGGGCTGGCAAATACAGTGCACAACCCACTGCACTCCATATGTCCCTGACTCCCCTTCCAGAGTGGCAGCCAGCTGCCTCAGGGAGACACCCTGCAGCATTGCAAACAGAGCCAGACACCAAAGGTTGAACACTGAATCAAATCCCCTACACTTACTCAGCCACCTTGGGATCAGGCTCTACAGAGCTGTGGCTACAGGGCAGAAACGAGCTGTGGGTTTGATGCCCTGTTGGAATGCCATGGCTCCTCACCCATGGGGAGCAAGAAATCTCAGCCCTGGTCAAAGGGACGAGCGGCTTTTGGTTAGTATTCATATCAACAACATGTCATTTGTGAGCTTATCCTGAAGAATGTCAGCCTGCAGTTCCAGTCAGAGACCCACACACTTGTTTTCATTGCACATCCAATCCGTACCACTGTGTTTCCTGAAGCTTTGTCATGCTTGGACAGACAGAAACTATTCTTTTCATTAATATTTGTATTGTTTCACATCTGGTTCATGATAATTCTCATACTATTGTCTGTGGACTTGCTCTGCCATTTCCTTTATGCGCTTGATGGCTGCTCTGGAAAACAGTTTATTTACAGGTTCAAGAAGATGCCATTGGGTGTAGTTTCCATTTGGCAAACTACAAAAGTAATGTTTATAGTTATAAACACCTGCATAGACTAACACATATGTTGTATAACTTTCTTCACAGAGAGGTATACAGCATAAATATCATGTAAACAGCTTTCCACAAATTGAAATGATCGCAGAAAAACCATAAGACTCTCAGGGAAATAAAAAATACAGAACTGCAAGTTTTTCAAACTTTTTCACTTCCATTCCTTCCCAATCCTAGTCACGGTTACTTCAGATTTTCTCCATTGACTCTCTTTTGAAAGTAGTGAATATTGTGTACTCATTTTATATTCTACTGAAAAATCCCAAATATTCACAACCAATGATTTTTTAATTAATTATGTTACTTCTTTATCCATTTGCAGAGCAGCGGCTGGGTGTCAAAATACTCTGTTGTGTATTGTGTCCTGTTCTGTGTGGTCCTACAAGAAGTTTCAGTGTGCTTTTCTGGAAGCTGAGTTCCTTGGTTGAGTCACATCTGCAAACAAGGCTGGCAGTAAGTCCTTTCACCTTTTGCTGGCTCTCACTCGAGCATTCTCTGGCATTTTTAGGCAGAACAATGTCCTTGCCCTAAACTCAGCTAATCAGTTTTCAGATTTATTGTTCATCTGGAGAGCTAATACAAATTTTAAAATTACTATTCTTGACATTAAAAGAATGTGATCAGTTGTGTTGTCTGGCCTAATTCTTGCTTTTCCTTGATGGTTTGTTTGTGGATTCTTGGAAATATCTTTTGACAATGACAATAACCTTACAAGTATAGCTCTCAAAGCAGACTCTTCTAATATCTTCGAAGTTGTCATGTGGAAATAAAGGTAATAGGGTGGGATGTACAAGAATATTTCCATTATTTTGATGTGCTTTGAACAGTACATTGCAGCACCAGGTATGTCTTTCATAGACAAGCATATAACACTACCCATGTAATTGATATGTTTGGATATGTAATGATCACTTGTGAATAAAGACTGCAGCACCCTTGACTGTGGGGTTTCCAGAAGACTGTAACAAACAGCTGCCCACAGTTAAAATACCCAAGAGAAAGTTCAGCTCTTACACTTGTAAACCTGTCATTACTGACTGAAATCTGCTGCTTGCCTGCATATCTCTCAAAAGGGGTGGAGATGATTCAAAGACCAACATCTCACTTATTTTCCTGACCCTCACATTCCTGAAGAAATGCAATTTATTTTTTCTCCCTGCTCCTTCTATGTCCCTCAGTCCTCTTCGATTGGAGTCCTTGAGGGAAACAGGCACAAAAGGTCCAACAAAACTCATATCCCTGCCTGTCAAGGGTGCACTCTCACCTTGTAGAACTCTTCTGCTTCTGCATCTGCACACTTCTAGGAGAGGCAAAGCAGCTCCAGTGGTGTGGAGAAACAAATCAAAAGAATAGCAATTCATAGCCATTCATAATGGACAAGGCTGCATGATGGACCCTTCAGCAGGGTCTTGGAAAGAACTTATTTAACTTAACTGGGTCTCCAGGACTGCCAAGATTATACAGATCACCACTCAGGCCACCAAAAGAGTAGAACAAGATAGAACAAGCCACCTGAGCTGCACACTTTCTAAGCCATGCCTCTGAGAGGTTTTGCACGTGCCAATCTTTCACAGGCAGTTTGGTACAAATGCTGAGCAAATGTTGGCCTTTACCAGGAATATACTGTAGAGAACAACATGCACAAAGGCTAAGAAAAGCTTTCACAAACAGCACAGAAAACAGGAATTTGTGGAATTCCTTTCCCAGCTGTAATTCATGTATGTTTTAAGTACTATTAACACAGACAAAAACAAATTTTCAGATAGTTTCTGTAATAGCAAAAGCGGTTGCTATTATAACAGGTTATGATTCAATGATTCATTTTCTTTTATGCACTACAACTTACATTCAGCCATCTTTTAGCTGGCTCTGTCAGCAAATCCTGACTCCCTGTTAAGCCTCAATCCCTGGCACTCATAACTAAAGCAACAAGACCAAGTCCTTAAACTTATCCATTAAACGTGTTGGCTCTGAGAGCTTTTTCCAGAATTATGTCAACTCTGCACTTATCACTTATCTTCCTACCTCTTGCACATGCCCCTATTCACAACACTTTGTATGTAACCTGGGCCTTTGAGAGATCATCATACAACATATCAAAATCATTCTAATCTGCTGCTTCACACATAACCTCTCAATCACAACTAGTACTGATTCCACCATCAGCCTTCATAATTTTTGTAGCACATTAGCCAAAAAATAAAAAAAAAGAGAGAGGAAACGCATTTTCATTCTCTCTTATCCACAACATGTGCAAATATTACCTCATCCATCCTTGAGCTGGCTCCAGAGATTAACCCAAATTTGACATGATAGATGTATAATTTAAAAAATAGTCTGTTTCCTGGCAGTTGATTTTGTTGTCAGTTTTGTTTTAAACTTCAGCTTCGGGTGTGACACTGCTACCAGAATTTCATATTTTTAAATACCATTTCACTTTCAAAGACTGAAGCCAAGGATGATGTCATGTGGACTAACAACTTAGCACATATCTGCAGTGGGAGCTTGAAGATTAAAAACAAAGTTTTCCTCGCAAAAACAACAAGAGAATACAAAGGAAAAAGAATTTTGTACGAAAGCGATGTGACACCATTTAACCTTCTGATTAGGTAAAGCATTACATGAGTCTTTTTAATTGAGGGAACGTCACTTCAGCAGTTTACTAGGCAGGAAGTGGCTGCTGATGTCTGTGGAAAGCAGGCTGCATAAGGTTTGAAGCAGCACCCTTTGAAGTGAATGGAAAGAGTTTTACTGAGCTCAGTGGAGGTACTCTGCATTTGTACTAATGCAATTCTGAGTACAATTTGACCCATGGGGATGAAGGGCACTGGCTAAATGAAAAAATAGCATGAATCCTTTGTTTATGTTACAGAAAAGCTCTTATTGTATGCAATATTACTAAGAAATAAAATATCCTTTGCAGTGAAACAGTTTGTTCTCCCTAATCCAGTATTATTGTTACGCATGTGTTAAATCATAGGATACATATGGTTGTAAAAGCTGATTTATTAACTAACTAAAAATCAGAGGCATACACCCAAGTGCAACCCAGCGTCTGCTGGGACTAATGTCCTTCAAAAATGTCCCATATGTCAAGGAGGGTATAGGTTCAGAAAAACACTAATCCTAGCTTGTCAAAAGGAGCAAAAGAAAAACAGGTTTAGCTTTATAGACTACAGTATTTTGTTTGTTTTCATTAAACACTCTTACTGATTTTAAACATCTGTATTTGTTAACTTGTCTAGTTCTTTCAAACTTAAGAGTACAAACAGTGCCATATGTGCTCACTGCTGGCATTTCTGTTCCCCATGCTAACATTTGCCTCCAGAGACAGGCTTATCTCTGACAACTTGGTAAACACAACTCACGATGAAATCTGAACTATGCAAGGTAGTTTGCTGCCTAAAGAAGGCAGAAGGGACACATGGAAATCTCTCTCTTAAAACCTACAACACCCCCTGTGGCAATGTCGGCTCAGCTGAAGCAAAGCTGACATACGGAGGACTGTGTGTGGCCAGCTCTGCCGTCACTGGTCCTTGGCTTTCTCATTGTTTGCATTTGCTGCTCAGAGTCCACACAAGCAGGTGGAAGGGCAAACTCCAGCAACTTGCACATCCTGCTGTTGAATCATCATAGAGACTGGGTTGAAATGAAACGAGTAGCTTCCCGCAGCAAGACTGCTTGCCTCAAGTCACAGCTGGTCAAGACGTCGTTCGGCTTCAATGTATTAGTACTTTCACAGAGAAGAAATACAGTGTACCCTAGAGCTCTTTAACACAGGATGGTCTCACAAGTGGAAGGCACAAGCTAAACACATTCAAGTGATTAATTAGATGGGGTTTTAACAAAAGGATAATCATTACTACTGACCAGAACCAGTTACTAGGGAAAGTCTTCATGGCTGCTTTCCTAAACAGCAGCTCATAGTCACACAAGTTACCAGTCCCAGTATCACAGTACTTTCAAAGATGGGGCATCAGACCCATATGTTCTGGGAACCCACCAAGCTGTGGATACATCACTCACACACCCCAGAAGTGTATAAAAATTACAGTCATGCTTCTTCTTCCACTACAGGATCAACTGAAAAAAAAATCCTTAAAATTCTGCTGATTTTTGGCAATTTCAACAGTCTGCTCAGAAAAAAAAAAAAGACTCATTTAAGGCATTTACCATAGACTGTCCTCATTTTGAATAGTCAGGCCACTTTTTGCAACCATTAATCTAATTGCAAGAGAATCCCTTTTCCAAAATATTTTTACTTCAACATTCTTTTTCTCCTGTGATCAACTTGTCATGTCTAATTTCAATTTCTAACATATGCCTCTCTGGTAGACATGTAGTCTTGGAATCTGGCCTGGAATTATCCAATCTAATTTTTGGCACTTCTATTTCCTGCAGATTGGTTAATACAAATGGGCATCTCTTTAGAAATTATTCCTAGCTTGTTTATCGTAGGCAGTTTGCACCTTCACACAGGGACCATAGACACAGACATTAAACATTTGTCCTTATTTAGAATTACAGAAACATCTGTCTCTTTCGTCCTCAAATCCTGTCCCCTTCTCATTCAACACCTGTATTTCATACTTCATCTCTTCTAGACTGTGCCCATGCTATAGAGGTACAAGTCCATGCTCACCGATCTCACTTCATTCTCCATGGTTCAGCAGCCATTTACTCCCTGAGACAGGGGTGCACCTACACACAACAGCATGTGTGTGCACACGTGTGTCCATGCTCAAGCACTCACTCTTTAAATACATGCAGCAACTCTGCCTGCCTCTCTCCAGCAGATGACATGGGAAATACTGATACTATATAAAAGCTGGGGGAGCAGAGGCAGGGAGAGGGGGTGGTAGGTACATGTATACATACCTTTCTTCAAAGGAGAAGAGGAATGGTTAGTGTAATATACGTAGATTTTTAAATGGGAAACAAGAGAGGGAAAGCAAAGGAATGGCAAAGCTTATTTGTTACAGGCAGAGGACACACACAAATTAATTTTGTGAATATAGGACTGGAGACAGCTTCTACTGTTCATATGCAAGTGTTTATACATGTTGGAGTGAAGGAGAATCAAGTTGTGAATAGAGGAAAACTTCTCCTGATTCTGGATGCATCCCGTGTGAGACTAACAGCAGCTGGATGGGGCAACTGACAAAAAATGAAGTCAGACAAGCTACAGCATAGTCTTGGTTCAGTGAACACACCCCAAAGACAGGAATCCAGTGTTAGAAGATGTGCATTACAGTCCTTCAGAGCCCCTGAATGTCACCACTATTCCTACAGACTTTCTGAAGCTTCATTCAACACTTCACTAACAAAAGTGTATGAAATTGTCTCTTCTGCCCTTTTAGGCTTCCCTACAGGAGGCACCAGCAATATGAGTTGATCAGAGAATGCCCAGATTCATGGCATGTAGTTGATACCTTTTTCTTGTTCCTCTTTTTCCTGCAACATCCCTTTCACACCACTTCACTCTTTAATATGTATCTTTTTTGAATTATTAACATTGGCGTACAGGACAGCTAACTCTTGGCACATCAGTAAAAATGTGTATGCTAATCTGATCAGACTCAAAGTCCACTAAATAGGCAAAACAGCATCTGATGAAATTATCAAAAGTTTCTAGACAACGACACATCTCAAGAAATCTGGCCTTACTCTCCTGGGTGTGGACTGTGGCTTGTATACATTTCTGAAATCAGGAGCAGGTGTCTGGGAATGCTACTGCAAGGAAAATATGCAGGGGTTCTAATTCGTATCACTTTTCTGAATTTGCACCTCTTTCCATGTCCAGCTATTGGGTGGATTTTATTACTCATTACATTTTGAACTTGACATTGTGAAGATCAAATAAGCAGCCAGTCATCAATTAACTTTCCTGAGAAAATACTTCAATATTCACAACACATATGCATTGCAGGCATAAAGGAGGTGGGGGAGGGTGGTGGTGTAGTGTGTGTGCACATGTAGAAGGGACAAGGGGAATGAGCTGCTCAGTTAACACACGAGTTTCCAAACACATGGATTATACATGCTTCTCATACCTCTTTTCCCCACACCTCTTTCACTCCAAATGCAGGCAGATACACATATACACACATGCTCATCTTTGATATAAAATTAGGCCTGGCTCTTGCTGTGAATGTAATTTTCTTCTGCTCAGTGGTTGTCTTAACACTCCTCTGTAAGTGGTCTGAGCGGGCCACCAGGTAAGGAGAATTTTGGCCCACCATGTTTTAAACCTCATCACACATTAGAGCCAGAAGCAGCAATAGCTTCTCATTGTAAATTGTGCCTGTTATTGTAATTTATCAGGATCAAACAGTTCTTGGCAGCCCTTTCCATAAGATCCGGTTGCAGTGTCTATATCAGCATCGAGTAAAATCAAACATGGCTTGCGAACAGAGGTTTAGCAATAAATAAATCACTCGGGGAGCTTTAGAGAAACAAGTCTTCACACACACCAATGTTATAGTACTTGTCTTTATTTCTCTTCCACCTTTCCTTTCTTTTCTTTTCTTTTTTTTTTTAATTTGATTCACAGTGTTCAGATGACATGTGTTTTGCCTTATTCAGCCATTTGGAGTACAGGTGCATGACTGTGTTTTTGATGGAGTGTTGCTATTCTGGAGTGCTCCATCCAAAACACAATCCCACACATGTAATCCAAACTGCAGAAGATGAGTCAACCATCTTCCCTTTTCCATGATAATTAGACTTTTTTTTTCATTCAAAGTTGCATAGTTATTAGTTGCAGATGCCATGTTTGAATAATATTGCTGAACCTTAAAAGGCTTTTACACCAGGCTATTTTATCCCTCAGAGTGGAGGAAATGAACAAAAAGCCCAAGCTTATCCAAACTTAAAATAAACCAAATCAAATATTATTGCACTGCAAGAAAACTGTGACACCTAAATACCCTTAGTATACATGTGATGGTAGCTTAATATTCTATTAAATAAATATAGCAGCTTGCCAGGGAAGGTTTGTTGTAATTAAGGGATTCGTGGAACAGCAGCTTCCAGTCTTACTAATCCAGGCAGGCCACACATCTAAGTGTCTTTTCTTTGAAAACATTTCAATTTCTTATCACACTAAGAAAATGACCACTTCCCAGAAGCCTGAAACAACAAAGAACCTCAATAGGTTTTAAATCCTTAAGCTAGGTATTATTTTACAGACAAATGCTTGCAAAGGCTGTTTTCAGAGGTCTTGATATACACTATCTGAACCTTGGGACTACTGGTGTTTATTTCTGGCACCTTAAGAGCTAATAGGTGATTAGTGGGGTAGATATGGAAAGAAAGAGAAGACATGGGAACGCAGGTGTCATAGTCCTTCGAGGCTAAGCTTTAAGGACTATTTTAGTCCTTTGACAAGCTGATCTCTTGGTGGCATTCTTGGTACTAGGTGGGTGGTAGACAGACACTGCTGAAAATCACTAAATAATGGCAGGTCATATCCCTACCTAAAGCACTATGTATGGGGGTGGGCGGAGAAAGATCTCTTCATCCACATTTGAATTCCAGAGCAGTGAGGCTTTCTGCTCCATAGTACCTTTCTGGCTACCTTTTGTGTCCTGTACACAGAACACCAGTTTAGATTATCTTTATTTCCAGGTATGGAAAAATTAAACCAAAAAGCAGGTCATGTCCTGCCTCCCGAAAGGTTGCTTCGCCTGGTGTGGAATGAGACCTCCTTGTCAAGCGTTGCCAGCACAAGGCAACAAAGGAAACATGCCACAAATGTGCTGTAGATGAGGGATCTGCACCTAGCTAAAACATTCCCAAGCAGAGCTGGGGATGTGGCTGTAGAGGAGACCTCAGATTTCCCTGACTTCCCCATCCCCCATCTCTGTACTAACAGCATCTGTACAAACAGCGTGGGACTGGGCCCTCTTTCTCCACAAGTGAAAGTTTTAAAAGTGAGACAGCTACATTAAATTGGCAAAATATCTAAACTTGCCTCTCACAGAGAACAGACGTGCAATACTCAATCTGTGCCCACCATCAACAGTGGGCTTTCGTTTCTACATGTGAACTTGGTTCTGAAGGGGTTATTCCTTCACTGGCTAAAGACAAAAAAGGGTATCCATGTGCACTTATCTAGCTCTTTTTTATTCAGTGGGGAAAAAGGCTTCCTTTACATTCACCTGGGTGGTCCACGGATCAGTGAGTGAAGCAGAACTCATACGATCAACAATTCTTGACAATGATCTGATTTTGCCCCCTCATCTTTTAAGATCTTTTAAGTAATTGACAGCTTAATGAAATTACTATTACCTCTGCATAACTATAACAAGTCTTTTGCAAGACAACGCAAAAAGTTGAGTGGATCCTGCCCATCGAGCTTGAACTCTGGTGCTTGCAGCTCCAGACCAGGTTAGAGGGACTGTTCTCATACATCTTGAACAAGCACCACATTCCTCAGCTGCTGCCACGACTGGGGTGGGGCACACTTGGTGGGCTTTAAATAGGCAATGCTCCCAGCCTTTAATATAGACAAAGCTCAACATAGTGGATGTATAGCAACTTCAAAAACATTTTCACTGATTTTCCTGAGAAAGTGCACAAATCTTTTTTTCAATCTCTTCCAAGCTAAAATAAGCATCCTACACTGAAAACGGGGAAGCATAATCCTTGGCCAAGTGGGTGTTACAGATTCCCACCACTCCAATAACAGATCATTTTTAAATCAACCTTCCCCCCCAAAAAAACTGAGGACTTCCCAGTTGCACTAAACACAGCAGTTTGATCCTTTTTCAGACAGCAGAATACAATGCAGTGTTATGACTAGGTGTATTTTGGGGAGAAATCTCCTAATGCGGCAATGCTTAACCTACCTTACTTTCAGAGGAAAATGTTGAAAACTCGAAATCTATCCCTTAAGATCTTATACTGTTTTTGTACTGACAAATGTAATTGCACTTGCCACACTGTGCTTTTTTGGATACTTATATGTAGACAAACAATGTCCCTCTAAATCATTTTTTTAATATAAACACACATGCATGTGCTGTTTATTGTACTTTAAAAATACAAAGAAAAAAAAAAAAAGAAGTGGAGCACAGAGAAAGTTCTTCAAACTGCATTTGGAGAGTGACCTAAGATGTGGGAAAGTTGTCTATTGCTTATGTTATTTTTTCACCCACTTTTGAGTGCTTTGAGGCTACATTTCCCCTGAGTTATGACAGATATTGCCACCCACCTTAGTTCTTCCTGCCTCTGCCCTAACAGAACCTCTTTGTTGTTTTATCTAATCAGATTCAGAGGCCCTGCTAGAGCTGGCTCTTTCAGACTGTTCAAAGCGGTTACATTTCTTATTTCCCAGGCTTCAGAAGAACTAAAAATAACTAAGTGAAAATCTGAAATGCAAAGCTAATATTCCTGCCAGTGTTAAGCAGCTATGTTGTCAGGATCAACGAAAGATGTTACAGATCTAAAATTTTGAATAAATCAGAACACTTAATCTTTCTTTGCAGAATTTTCTGAGTTTAATCTTTCCTAAGCCACCAGGAAATTTTTATAAAAATATTTACCTTAATTTTTTTCTGAACCAAACATATGCATCGTGTCTTCACACAAAGAGAAAAATTTATTACAAAACTTTTTATATACAAAGCAGAATATTCATGGTAGATGAGGGTTTGCAGTTCAAGTGACTCTGAGGTGGAAGTGACCCAAGTTGTTTCTCCAGTCCTGTAGAGTAGGAGTTGTAAGTATGTTGGCTGATGCCAAGAACTGAGAATATTCACCTGAAAAAGAAGGACCTACAGTAGGCACAGGGCAGCATTGCCAGACTAGTTCAAAAGTGCCACAGTTGGTCAAACCAGCTATGTTTGTATCTTTGCACAATTATTTTCCCAGGATTCGTCAAAAGTGAAAGCTCATAACAGGAGGGATCTTGCTCCACTAGCTGGATTACACAGTAGAGCAATGTTTTCGAACAAGTTTGTAGAGAATCAGGAGAAAATGAGAGAAAAAGAAGTGTTAAATGTTGGCAAATGCATTTCTTTTAATCTGAGAGAGTGAGAAGCAGCTTTAACTATTGACTGCAAACTTCATCCTCTTGAAGGAACTTTTAACTGCTTACAGTTGCTGGCAATAGGAGAATTGCCTTTATGATGGTGAAGGGTTTATTCCTGCAGTCAGCAATTACAGCAACTTTGCACTCTTCCAGAGGAACTGAAAACTTGGCAGTATAGGGCACAACATTAAGGCAATTAAACATTTATACAAGTAAGACAGAGGGAAGATCTGTTTTCAAAAAGTATGAGAAATGGTGCATGTCCGTTAACTTCCATAAAACAGGAAATGGCCAGCAATGTGACAGTCCAGCTTCCAAACCCCAAACTTTGCAGCTCCCTTAAATGAACACAAGCAGAAATAAGATTCACAACCAGTCTAAGTCTCCGGAACAATTTGCAACATGGCACAGAACTCAGTTCTTAGCCCAAGGAGAAACTGAGTGATGGAAAAAACCCATCGTGTGGGATGCTGAGTTCAGGCCAGCTACTGTAACACAGTCAACAATAAATCCAAGACTTGGGATCTGAGGACTACCGTTATCAGTGGCAGAACAAAATAAGACCTTCGGGGAACTAAAAGTGAAAGCACAAAAAACGTTGTTTCAAACAGAAATTATAGTGAACTATAACTAATCCTAATTTAACTGCCATTTTCTCTCACACAAGAGTTCCACATGATTTTCTGTGCAACTTGTAGTTATGGAAGGCTTTTCCTTTTTCTGATATGTATACTGGAAGGGGTTTTTATTGCATTGTCATTTAAGGAAGTATTATCACAGTGAGCATACAAAGAGAATGCAGTTTTAACTTCTTAGTTCACCACTGTTTGTTTGCTTTTCAATCAGTAGGAAACTGTTAACCCTTAAAAAAATGTAACCAAGAATATGGTTAAATATTTATTATCATAATCTCATATTTCACATATTTGCAAGTTCAGTACTGAAATACTATCTGATGCAAAGCTTCAGCCAAAGGAAATGTGACATTTTTGTTTCTTTTTTGAGTCTTTGTCCCCAGTGACATTTATGGATGATATGAAACTGAAATTAGACAACAAAATAAAAGTTTGGATATTTTATTCCTTTTAATTTTGCCGTTAACATTTTGAAGTTACTATACTAATACATGAAGCCTTTTATTTTTACTGTTTAATGAGAAAAACATATGTGCTATGTGTACACATGCCACACATTTAAATGAGAAGTGGTAAAATCTGGTTTCATACAAGTCAACAAGCCTTCCCACCCGTGCCAGCAGAGCCACGATTTTACCTCATAATTTGAGGCTCTGTCCAACAGGATCTATTTCAGAGTGTGTCCATCCTTCTGCGTTATTAGGATTGCTGACCAAATTGCCATGTTCCTGGCTGAACTTTGTGGTTAGCCCTGCCTGCCCTCCCATTTTTTAAGCTCCACTGTCAAAAGCTCTTGAGAAAACTGCTCCAACTGGTTGGCATGAGAAGGAAATTAAAATCTTTTAAGTGGCTATTGTGCAAGTCATTTGAATGCATTGGATGACATTTCAACACCAGGCTATGCCTCCCTACCACCACAGTCATCAAGAGTGGTTTGGACTTTTTTCTTTCCCATATGGGCACTGAGGTTTCCAACAGCATTGATCCCTCTGCACATTTTTCTATACTTTGTACAAGGCTCTTTGAACGTATTTCTGCAAACAGAAAAGCTTCAATGTGCAACAGTTTTTTAGCAGCTTGAAGGACTGAGGCCTTGATGTGATTATTTGATCATATATGAAGTAATTCTCATGATCAATGAATGATGTCACAGCTATCACTTTGAAGTTAATAGCAAAATTTGCATTGGCTTAAATATGAGCAGGATCAAGGCACGCAGCAACAGACTGACATTCTTTTAATTAATTTCCATATTTCTCATTAAATGCTCACGCCTCACTCCATGCTTTTTCATGCGACGAGAAAAGAGCAAACGTTGGAAACTGATGTTTTCACCATCAGGAGGT
Organism: Calyptomena viridis; assembly: GCA_013390005.1. Lineage (NCBI taxonomy): Eukaryota > Metazoa > Chordata > Aves > Passeriformes > Eurylaimidae > Calyptomena > Calyptomena viridis. The sequence continues at coordinate 34,100 of WEIV01002002.1, forward strand.
TGTCACGTGAAACAAATTGTTCTAGTATATTAGTTTATGTGGGCATCCTGTCCTTGATCAGCTCCCACATTTCCTGTAGAGAGCAGCAGAAGTTGCACAGAAAGACTAAAAGAATACTTTACAAATGGAAACCTAATACTCCATCTGCAGACAATAGGCCTGATTGAAAGAAGTGCTGCAGCACCTTTAGCAAAGTAATTCCTGCAGACTCGTGTGGAAAATAGAGCCCATATTTCTTTACTTCTTTGAATTTAAACTATAATTTATACCAGCATAAAAAAATCTGGTATACATAAAGGCCATATTGGAAGCACTGTCTTTATCTGTCAAGCTAACAGGAAATGAGACAGTAATAGGACTTTAACTAGTTTCTCACTTGCAATGAGTGTCCAACACTCACCAAAGAAAACTTCCTTTCAAAATCTTCGTTCCAAGTCTGCTGAAGAGAGAACCAAAATGGGGGTGTGTGTGTGAAAAATGTTCACTTGTATTCTTAAGTGAACTTGTTTTATTTTGCCATTTACGAAATGCTGGCACAAAAAATTCCTAAAGCAACGTGACTCTCACAACAAACACAACGGACAGACCCTCACTGGAGAGCACATGCAAGCACAGACTGCAATTGTTCTGTGGTTATTTGAGAGACAGTGGTCAAGGAAACTAGGATCATTAACTTCCCTGCATATTTTAAACATTTCCAGAGATGTGCCAAAATGTATTAAAAGCACAACAGCCGACAATTAAGGCTCAAACATTAAGAAAGCTTTAGAGGGGATTTCTGTGTAAAAGGGAGAAGGGATGCTTTGAGTTTGACCTTTGCATTAGGGAAAGCAACACACTTTTTCTTGCTTTCCCAAAAGATCAGTTGAACGACTTCTGGAGAAGCGTGTGGGGTCGAGTCGGAAGGAAACCCGGGCTGGCGGTGGGAGTGTGGGGTGTTGTAGCTGCGAAGGGGCTTCGGCCTCAGCTCAGCCGGTGCGAGTGTGACTGCCAGGGTGGCTCCTGCAAGGTCGGACAGGGAAATGTCCTTAACACTGTCCCGCGGTGACCGCTGCCGGACCCGCTGCCGGACCCGCTGCCGGACCCGCTGCCGGACCCGCTGCCGGA
>WEIV01002009.1:0-14010 GCA_013390005.1 Calyptomena viridis
TTGGCTGTCCCTCTGACTCTTACTCAATCAGGCACTCAACCTGATTGTCATTAATCTCAACTTCAACGACATCAAGAGCCTCCCTAATATACAGGGCCACCCCACTACCCTTTCTCCCTCATCTCTCTCTCCTGAAGAGCCCATATCTATACAATGCAGTGCTCCAGTCATGTGAGTCATCCCACCATGTTTCCATGATGGTGACTACATCATACCTCTCCTGCTATACCAAGACTTCCAGTTCTTCTTGTTTGTTACCCATACTACGTGCATTAGTGTACATGCACTTCAGCTGGGCTGTTGACTTCACCCTTGATACTGGCTCACCACCCTCAGTCTCATCTCTGGAGAGCCTGGTTTCATCCCCCTCCCCCTTCCAGCCTTATTTAAAGCGCTCGCAATGAGCCCTGCCAACTTGTGGGCTAGAATTCTTTTGCCCTTTTTAGATAAATGTAGCCCATCTGGCTCTAGCAGGTCAGGTATGGTAAAGGTCATCCCATGATCAAAGAACTCAAAATTCCTCTGATGTCACCAGCCCTTAAGCTACTTGTTGATAATGTGAGTTCTCCTGTTCCTTTCAGTATTCATCCCTGCCACTGAAGGAACAAGCAGAACACTACCTACGCTCCTGCACCATCAATCAGTAAACCAAGCACCTTAAATTCCTTTTTAATCATCCTGGAGCCCCTCTTATCAACTTCATCACTACCAGCCTGGACAACAAGCAATGGGTAATAATCAGAAGGTCGAATTAGTTCAGGTAGTCTCCTAGTGATGTCCCTTACCCAGACTCCAGGAAGGCAGCAGACTTCCCTGTGGGAAGGGTCCGGTTGACATACAGGGCCCTCTGTTCCCCTCAGAAGGGAGTCTCCAACTACAACTACCCTCTTTTTCTTTTTAATACTAGAGGTTCTGACGCATCTGACAGACTAAGTGAATCTGAGAGATTCACCAGACGATGTGTTCCATATCGTCAATCTGAGCCTCGAAATCCAGGACCCCATACCTCTTCTGTAAGGGCATCTGGAAAGGTGATGGGGGCCATGAGGGAATTCTATCACTCCCGTAAGAAGAGACCCTCTTCCATTCCCCCTTATCAACTAGGTCTCTTCCTTCTTCCTGATGGTAGGAAACATGGGGCTCCTCTATCTCCTGGTGAGTGTCTCTTAGAGATGGAAGGGTGTGACTCCACCAATCTATTTCCCTTTCACTCTCGTGAATGCTCCTTAGCCTCTCAATCTGTTCCTTAAGCTGTGCAACCATACAGAGCAGATCATTCATCTGCTCACACCTTATAAAGGTGGTTTTTACACTGTCCTCTGATAAGACCAGGAAGTTCAGGCACTCCATACAGTCAGGGGTCTGAACAACTGCATCCTTCAGCAGAGGCACCATTTGAGTGAGTACACTTTTGTTGGGAATGGTTTTTGATTGTTTGAAAACGATTGTAGGTGGGGAGGGAGAGGGGAATGAGAGGAAAAAAAGGGAAAAAAAAGACAACAACAAAAACCACCCCCCCCCCCCAAAAAAAAAAAANNNNAACAACAAAAACCCCCCCCCCCCCCCCAAAAAAAAAATAAACAACCTGTCACGAGGGCACCTGCAACCCTACCTGCTTGCCCTGCCTGTGCAAACTGCCTTGCAAACTGCCGTTCCATGCTCCTGTTAGTCTACTCCTGTTTACCAGGTCACTGCACTCTGCAGAGCCTTTTGCCTTAAATCCCAAGAACCAGAAAGTGGTAGAGGTAAGGAGAAACCTGCTCTGCCACCCACCTGCGCTGGCTCCCAGCTAATCACAGGAGGTGTGTGAACCCCTCTGCCAAGAACCAGGAAGTGACTCCTATTCAGCTCATCTTCAAAAAAAATCATATTTTATCTTCCCATCATTGCTCCATTTCTGAATTCTTGCTCTGAAATGAAGATCATCAGGATATTCTTTGAGAAACTCAAGGGTTGCGAACATGCAAAGAAAGAACTTTTCAAAGATATGGTGAAATCATTGGAAAGTGATGATTTGACATCCAAAATGTGAAGGCCTTTGTGGTGATACACCTGACATTTAGTTAGGAACAATATTTACATTCTAGAGAATTTATATATTAATTTATTGATATATGTCTGTGTCACCTCAAATCCTGTATTGGGCTGGGATAAAGTCTAACAACGAGGTTCAAAACAAGTTTTCCTTTTCCCTCTGTGCTTATTAAATCTTGAAAAAATTGAATAATTCATTTCCTTTCCAACAAATTAAAATAGTTCAGAAGTAATTTTTTTTAATATCAAGAACATAATGCTATTTTATCTGAAAAGCTCACAACCTAAAACCAAGCAGTTTAACACAGTTTTATCAAGACCATCCCTCTAGCTTCCTGATTTCAGACAATTTACTCGCCTCCCTTCATGTGCAGTCAGAATTTTGCCAGAGCAACCCATGCTTCTCTTGCTACTCGAATTCCCAATATCCGTCAGATTAATGCCAGGATAGGATGTAACAGTGATCCTTTTCTGCTGATGCACTCTGTACTCTGAACAAAAAAATATGTCTCATTTGAAACTAAACAGCAGATTACAAGAATCGCATTATCCCTCCTCTAACCTCTGTCTGTGTTTTCACTTTATCCAGGGTAGATTTTGATCTTGCCTTTGTCATTTCCTGGTGTACTTTCAGCTCTTCACCTGAGTCAGACGCATGTTCCTCACAGGCTAAAAATTGCTTTGAGGAGCAACTTTCCTCATGCTTCATACTTAGCATATCAGCTGCTTGTTCAGCTTAATTTTTGTGTATTTTTCTGTAGAGTAAGTAAAAAAAAGCTTTTCAGTTACTGTGTGAAATAACTGTATGTGTGATTAATTGCTCCATTCTCTATTATTAACCTACCAGGGATATTCGATTTTGATTAGTGTGCCGAGTGTTAATTTCATTGCAAGATCTAGAGATAAGAAAAATATCAGCAAGTTCCTCTTCCTAGCAGGCTACAGTTGTAGTTGCTCATCTTACTTTAAATAAAAATCTCACCTTAGAGTTTATACCTTGTCTTTATCTCCCCAAGTAATGATATTACTGTCTGGAATTTTTATTAAAAACAGTGGTTTTTTTCTCTACATTGAATCTGCAAACATAATTAATGACATGAAATCGACCTGATAAATTGCTGACACTGCAATTTTGCAGCTTATGAAGTGCACTTCAGTATTTATTCACTGGCTGCAACTGTCTTGCTCATATGCTGATAGAACCAGGATTCCTTCAGAGCTAGCATGCTTCCCAGATAGCCCTGGGACTAACTTTGTCTGCAGAAGTTTTGTAGACATCTGAAGCTGTAAACTCCATTTTTCTTCAGTAGCTGGTGACATTGAGACCATTTATAGAGACTTCTGGTACCAGTATTAATGCAGATAGGATATTTAGATGAAACCAGTTTGGGGCATCATTCCCCACCCATTGGCATGGGAGCTACAGGCAAAATGAGTCACTCTAATGGGTAGCACATGAACCTGTTTTCTTCTAAAGACCCTATATACAATATATGAATGTGAAACTGGCATAGCTGTGGTAATTAAATGCCTGTCTTTCATTGATTGTTTGCTGAATTCTAGTTCTAGAAAGAAATGAATAAGTACGCAAAGAGCTCTATGAATTTTAACTAATAACACATACACATAACTATGTCTTTTTTCCTTATCAGTAGGCTGTAGAAGAGTCAAAATCCCAGGAACTGATCCTATTGCTGCTTTGATCCTATTCTGCTTATAAAAAGCAATGGTATACTCCGACACTGGATTTTAAAGATGAATCTCACCTTGCTCTAAGAGTTCAAAAACCACTAGGGTTTGCAACTTTAATTCTCAAAAACTTTTCTTCGTATTCTACAACATGCTGCAAGGCAGATCACAATTCTTAGTTGTTCACAGCATTAATTTATTTTATTGATGACATCATCAGTATTTTGTCACTGTAGAGTTTAGTTGTCCTGAGTAAAGCTGACCGTGGAAGTTTTGAACATTGAATTTTTTTTCCCTTCCCTAGCATAAGCGAATGATTTATCATCTTCTTCTGGGACATCAGCCAGAGGCAAGAAATACCTTTAATAACATACTCTGAAGTGACTTGTACTGACTGTGTATTTAAAAACATGGTCAAATAATATGCTGTACTTGGACATAGGAACATCAACCAGCAGGAAAGACAGAAGGTTTTTCATACAAATGACACCTGCCACACACCAAAAACAGAACCCAGTTCTCTTTCAAAAATAATTCAGAGATTTCTTTCACTTGTATTTGAATGTATAACATTTTGAACTGAATAATAATATTGTGAAATCCATCTCAAAATCAGAAAAGGCAGAATCAAACACGAGTTTCATATAGAAACTTCTTTTCACAATGGCGATTTAGATTTAGACATCACTAATTTTGTTAATATTCTTTCCTTGACATTTTCTCACAGTACACTCTAGAAAAAAACAAATCTAATGCAACAGAAGACAGAAGAATTACAACCATTGCACTACTTACAGAGGAAACATGAAGGCAAGGATGAAAAATAATTTCACAGGATTCCTATCTTTCTGTTACTTCAGTAGATTCATGCATGTGCATGCATGAAAGAAAAAAAGATTGGATGTAATTAGATGCTACATTTCCTTAGGTGACAAAGCTGGCTATTTCCTGATTTATGTAGCAGTCCCGTAAGCAGTCATATTGGCACTACTGATACAGCAGGAGAAGGAAAACCAGTAGTACAAGGATGGGGAAAAAAAGACAAAATGTTAAAGGAAAAAGAACCTCTTTATGCTGGAGGGAGAGAAGAAAAAACAGATAGTTGGAGGAATGCATTTTACAGATAAAAATTAATTTTAATTGAGGAATAAACTAGACATAATTTACAAGCAAATTTTTAAATCGCTCTCAGAGTTAAAACATCTCTTACATGCAAGAGGTCAGAAATAAAGAGTGAGAAATATATACACTTTCACTTTGTATATGTGCAGTCTAAGCAAAATGAGGTGCTTCAAGCATATGTGGGTAAGTAATGACAAACATTTACATTAACGGCATTTGGTCTCTTTCTTATTTGCTTCCTGCATATTTATATGAGAAAATTTTTTGTTGCCTAAATGTTCATTTGAAAAGGCTGAAGCCCAAAAATCACATGTTTATAAACATGTTATGAACTTTAGTTACATGCAGAAATGCAATTTATTTTGGGACTCAATGGAAAGTATTTTGGACAGGACTGGAACTGTTTATATAGGTCATATCATTCAGTAATTCATACAGTCATTCTTATACACTACTACTAGGCCAGAGTTTTATTTGAAGTAAATGAGTATTATTTGATAGTTACATTATATTTTGCACCCCCATATTTTGATGTTTCTGCCTCATATAGATAGATCAAAAATAAAAATTCTGTAATTCTAGGTGTTCACATGCTTGAGAGAATTAATTTATTTCTCTCAGGCTGTAATACTGACACAGAACACTTTCTGATCTGTGTTTGGTTGTTTTTTGTTTTAGTTACAGTACATTCAAGACTGTTGATCAATCATAAAATAACTATTCTAATTTATCATTAGCTTATTGTAGTAGTAAATATTTGCATAAAGTCAGATAAAACATGTTAAAGTCTACTAGAGTCCAGTCCAATGGTAAATCTCATAAACACCATATTATGTTAAATAAAACAAAAGATGGAAATACCTTTTTCTCAAATTGTTTCTACATGACAAAATTATCCTAAAAATAGAAGTTAATTCTTCCCTTTGCAAGAGTGAAATCAGTAATTTTTTTTAACAGAAATGCATTGGCTCAGTATTTACCGAGATTTCTCTTCTTTCAAAATCCATCAAGTTTTGAAAAAATTACTTCTGAATACTTATTTCTTTCTAGAAATAGAATTCACTGCAACTCATACCCTATTTTCTCAAATACCTCTTGTATAATTATGCCCTTTTCAGTGCATTAAAAGCACATAAGTTAATGTATTTTTACTCGTTTAGGCCTTGGATCTTTTTAGTGTGCGAGTTCACCACCTCATTAGTCCACCAGACCTTCTAAGGCTGTACGAGAGAGGTGTACAAGAATGGTGCACAGTGAATAGTCTCAAAAGTCACTTCTCCCTCCTATTTAGCTTATCAGGATAAACAGATTTTAAGTGACAGTTTTCATGTCCTTTGCACAGCCATTTCTGTTGGAGAAATTACTTGTAAACAGATAAGTCAACCACCAAGAAAAGAAATTCTCTTCCTTTCCTCTGTGTAGGACCCAAAGGAAAATCTCTGCCCCTCATTTCAAGGGATTTGCATAGGTTGGGGGAGAGCAGGTTAGTGCCAGCTGTGCACTTGATGTGAGCACCATCTGGCAGTTGGAGGGTAGGGTGACTCTGGGGGAACACTGTCAAGAGCACTCTGCTGCTGCTCTAAAGAGGAGCAACACCAACATCTTGCTAGAATATGCTGCTGATTTTAGCATATGTGATAACAGGATGAGAATGGACATGACCACTTCTTATGGGGCCACATTTCCCTTGCTGATAAGGGATCCATTTCTGTCTTTGTACTAGTAAGAAATTTGAGTTTGGGCTTTATTTTCCATGTGTCTTGCTTGAGCACACAAAGCAGTGTCCTTGACTGTTTATCTTCCAAATCTACTGGGTTCCAGGGTATGTGCCAAAAATTTTGAGGGTTTTCAGGTTACACTGTGTAAGATATACCTGTAAGCTATAGCACTGAATCTGAAGGAACATTTCTTTCCTATAAGAAGAGATAATAACTCCTGAGGCAGATTGGTTTTAACACACAAGATGCTGTAATAAACCACTTCCCAGGTGTTATTTGGAAAATAACTCAAAGATGGAAGCTACCAGAGGCAGCCTACACAAACAATAATCACAGAAGCAGATATTGGCACTGAAAATTAAAATCAAACACAAATTCGAGCTCTGAAATTATGTTCTGCTTGCAGTCTTTGTCCTATCAGCTACATACTCATGATCGTTCATAGGCAGCATGTAGTGTTCCTGCAGATGTTTGGGTGGACTTACAACGCTTTCTTCTGGGAAGGGGGATGGAGGAGTGTCTGTAGGAAGCAAATAAATGAAACAAAGACGGCCAGAAGAACTGGGGTAAACTTGTTCATGTCATATGAAACATAGGAAACATATGTTTCATATGTGAAGAATGCGTTTTGTATGTGAAGAATTAATAAGAATTAATTCCAAAATACCAGAATCTTCTGGTAAACATTGAGCTAGGCCCAGTTTAAGTCACTGTATTAATAGAAAGATAAATAAATAAATTTACACCCCGGTATAAAAATGCCATACACTTCTGGGAGTGTTTCCACAGCTGCAGACAACTACCTAAAATAAAAATAATCCAACAACCCAAGAAAGGTCTTTCTAGGGTCTCTTTCTAGGTCTTTCTAGATCTATTTTCTAGATCATATTATTGTGGAACCATAGAATGGTTTGGGTTGAAAGGGACCTTTAAAGGTCATCTGATCCAACTCTCCCTGCACTAGATCTTCCACTAGATAAGGTTCCTCAGAGCCCCATCCAACCTGTCCTTGAATGTTTCCAGGGATGGGGCACCTGCCACTTCTCTGGACAGTCTGTTCTGGTGTTCCACCAAGCTTATCATAAAGAATTCCTTCTTTATGTTCAATCTATATCTATCCTCTTTTATTTAAAATCATCTCTTGTCCCATTTCAATAGACCTTTCTAAAAAGTTTGTCCTCATCTTTCTTATAAGCCCCCTTTAAGCACTGAAAGGCCACAAGGAGGTTTCCCCGGAGACTTCTCAACAGCCCTGTCTTTATAGGAGTGTGTCTGGGCCCTCCTCTGAACTCACTCCAACAGGCCCATGTCCTTCCTGTACTGAGGACCCCAGAGTTGGCTTTAGGGGCTGTGAGTGCACATTCATGTCCAGCCTCTCACTCACCAGCATCCCCAAGTCCTTCTCAGCAGGGCTGCTCTCAATCATTCCATCCCCCAGCCTCTACTGATACTGGGGTTGCACTGACCCAAGTGCAGCACCTTGCCCTTGGTCTTGTCGAACCACATGAGATTCCCACAGACCCACTTCTTGAACTTGACCAGGTCCCTCTAGATGGCATCCCATCCTTCAGGGCAAGTCAACTGCAAGACTGAGCTTCCTGTCATTCGCAAACTTGCTGTCACATTCTTGAACACACCTTTAAGGTATTTCACTGGTGTTTTTCTGCTGTCTCCTATCACCTCAGGAGCCTCTGACTCATCTTAGTAAGACTTCAAGTGTGCTGCAGTGTACCCAGCATGTCCCTAGCATACCATTCCAGTAACCTTGGTGTGTCATCCCACATTTTGTCATAGACAAGTCTGATATCATCCCCCTCCCTCATCAAATACTTTGTTGTTTCTAGGGCTGGATTCACAACAAAGTAATTGGTATTAATTAGAATTGACTATTCAAGAGTAAATATCACCACATCACTGTGAACTTTTCAAACATATTTAGTACTCACTATCAAAGCAGTGAGACAATCAGCAGTTAGGATCAGGGTACTGAAAATGCCACCCTTTTGTAAAATTCTGACCAAAATAAACCTGAGGATGTTTGTAACAACATTGCCACTGAATGAACTCCATTTTGGCTTTCACTAAGGAGCTCAGTGTTTCCAGCATTTAGATTTTATAAGATTTCAATGATTTTGGGTTCTGGCTCCGAAAAACAAGTCTAATTCCTGCTACTGAGATAACAGGGAAACTTTGGTCCTGGAAGTGGCAAAATGTAGTGGTTGTTTGAGGGTGGGTTTTTTGTTTTGTTTTTCTTTCCTTTTTTTTTCTTTTGTATCATACTATTATAAAAGTGAAACTACATTTTGACAAATAAGACTGTTTTCATAGTGAGTGAGTTTTGGAAGGGCAGAGGAAAAAAAATGAAAATTTTTCAGAAAAAATTGGTGTTGAGGGAGGTCTCTTTTAATTCTCTGGTAAAATTATATAGGATTCTGTTGCAAGATAGTTCTAAAAACTTGTCTGGAAAATGTTTAATTTTGAAAGTTAGTGTTGCTGGTGTAGAAAAAATTGTAAAAGCTCCACAGAGCTCCAGAACCAGAGACCTGTCTTACACCACTTGCTATGAGAAGACCTTTTCCTCATTTTTACAAGCAAGTACCAGACTTGACCTGTTAGTCCACTTATGTAAATAATAAGTCCAATTCCCTTTGCAAGCTCCTGCTAAAGCAGTGCCATTAGAGCCATTGTGTCATTTAGGCTGTCAGTAGAGAATCAAAGGCTGCCTGTGCTGCAGCAGCCCAGTGCTATGTTTCTAAGAAAATGGGCTCTTAAAAAAAGGAAATGTCACACTGCAGTGTGAGAGATAAACAGAGGTATATCTTTAGAGCAGCAGGCAGGGACTGTAGAAACACTCTCTGTAAATGACTTTGATCCCCTAGTGTGATGAATCATGGAGTCGCAAATCCTTTTTAGCTAATTGCTATCAGCTTGTGAGATTTTTCCTTCCATGTTCAATATCAATTTTAGGGGCCATAGGAGATAGCACTTCTCCCCTGAGTCTGCTGGCGACTTACCGCTAAAACTGAACTAGCACCACTTAACAGTTTAAAGGGGGAAGTCATTTAATATGACACTCGTGCTAATAACTAAAAGGGAAAATATTAGGGGCAAATACAGGGAATAGTAAACCATTTTACTCTTAGTGACCTGCCTTTGAAAATGTCCTTTCCATATCCACACAGTATCAGTGCAGCTGTCTCAAAGCAAAAGAAGCTTTAATTATTCAAAAGAGATAAGCTGGGACTTGGGAAAAAGGAAAGAGAAATTTGGTTATTTTTCAGTTCTAATGACTCCTCCATTAAAAACTGTAAATAAAATAAACATTTTAAGACTCCTTGAACGATACTATTGGCTTGAATAACAAATTTAGAATATTTCTTCTACCAGTTAATTTCAAATAAAAACACAGCACAATTTTGACTCCATTTTCACTTTCAGGACAATCAAGTGAAAATCTTTTAGATTTCTAAAGAAATCTAGAGTCCTTTCCTCTTCACTGGAATTTTTCTGTAAAATTTAGTCACCACTGCTTATTCACAAATTTATGCAGACCAGAAGTTACTTCTTTGAAGCATAATGGCATAGGGATATTTCCAGACTAAAGGTGGACACAACTCCATGCAACATCTGAACACTGCCAGACTCTTAGAAATTCTGAATCCATATTTGATTCTTGGCATTCAGTAGCCATTGAATGCAGCCGGCTTCTCCAACCGTTATTTGGTAACTAAACTTGGATTCAATATCAAATGTCATGGGACCTAAAATCTAGACTTTACAGAGTAGTGAAAGAGCAAAGTATTAGGCTAGTTGATTCTGTAAAGCTGAAAAAAAAAAGTGCTTAAAAAGTCTAAGAAATTTTCCTTGAAAAAAACCCACTGAACTTATGTTTGATGAATTCTTTTAAGCTAAGCTGAACTTTAATCGTCGCTCTTATCTGTCTTGACAGTCATTCACTGCCATTAATACTCATAGCAATGACAGTTTTCCATCTTAGATTAGAAATATTTTTTTTAATCTGTATGTGAAAAAACCAATATAGTAACCCAGGGACTGTACTCACCCATTTAAGGATGATCATACAAATGTAATACATATGACCAACAAATCCTAACTTCAGAGCGAAATTCAGTTTTATTTGTCACAGACGGGCCAAGAGTTAATCACAGCAATTATTCTGAGACAAATTTTAGACAATGAATATTCTTGTTGGAAAAATAAATAAATAAAATATATTTGTAATTTTTTCTTTCTTGTAAATTTTTCCATTTGTTTCCTTATCAAGAAAAATGTCTAATATTAGAGATGCATTTATTTGAGGTGGGATAGACTTCAAAGATGGAAATGAAACAACAATCCTAGACTGAAAGCATAAAATATAAATCAAAACAATGTTTTACCATTAGCTGAGCACCAAGAGTATGAACTGGAATCCAAATTATTTTCCTTCCTGCAGAAGACAAGTAAAATTTTGATGACAAAGCTCATAGTTGTGAACATTTTCCCAGTTTTAAATACTTGCTGAGTTTTGAATACTTGCTCAAATGTTATGTGTTCACCCTCAACTATTTCTTATGAAAATTTCTTAGCACATGGAGCTGCTGCATCTGCTACTCTATATGTCATAAGAATAAACCAAGATACTTCTCAGCTTCCACCTTATGGTTGGGTTCCACTTTGCAATGTACATTTAACTTGTATGTATTTTTTAATATCTTCCACTAAATATCCAAGGGAGAACACAAAATTTCTCATGTTTTTCCCCCTTGTCTTGTGTAGAACTTGTCTTCTCTGAAAGTGGACTCAAAAAGTTTAACCTGCCATCTGATCACAGCGTTGTCACTGCTGAATTCCCATATTCTAAAATTATATTACCACGAAGCATTTTATAAGATTTATGAGTTCATAACTTACTCACAAATAAGAGAAGTAGAACTATTTCATATTTCTAGCATATTTGCAAAGATGTTACTGAAAAGGAGCAAGGAGAGGAGACTGGAAGATCAAAATTTTTACTGAGAGGGAAAAAAGTAGCTTTTAACTTTGATATGAACTGACTTGATAGCAGAGGTCAAAGTCTGAGAAAGTCAGGCAAGTAGTTTGACTCTAGGACTCAAAAATATTGAACAGTTTAGTTCTGAGAAGTAAAAAGAAAAAATGAAGTTGTAAAATTTTTGGACATTGCAATCTGAATTATAAAAAGTTCTTCCGTTTAGTTTTATGTTTAAAATTCTTTTTTTCCTTTTTTAAGGAAATTAAAATAAAGTATTGTCAACCAAGCTCACTGTAAAATGAGTCTTCAAGGTTGGATGAACAGATTTAGACTTTTCTGATGATGAAAGTGATTTGTAAATTTACATACAAGCTACAGCTGGTATTGCAAACTAAAAAGCAATATAAATACTGTGCTTAAGTAAAACCTCTTCATTTGAAGAAAACTAAATTTGTTTTAAAGCTAAACCATGAAGCCAAATGACAAAAAGAGAAGTAACAGATTATACAAAGTTTGGTGGGGAAATTTTTTTCTGCTGTCCTCTCTGATAGTGATAAAATTGTGCTCTTAAAGAGTATCATAAATTATCTTTAATTTGCAAACAGCAAATACATTAAAATTCCATTTGGTCATGTAACTCAATGAAGATAACCATGCAATTTACAATTAATTTTAATTCAACAAATCTGCATAATTTTACCTACTTAAATCTTCATCAGGTACAATCTCAATCAAGTTTGTTTTCTCTATCACTGGAAATCAAGACTGACTTGGTGTCTCTGGGATTTGAAATCTGGATCTAGGAAAACTCAGTATGACAGTCAACAAAAGTATTCTTCCAGCAGATTTTTACGGATGAATTTGAGGAAAAAAAAGACTGGAAGATAACTTTGGATTAATGACTGATCACTGAATCAACCTAATAATGACCGATGTGGCATTCTCATAAAGAAGACAAGGATGTGTTTTCTTCCATGAAAAAGGCAATGTACCTCAGTTTTTCAAAAACTAGATCCTAGTACCCACAGGTTAAACCCTTAAATTATCTTCTGATTCAGGAATTTGGCCCAATTATTGCAGTAGCCATTTGAAAAAAAGAAGAAAGATGCCTCTCATAAAAATTCTCAATATAAAAAATACATGTATTAAAATTGTATTTTGAAGAATTTGAAATAGTGGTATTTCTTAAGCACACAAAAAGCATTTTTTATAAACAGAGAAGCTAACTTTTGCTAAAAATTTACCTTACAAATATTGTATAAATTTTCTAATACAATATATACAATTTTCCAGCATTTATTACTGATAAGAAATGTAATTAACAAAATAGTGTTTAAAGTAGCCAAAAAAAAGGTGATACTCATCAGTAAAATTCACTAGATTGTTAATGATAGCAAAAAGACCGATGAATTTTTGAATGTGCTCCGATTTTGTTGAGAATATGAGTCAAATAGTTTAGCAATATTGTTGTTGTTGTTCAATAGCTATTTTAGTTGTAGCTACCAAATAATCATGTATAATGAAATAAAGATGCACAAAAGGGAGCATTTGAGCTTTTAAGTAAGTATGAGAAAACATGCACAGGCTTTTCTAGGATGTACAGGGATGGCACAATACCAGCTCAAGTACAGCATTGCAGTAAGAGTGACACTGTGTTGTTAGTCAGAATATCTATTGGAGTTTAGAGGAAAACTAAGTTTGCCCATTCTCCACCTTTCAAAAATCCTGTGGAAGACCATCTCTGACAATCACTGTCAGCACTAACATCATTTCAGTGCTGTTCAGCACCTGGGCAACTTCAACATCGCAAAAGTGAAAAACACAATCCTGCCCTCGATCTTCACTGCATAATTCTCACTAATGCCAATGGATGTCCTAGCTATACAGAGGGTAAAGGATAAGGTCACAAGATAATGAATTTAACTCTAGGTTTTTAAATGAGGGAGGTTGAGTTCTTGGGGTTTTATCTTTTTTTTTTTTTTTAAATGGCATCTTTTTCTTCCTCAGGGAGATCTGCAGGCTGTGGCTTTTTGCCTTTGAACATCCTCAAGTCAAGCATCAAGAAAAGGTGATGAGGGTTAGGGAGGCTCCCTTGACATTTGGTGCACTGGCATCAGCCTTTGCAATTATGGGCCACCTTTCTAGCAGACGGTAATTGAAAAGTGTGAACCACATGGGCTCTAGTCAATAATAGCGTCAGCATACAAATGACACTCTGAGCTTTCTGTGTTCACCATTCACTGTTTTTGCTTTTCACCTTTTATCCTTCTCTGCATCATGACTTAATCCACTCTAATGAGGTAAGCTCTATTGCCAAAAATTGGCAGCAACACAGCTCTCTTCTGGCACCACTTGGGGTTTGTAAGGAGTCAAAAAAATAGTGGGTCTGTCAGCTTTCCAAAAGGGATGACACTGCACCTTTTGAAAGGTCCTCAGCTTTTCTGAGCACTCTTT
>WEIV01002013.1:0-41076 GCA_013390005.1 Calyptomena viridis
CATAAAATAAAACCGTAACATTATGGCACACACAGATCTCAGAAATCCCAAATTTGAGCATGTTCTTGCTGCTAAATTGGTAACAAATGCTCTGAAGCATTTTCTTTCCCAAGACACTAGTGCTGTGATGCAGGAAAAAAGGAGGAGGGATGGAGGGGAGGAATACAGTAAATACTGATTAGAAGACTTGAACTAGCAATCTCATTCATTTAAATTCTCTTCCTTATTGTTAAAATAGTCCCTAAGCAAGGATCAGCTGCAGAAAGCAGGCCCTGGAAAAGTTATATATGGCTGAATGCTCGTTGCATTTCAGAACGAAATCCTCAGCCAGCAGGAGCCCCACCATTACATATCATGCTCCTGAAAAAAACATTCTGGGAAGCTTCCTGCCCCTTGTGAGGCTCATGGTGAGGCACCTATGCATATAACAGTTCTAACCATGTTAAACATTTATCTCTGATGAAGCAGAGGGATGAATTCACCTTTTGCCTTCCAACTGATGTAAAAGCTCTCACACATCCCAACAGCTGCCCATGGCACCGTTCCTGACTCACATCAGGCTCAATGTATTTCAAAGTACTTCGATGGCTTAAAAAATGAAGGAATGCTTTTCAATAAGACGATCCCCTATTCCTTTCTGTCCTTTTATCTTTCCTTAACAGTTTGCCATCCAGTGATAGGAGGGAACCCCAGCTGCATAGCCTGAGCTTTTATCTTCTGCTGACCATGCAACAACACAAAGCTCAGAGCTGGATTTCCTGCTGCTTGCCGAAAGGGGCTGTTCAGCTTGTTTAAATATTACTTGCCTTGGGAGCCTTGGAGTTGTGCCCAAGCACTGTACTGTATCTTCCCGGCATGCACTTCAGCATGTACTTTAAAGGTCTTTAGGTTCCATGTACTATGCTCTCTCTTGCTACAGGAGGAGCCTGATGACTCCGGAAAAAAAAAAGAAAACCCACCCAACTCAGCTCCCTCTCTCCCCATTTTCCCTCATTAATCCCTGTGCCTTATTCCATCACACAGCTAACGTAAGTCCCTTGGTCCTGTAAAATGAACCAACTGCAACCAAGGTAAAAGACATTTTGGTAGGAAAGGCTACAGCTAGGAAGAAATCAGATGCCGTGTATCACATACAGCAAACTATCAATGCTCAGTGAGCAAGCAACCAAGAAAGTATAGTAACAAAAGTGGGTTGTGGTACTATACTATACTGCAGCCTCCTGCCATACTAAATTTGTAAAGTCTCCACAGTGGATTTTAGAAGAAAAGAATCTTCAAACATGACTTTCTCTAAATTTGCAAACTTAACACCAAGGCACTTTCCCATTCAGAGCAGTGATAAAGACAAAACATGGCATTCACAAAACCAGAAAGGATTTTCCAGCCTTTAAGAATTCTTTCAGAAGCCTTCCTTTTCACAATTAAGTGCCACCGGGAGGCTGAGTTCTGGTTACAAGGTTGGGAGGAGATAACCTTGGCCAATAGAAATGATCTGCATCAGCCCAAAGGCAGCGCCAGGCCACCCATTAAGCAGCCCCGCAGGCCTCACTGTTAACCTGTTTGCAGCCGATAACAGCTGATACGGATGGAGCAGGAGGAGATAAAAATCCAGATTCACAATCTATTTGTGAAAGTTGTGGACACAGCCATTTGAAAAAGGAAAACTCCAGTGAACACTGACTGCGAGACCTGTCCTATGAGAAGATGTCTCTCATATTCCATGGCAGCTGGGATGCAGAAATACACGCACCCCCACAAGCTGATGTAGAATTGCAGGAAACTCAAAGCTAGAAGTGAAAACCTGTTTTTAATCCATTCTGCTTTGCCTTGGCCTATAGTTTACAGACTGATTTAACCTGATGTAAGTCATGGCTGTCATTCAGAAGGACAGACTTCCAGTCCTCACTTTACCTTGCAGCTCCAGCCACGTGTTCTCCCTCTAGCCTTGTGCCAGTCCTAGAGTTTGAACAACCACATATTGTTCAAATGTTCAGATCACGGAACTGATCTGATTTGGGATTTCCATTTGTTTGGGTTGTTTTCAGTTTGGACTTAAAAATGTACATACATACAAGTTTCATCAACAGTCTTTACACAGGGGAGCTGAGACATCATCAAATTACAACCTCTATTTGAGTGAGGGATGAGAGACCTGAGCAGGAATGTTGTTGGTAACTCTACTCCCGTGGTGCTGCAGTACAGGAGAAAGATGAAAAGATGTGGTGGAATGAACCTACAACCAGCTCCATCTCCAGACTCGCTTCCTGCTTCTATTTGCTCCCTTCTCTCCAGCTCAGAGCTCATTTGCAACCCCTCTGCCATAAAACCCCTCCTATCATTTAAAAGTCTACCTGAAGTTCAGTTCTCCAATTAAACTCAGTGAAAATAAGTTCACAATAAAATAAACTACCACAATTAAAATGTCTGCACTGGACCTCTCCCGTGGCATTCCTGGATGAGGGGAACAAGAGAGCAAGAGCAGTTTCAGGCAATGAGTTAACAATTTTCTGCTTACCTATCCAATTTTTCCTACATCAAGGACTGAGCGTACCTTTTGCACAGGGTTGCACAAAACAAACATAACTCGAAAATATTCCTCTCCCTTCCTGTCTTTACATAGCTGAATTAAGCATCATTTTCAACTCACTTGTTTGTAAACATTGATGAATGACCTTTTTTCCCCCATGCATAAAGACAAAATTTACCCTCTTCAATAGCACTGACGCTTCAGTAAGTCACATCAGTAACAATGCTGAAACAGCCTGCCACTGTGTGCCACATATACCAACAACAACTCCACAGCCACCAGCAAGTAGCTCACCTGGAGTCCTCAAGTACTTCAGAAACAATATTTACCAACCTTGGACCCTTGGATTTAACACACAGCACAGTGGGAATGGCACACATGCTTCCACGTGGGCAGCTGACCTCACACAGAGAGTGGTGTTTATTATAAATGCATCACCTTAAGAGGACAAGATGGGACAGAAGTGGAGAAAAGAAACCAAAGCTGCAGAGGGACAGGACGTGTTGCCTGGCTGCCTGTCCTCAGGCACTGCTAGCTCACATTGCTTACACCATCTGATCACTCAAAGCTAAACATGGAATGTAGGTAGCAAGTCATAACGCTGCACAGGCCTGGAGACGTGACCCATCAGCTGTTTCTGCATTATAATTATTACACTGGGGCACAGCAGGACCAAAAGTTTGCCTGGGCAGATTTCTGCAAAGTTCTGGCTTGTTAAAAATGACAAGAAAGGCCACATGCGGCTTTCAGATTTATGATTACAGTCACTTTTCTGCAGGCCCATCATTCCCTGTTTAAAATCCTCAATTCACAAGAAAAGCAGAAGGCCCAGAACTATTTCACATTATTCAAAACAGCATTAAGTGAGATTTCATAGGACTGTGATCTCTCTCACCCCCTGATCATAAGACAGAAAAGTTTCAAATGAAGATGCAGTGAAGCAGCACTCCTGAACCACAATTCTCTGCACTTCTAAGCCGGTCCTGGTCATTTCTCCTTGAGGCCACTTCTGCTCCCAGGCTTTCTCTCACTCTCTTTTTATTTTTAAAGTTTCTCCTAGTAATAAAAAACCCCCAAACCCTTATTGCAATATCACTATTTCCTTGTATTATCATATTCTCTAGTGAACTGATTAATTCTCAGAGTGATCCGGACCCTCAGCTCTCACTGGGCCTCAAGTGATGCAAATGGCTTCTTTCAGTTCTTCCTCCATTTTAGTTTTGTCCTAACATGCACAGAGTACAAGTACAGGACTCAGTTTTGCAACTCTGGACTTAAAATGCAAGTATCTTCACTGGTATAGCTGGAAAGGAAACTTCACTTTTAGGCAATCTTATTATTTCTGTAACATGCTCGGAATTAATCAAAGCTCAAAGAGTACAAGTCAGTAAGGAAATTATTTAAGCCAATATATATTCAACATGTCTCACTGTCCAAGCTTTGCTCTATAAGTAAACCTTAACTTATTAAGAGCACAGTTTGTCAGGCAGTGACTTGAATTTTAGTGCAACAGGTCAATGGAGAAACAGTAACAGAAATTGTAGAAGGGCAACAAAAACCTGTAGAAGTACACAGCCACAGCATTTCTGTTTTACAAAATGCAGCAGGCCCTGTAAATCTGGATAGCACAGAAACTTTCCAAATGATTGCCTTGAGGAGACTCACAGGCTGAAGGGATGCTTTCAGGAGGTCACTTTGAGCTACCTCAGTCTCAAGCTTCCTGTTTGACACCACATGGACTCCTTGTGCCCTCTCATCCATCCCTCAACCAAACAAAATAAAAATGTTAGCACTTTTAGGATATTTCCAGACAAAGATGTACTCAAAGCAAAATCATTGTGAGGGCCAAATACCACAGGGATATCACCCAAACTTCAAAGACACCATTCTTTGCAAGAGCAGAGAGGTACAGGGATGCCAGGTCGTCACCAGGAAGATGGGCAGAAGGAAGACATCAGAAAGCTATGAACGAGTTTGTAGGCCAGAAAAGCACACTTGAGGCTAACAGACTAAAACTTCTGTTAGCACAAGAGCATCCAACTCTAAGAAACCACTTCCTATCTTACTCTCCCCGATACCCTTCTCCCTTATTGTAATTCAGAACAGAGAGGCAGCTGATGTCTAACCATACATCAGAAGAATTGGCTAATACAATGTCACCCAGCCCACCATGTGAACAAAAACCACCAATGAATCCAGCTACTGGTTAACTGCAATTTTTTTGCTTTACTGATGGTATTATATTGCAAAGGGTTCCCTTGCACACACACACTGCCCTCTTGCTTAAACCCAGATTTACAAATACATGTACAGATATTCTACACATCTGCTTCCACCTGGTGGATTACCAGAGATGGAGACTGCTGCATTTTTAAAACCAACATGTAAACCCACCTCCAAAATTAGTTGCATGGTAATTCTGTGGGCAGGTGCAGAGGGGAAGAGTGGTGGGGCTCGGGGTAGGGTGGGGGGAATTTTGCAAAAAATTGAGTAAGAATCACTAAACTGTTTAACTCATTTCAAAATTCAGGTTTTTCTTCCATTTTGAAGAGTTCCTTGGAACAGAGGAGGACAGAGCTATTCAATATTGCTCTAGGATACTTAGCATGAATAAATTTCAACCAAGTGTTTTGATAAAGAACTCTAAAAGTTCTCTTTCCACAACCTCCCCTTCCATAATCAGGCAAAAAATAAGTTTTTAAGTGCATATTTAAATATATATCATACATACACACTAAGTATATATAGATATAAAATATGTATACATTGTATATATATATTAAAAAAAAACAGAAAATAATTTATTAATTGCTGGCCATGACTTCAGAAACCAGGAGTTCTTTTAACACTTCAGCAAAGCAAATGAGGAATGACAGGGAGTATCCTGAGAAACTGTCTGTTGTAAAGTCTTTCAGGTCTGGTTTCTAAAAATTTCCTTGCTATGATACCTGCAAATGCAGCTTTGCAGTAACTTCCAGTTCCATTTTCATATGCATATTTTTAAATACAGCAGTCACCTTTGCACTGTGTATACAGCATCAGAGGTATTTCATTTCTCAGAAAAGCCAACTCTAGAGATCCTAAAGGTGTGGCATATTTTGTTTTTGCTCCAGATACTCCTCCTGACTAGAAGCAAAGGTCAATATTATTCCAGCCTCAATCCATTTCCCTCTTGCACCCACAGCAGCTTAGTAAGATACAGTCAGCAGGCTATTGCAAGTTACACTTAAGGACTCATTACAAATCAAGGCCTCAGTCTTGCTAATGAACTGATACTAATAGGCCCATTCTATGGAAGAGACTCATTAGCTTCAGCAGTGGTCCCTGAATCAGGAACTTTGTTTACATCACATGCACAGGTATTTACAGACTTTTGGGCCTTTGTTTTTATTTAGGAGACCAGTGGTGTTTGGCAAGGAGTGCAGATCTTGTCAGACAACTTTCATGGCACCATTACTGCACGTGGAATACTGCCTACAGAATAAAGCACATTCACGAAAACAACGTTTTCATCTCACACCAACAAACTCTTCAACCAGAAATTCTACATCTATATCTGGACATCACAGTGCAAGAGCACCAATCACACATTCCCCACGTGTGTTTTGCACCTAAAAGAGCAGACAAATACAGAAGTGTACAAGATCACTAAATTGCTAACTCAAGATGTGGGACTAGGTTACCAAATTCGCAGAGCTAAACTGGCTTACTCTGGTCTGGAGTAAGGCACACATGATGATGCCTGACTTTTGGGTCATGCACAGTCCTTTTTACCTCTGAATAGCAACAGATATTAAGAGCAGAATGCACAGGAGAAATAGCCATTTGCAGATATTATCAGCTATGATAACAACCAGCTTATTCAATGGATAGCTATAAGTACAATCTCCCACCCACTTCACCCTTCCCAAATC
This sequence comes from Calyptomena viridis, assembly GCA_013390005.1. NCBI lineage: Eukaryota > Metazoa > Chordata > Aves > Passeriformes > Eurylaimidae > Calyptomena > Calyptomena viridis. The sequence continues at coordinate 6,442 of WEIV01002013.1, forward strand.
TCAATGCCCCTGCATTACAGCTTTGAGAACTAAAACAACAGGTCAGGCTTTCTCCCCCTTTTTAAGGATTTTACATTTGTTGTGGGATTTTTAATATTTCCAATAAGAAAAGGGAAGACACAAAAAGTAATTCAAAACCTTGAGTCATTTTTCCCTCAGCTTCACTCACAGAAATAGCTGAAGAATTATTTTTTTTACTACTCCTTTTCTTTCAAAAACAAATGTGGCCTGAAGCTAAACACCTGACATGCAGTGTTTCAGCACAAATGGTTAAAGCTCAGTAGAGTCTCATGCAAGAGAAAACGTAATAAAATGTAATAAAATGTAATAAAACTGCCTGGTGATCTCCAATTGGAAATCCTCCTGGCAGCCCAGCTCCTTTCATGCAGAGGAACTTACCAACATGCTCTCTCCATTCCTGTCCCTGATGACTCTCTCACTACACCTGGAAATTATGAAGCTGACTAAGCTTCCTAAAAACTGGTCTGGTCAGTCCCAGTCACCCCTGCTCCAAAAGAGTGAAAGCAGATAGTGTGACATCTCAGCAGATGAAGTCTCAGACCACACTGGTGGATTGGCAGCAAACATTAAAAGTACCTCTTTTTCCTCGAGTCCAGTTGCTGTCACAGACCCTCATTCCAAAAGTCATGAGAGATTTTCAATGCATTTTTGGGGTTGCTGACTTTAAGCCCACAGGATAAACTTCACTCATGGTTGTTCAAGGGTCAGAAAATGCTTGGAAAAAGAAAGCAGAAAAAAGCTGAAATTCTCTCACAATCACTTAAGAGTCCAAGAGCCACAGCCTTAGCACTGCCAGTTTCCCATCTCATTAAGTGTCTTGCAATACTTGTTTTTGTAATCATTTTCCATGCTGTCTACACAAAAAAACTATCTTGGAAGCCAAGAAAACTACATTCCTTAAACATGGACCCTTTCCAGACCTACCCTCAAACCTTTCTGTGTTTAAGGTCCTATACATATATGAACACACAGATGACTACAGGCCCAGCAGTTAATTCACCTTCAAGTTGCCCTAATTTTGAAGCTGACTACTTCCTAAACTCCATTGCTGATGCTCTCCCGGCTCTCTGAGGGAAGGCAGCTGCCTCCTGTCTCCTCTCCGTTCCCGGTTGCCAGGACTACCCTGGGGCCTACCCGTGCTGTCTCCCCTAAGCCACCACAGTGTGCCCAATGCATGGCAGGCTGTGATCACAGTAACCCCTACATACACAGCATCTCTCTTTCCACAAAATTCACAGCCAGTGCTTGCTTGCTTTCCAGATTTTCAACTCTTTTTTTAAGACAGGGACACCTCCTCCTCCTCATTCCTCATTACCTCCACTAGCAGCGCTCGAGGCTCGCCAATCCCATGGTAGATGGCAAGGCCTTTGAACCAGGGGCTGCTGCCTGGTCTGGAACCAGCTTGGATAAGTTTCAGACAAGATACAGAACACAAACACCCTTCTAGAAACTTCTAAAATCCAAATGCAAATTCTGCACCCATCACCTTGAATGTTGTCAGGCAATAAAAATAACTAATAAAAGAAGTCACAGCAGGAGAAGTCACTGGCTACCTGCCTGGGGCCTGATGACTCCAGACAAACCCTTTGGAGGAGCTGATGAGATCCAGGCACTGATGGAAGTTGTTTCCCTCAGCCCTCCAACAGATCCTGCCCTACAGAACAGGCCTCATGTTCAGTTCACCCGAATGCTCTCGGACATAACAGCGTCTGAGGGGCCACTAACGGCCTTCTGGAGTCAACAGCGACTACGTCTCCTCACCATCCTGGGACTCAATGCCACCAACTCGGAGACACAAATAAAAATAAACAAGTGGTCGCTTCCTGAGCTCGGACTGTACCTACAAATGTCATCTCGCAATGTGATGTGCATTTATTTTCTCTGTATATTTTATATGCGTCTATTGACTAAGACAAGAAAAACCCTGTTTTGGAAAGCTTTTTAATAACAAAAAGGCCCAGTCCTTCCAATTTTTGTACAAGCAGCAAATCCTCCAATACCCACTTTGTGTGCTTAGGGCCCTGAAAGCTGCCAGAAACAACTGAAGGATGGAGGGAGAAGGAAGATTTTTGTGATGAATCCTACCTTTTAGAAAGTTTTAGAAATAACCATCAAACAGATGCAATTCATCGCTCAAATCAATATGTAAACTTACAATAGAAACTATTTTAAAAATCACTATGGCTTTAGGTTTTCTACTTATATTTATTTATGGTTTTGACTGCAAAGTATAAACGGTCTCCTGTAAAATAAAATTACTTTTCAACGTCAAGATATAATTAACACAGGAATTGGTACCTTTGCATCTTTCCTGTGCATTTGTATCACAGACTCAATGGTACAAACACAGGGATGCATACCTGTAAGGTTTCTAACCACACCTCTGCATTAAGAAGATTACTGAGCAATCTAACAAAAGGGTGTTTACTTCTAGTGCATCCTGATTCTGTATCACTCAGCCCATTATGCAGTCTCTAATACTGACATCACTTAACTGATATTTACTGATATTTTGGAGACAAAGGGACCTATGCTTCTCCATCAATCAGATTTGGTAAATCCACAAAAGTCAAAACAAAACCAGCCAAGAGACAGAAAAATCAAGCCTTTGGGATGCCCACACTACTGTCTCCCACACGGTTAATTTTGATGAGCTGGTTGAAGCACAGCCTTTAGCCAAGTGCTTTTTCATACAAACATCCATAGCTCAGAGACGATTAATCACCATTTATTACTCACCTTCTGGCAACACCCACTCTAAGCTAGGCACCGTCCAGACACATCAAGACAGTCCCAGTCTGAAGGCTTTGTGGTAACAGAGAGCCATTTCTGAGACCTGATCCTGATGACAGACATCTACAGAGCCCCGTGGTACTCAGCCCAGCTACCAGGATCTGCCAGAACAAAGCTGCTCACAGGGTAACTTTATCACAAATACCATTCTTCCAAAAAGGGACAAGGTATGTAGTAAATACTTCGGCTATACCTACTTTTCAGTACGTGCCAACTGCTACTGGTGTTACAGTACAAGTAAGCCTTGTGAAAGGATTTTGTTGAAGAAATATGGTGAATCTTCATAGATTTATCAACCAGAGCACCTCACTTGGTTACAGGAAAGTAGTTATTCTGTTCTTCTGCAGCCTTAGTAACTTCTCAAACAAAGAAGCCTGATTGAGGCAGACAGTGAGGGGCTTATCAGCTTAGGAAATGGGAAGGATGGTCCAATTAACTGGCAAGCGGTCAGACATAATTCACTCTGACCAGGCCAATGAGAGATGAGTCCCAGAAATGCATGTCCTGTCCATTTACGTAACACCCAAACATTCCCCCTCTGTAAAGTCTCTTCTTCTGAAGCGTTACCTATGTAATGAGCATGTCATTACAGGAAAATCCACCTGTATGGATCTGCATCCAGCCGGCATCCTCTCTGATTAGGCAACCATCTCAGTGGTATAGGAGACACTGCCAGTCACTAAACTGCTGAACTCAGGCAGTCATCAAGCAGCCATCACCATGCAGACAGCCAGAAAGCTCTGTGCAAGTTTATCTGGGGTCCACACCTCTGTGCTGTCTTCTCACACATCAACAAACAAGGCAAGATGTAGAAGGCATAAAAAGGAAAAAAACCCTGCCCTGTAGGGTGTAGGCAGGCAGGCTTCATCTCCTTTTCTGGAGCCTCTTCTGCTAGCACAGAAAATAGGCGGAATGTTACTGAAGTTATTTCACAATGTTAAAAACAAAGAAACAAACAAAAACCTTGAAGGCAAACCATATGTAACACCTGACTAGGAAAGCTGTCAATCCAGTCACAGTCCTGCTCTTTATGTCCTCTGCCATGCTTAGTACCCTGCTAGCACAGAGTAAACAGAAGCAGGGCATAGAGAAAGAGGAAGGGGACAAATTCTATAGAAGATGCTGGAATGAAAAGAGAAAGTTCTCAGTGAACCACAGCTCTAGCTTGAGATCCATCACCTAGGAGGCAGCAGGCCTTAAAAAAGTGGAGAGAGGAGAAAAGAAAGAAAGAAAGAGCGAGCCCCCAAAACATTGATTCTTAAACAGAAAATTCATATGATGTTTATTTAAAGAGTGGAATCTTTATTGTGCAACAAAAATGCACAGGTGGGACCTGGTCCATCCTTTGATAAGGCACCTTTTTTTTGCACAATTCTCTTTGTTTTCAAGTACCAGACTTAGACTGTGATGATCAGAAACACATGCTTTATGCACTATGAGCAGGAGTGTAAAAAACTCCGGTTGTGTGGAATATTTATGTTACATACGGCAACATCCTATTTGTCAGCCAGTTACCAGGAGCTAAGGAATCTGTGTGGTACCAGCAAAGTCTCCTTGCAGCAGGGTGTTAGAGCAAGCACAAACCGGACTATATATGGTATGTTTACTGAACGATTAGGCATAAACATGTTACAGAAGAAATAACGTCCTGTATTAGATGCTGGGCTTCCTGCTGCAAAGCAAACCATCTTGCTCGGAAAGCAGTCTTTCACATATTCCTCACACACTTCTGGCTGTGGGTGCCAGTGAAACCTCTAGAAAACAGGAACAAGTTATGCTGCAAGTAATGATTAACTATGTGGAGGATCGGCCCTCCAAGCTCCGCCCGCAAGCATTCCCTGTCTCCTTGCTGCTCTTCCTCCCCCGCTACTTTTCGGCTGGGACGGTTTGGAAGGCAACCCTGCGGAGGGCAGGAAGGCACGGACAGACACAGGCTGATGCTGCACAGAGCGCTGCCTCTGCGACGGGATGACGGGCACGGACAAGTGCACTCTCTATTTCTTAAGAAACAGCTGGCAGCAGGCGAGCAAGTGCTGCAACCATCCGCCTGCCCCAGGTTCAGACCCAGTCGGCACAGGACTATTTCACAACGGGGAGGAGGGGGGCAAATCCTGAAAGGGTAGAGGGAGGAGGGTGTACTGAAGATGCCTTAAAGCACAGGGGAAGGTTCGTACCTGGCTTCAGCGTCCTGCCTAACCTGTTTTGTGGTATGTTCCGGTTAACTCTCCTTTTGGTCGAGGTTGTTCGCTGGTTGGGTTTATTTTGGCAACCAAAGCCAAGTTGCAGCCCCTTCTCTCCTCTGACTCCTTTCATGCTCCATCACACTCCAGCAAAAATACAGGCACACGGGAAGGAGACACCACAAAACAAAAAGCTGAGTACATCACAGACTGAAACGGGATGCACAGTTTCCTTACTGGAAAGAACTGGATTTTCCTTGTCAACGCACCAGGACCATCAGCCCTCAAGCGCCAGAATTCTCACCTTCATCGCTGCTTTTTGACATTAGCAACTCCTCAAAAAACCCTCAGACCTATACGAGGTGGTAATGGGGTGGGAAAACAAAGCAGAAAAAACCCCAATGCTCAAAACGCACACCCAGAAGACTTCATGCCACACAGATCTAACCAGAGCGCAGTGTGGGAGCAGCAGCAGTGATCACAACACTAGGACATACTATCATACCACAGCAGATTTAAGTCTTCACTATGTACATTATTCACGGGGTTAATGGATAGCCCAAAGAACAGAAATATACCTGGTTAAGCAACAAAAGCATCAACTCAAAGCTGTGCAGGATGGTTTTTGACAGAGGTTAAGCAGTTGGTAACCAGTAGCAAGAACTTGGTGGTGGTTCAGTAGCCATTTTAAGCAGCAGACATATTAATCACGGGAGCACAGTAACAAAAGAACTGGGGCAAAAACGTGCTACAGAAACGAGGAGCCCTAGAAGCTCAGCACCACACGCATACCCCTCTGTCGTGTGTAAAATAAACTTAGAGAAGCCAACAAAGAAGAAAGATTATTCCATGACCTGCAGAGCACAGCAAATCCCTCAGAGCAATGAGTACTAGGCATCAGAAACTTCCTGGTTTCCAGGCCGTTGTTTCGCATGTTTTCTGAGGAGTTTTCATGCTGTGGGAAAGACTTCCAAGTACACTGAAAGTAAGCCTGCAACATCCCCTTCCACTCCCACAGCAAGTATGCAGTCCATAAAAGATTAAAATGTTGGAAACATATGCTTGAGAAAAGACTCCTTTTTTTTTTTTTTTTAAATCATATCAACAGCTTAGTAGTTGATGCATTTTATCAAAATATTTTGCCATCCCTTTTTTAAGGCAGCAAGGTGGGGGTGCAGGGAGATGGGAGCGAGTGAGCACAAGCACATGAGACACACACGGTCTGTAACCTGAACACTGTTTTACAGATGTATTTATTATACTGCTTTTTAGGCCAGGGAGGCCTTTGTCTCTGTGTGCTATATGCTGGTCTGCTCATAACAACTCAACAATCACAGAATTAGCAGATCTGGCTCCTTCTCTGAATCTGCTGGGATGCTGAAGCATGAAGACATGCCTGAAAAACTTCTGTCCGGTTATGAATCTAATCAATCCCTTTGGTCATGTGAGTGCCTGAAGTCTGGTACAATTATTAACTGTGCTGCAGTCACATGAAAGAGAACAAGCTTCCCCCTCCCACTCTCATCCTGTGGGTAACATGATGTGGGCAGTGAATATATGAAGGAACATGGTGAGGCAGGGATGTGTGTGGAAACCTCCACAGAAAGGCTACATAGCTGTAACTTTTTTGTTATTATTTCTTTTTGGTGGACAAATTATGGACATTACAGGCAAGCCTGACTGATGCCCAGACATGTTTAGGTACCCAAAGGAGGGTGAGGTGGGGAATCCTCATCTCCATTCAGTACTGCCTTCATTAAAGAAGGAAAATCAGAGGTGTTTCCAGTTTTCCCTATTTCTTAAACACAATGATGATGGATCATCTAAAGTATTTCTACTAAAGCATGAGTGAGCAATTTCTAAACTGGTGGGCTTGCTTTGGAGGAGACTCAACAGGTATGAGAAAACAGAGATGGGGAAAAGAGCCCACTGTGCTTCTGAGGAGAAACTCAGCATTTAGACAAATGAGATAGGCAGCGTGGACTAAAACCCTAAACTGTGATTCAGCTGCTGGGACCAGAGCCCCATCAGCATTCCTGCTATACATAACTAAGAATGGAGATGGCACTTTCCAAAAGCAGCTTTTCAGGACCAAGAGGGAAATGACACAGAAATGGCATACAACCAGCATGGTACCCACCAACCCCAACTGTGCCTCTGCCCTCTCCTCATGCACCTCCCAGTCTGCCAGAAGGCTGGCACTGCATTATTTTAAATGCAAACCAAGCGCCGCAGATATGTGTAGAAACCTGGGACGGGAAATACCAAAGACTGCAACTCAACTAGCATGGAACAGACACATCTCAACACACACCCCTGACCATCCTGACCCAGCACAGCAGCCCCTCTGAAAACAATAAATTGTGCAGACCTTAGAAGGGGGTAAGCGGGGCAGGCAGTGAGAAAGAGTGCCAGATTTGACATCAGATGACATTTCCTAGACACAATTAAAAATATAAAGCACAGCGCATCTTTAAGTGGTTATATCTATACAGTGTCCAGCCCTCTGGCACTTAATATGGAAAGGTGGGGAGTAGGGAGATACGCAGTGGATGGATGATATACAATAAAACATAAATGAGCACATATACTTTCAAAGTGCTACATGTATTTTCAGTTAAGTTATAATTGAGTAGGTCCCCAACAAAACAACTATATTTGTAATATTATACTATGTATCCATTTTATAAAATATTTCAAAATGTGCTTTTGCCTCAGCCCGCCTACACAAAATAAAGAAGAAATATCACTCGTCGGGAACTCCCTAAGAAAAATAAACCTTAAAATAGCACGGTACACTCACTGAGTAACACGTATTTCTGCAAAACTGCTGTTCTTTATATATTTTGCATCTGAAAACTGCAAGTCTCACACGTGCACACACAAAAGAGAGACAGACTGCTGCTGTGGACAAAATGGTGCCATTTAATACAAAAATCTGGTTTATGCATAGCCTGGCTGTAGTGCATGCTGGTCCCAAGCAGAGTGGGATGCAGCCAGTTATATCGAACAGTTGTGCCCTCAGCAACAAATGGTGCATTCATAAAACTGGAAAAGCCTCTGTCTAGGGGATCGTAGTTCTGCAAAGGAAACAATCGCTTGCTGACATTTTCTGAGGGAGGGTATGGCCAAAAGAGGTTGAGGGGGAGAAGTATGATCTACAGGAAATTTATGCTCAGAAAAATACCAAAATACAAGAGAAAAAAAAACCAAATCTGCCACTGAGCTCCCTTTGCACTATCTCTCCATTAGCTAGTCTCTAACAAAAGAACAAGGCCACCTGAAAAAGACATGTGCTTGGAAAACACTTGGCCAGTCAAGAGTATAGAAAAAGAAGAAGGAAAGAAAAAAGCTTTCTTGTAGAACTCTGCCCCATGAAGAAGCAACAGACATCACGCAGGCTGCAGTACACAAAGCCACATCTGAAAGTCAGTTTCTCACAAGTTTCTTACCCCTGCCTTTATTAGCTATGCCACCTCCACACTAGTAACTAAAAGCCAACATCTGGTGCTAGCTAAATGTCAGCACAGACAATCTCTTTAATAAAAATTTAAAGAGTCTGGGTCTCAACGAGGAAATCATTAGTGCTTTGAACATAAGACCCTCCAGGAGAGCTGAAAGACCAAAACAATCCAGGCTTTTAAGCTGTGCAGAGCAGTGACTTCAGTGTACACTAAGCCACCTCTCCAAGCCCCAAGCCACCTTGCATGGGGAATGCTTGGTTCATGGCCACTGGCCTACGTGTAGCCAGTTCATCTGGACAGTTCATTTGGTCAGCACCTTGTGCTGGGAAGCCCAGATGGATGCCCAGGTCTTGCTGCAGGATGGGAGCACACTATACAGTTTACTCTTGGCCTAAGGAGCTCTGGCTCCTGAAGCTGAAATGCTGGGTACCACAGTCTGCCTCAAACACACCTGCCATCTGCATCTCTGAAACCGAAACTGGCTTGCCCCAAAGATCCATGAGACATCCACACAAGTCAATGCAAAAGTGCTCCTTTTGGAGCTAAGCAGCTAAGCAGCATGGCTTATTAATCAATACCTGTCACCTGCTCCATTCTGCTGAGCTCAGTAATAAAACAAAAAAACCCCAAATAATACACCATAAATTGAGTGGGGACAGTCAGTGAAAGTTTCTGTAAGAGATGAAAGGAATTGAGGTCCATTGATAGGAAATAAAAAACAAACCTCCTCAACCACTCCTGGCTATAGCAGTGGGGTATGCACCGTTTCCTCCTGGCACTCACAAAGCACAGAGGTCTCACATCTCACCCAGTAAAAGTTTTCTACCAAACCAAAAACTAACCACGATAGTTTGGGAGTAATGAGACCGTCTTGCCTGGTGAAGGTGAGCCCAGCTGAAGGAGAGAGGACAGAAATTTTGTGTAATGGCTGTGACAGAGAGTCCTTTCATTGTATTATCGAAAGACTGTCTCGTCTTTCTGATTTAATAGAGTACTCTTGCACTGAAGTCTTTGCAAGGGTATGTAAAAGGAGGATGTGCATAATCCTTCCCACCCCAGCACACCTAACAGTCCTCTGAGAGCCTTTTATGAAACAGTTTCAGAGGGGAACAGGGCTGTGGTCCCACAGACTGACAGGAAAAGTGTTTTTCCAGAGAGATAAAAAAAAACAAAAACAAACGAAAAAGATGAGTGGTTCTTCCAGAGAGCCATTTTTGCATGTCAGTGCTATGAGCAGTCAAAACCTGCAGGTCTTCCAGAGCTGAGGAATTAACACTAGGAGCATGCACAGCAAGCTACAAGGATGAGAACTGAGCAATAGCTATTGAGGCACAGGAGAATGCACGGTGATGCTTTTGCTTACCACCTGTACACTGTAAATGATTGCTTTTGCAAAAAAGTTTGCATTCTAGTTGCATAAAGAATTTCAATAAAACTGTATAAGATGCCACTTCATTAGTGCCAGTTATCAGTTGGAGACATACAGCAAATACAAAACTGCAAATGTTTTTGCAGAGGTATCAAAGCAATCTAAAAGCTGACTTTATTCCTTGGTCAGTTTCCAGGCAAGACAAAAGTTTACACATACATTAATGTTTGCTACATGCACCCACTAAACCTGCCCTTAGTACTAAGTGAATGTATTTTAGAATGCAAGTGGCACACATGATTTGGCTTCCCTCCATAGGCTTTACAAAGGCTTCTAATACAACTGCTCAACATATTAGGAAATTGTTTTAAATTTGGAGAAGGCGGCAAAAACACCTGGGAAGCCGTGGGAGAACATCAGCAGAGTTGAAAAGAAAATTACATCCCAGCATCCTGAAACACTTTAATATAAAGCACTTGGGGAAGTCTGTGAATATGAGATGAACAAAGAAATACTTCATTTGAGAAATGTCTTTCCTTTGAACACTGCATCACAGAATACAAGTCTCCACATCACCTTGCAAAAGAAAAACAAAAAATAAATCCTGCCTGAAATGTGTCACTTTTGGCTGCTGTTTATTTTGTTTGTTTGTAGAGGTCTGGTAAAATCCCACAAATATTTCAGACCAAAACCACAATCTGTATTTTATATTTAGATGTACTACGGCATCTTTCAAGAAGCTGTACTTGCAAGGCTGCATCTAAAGCTCTCCTTCTGCCTGCCCTGGGACCATGCAGCCATCACAGGAGGAAGACCGTGGGCCACCACTGCAGCCCTGGTGATGGCCCTCCTCCATGCACTGGCCCAGCCACCCCACAGCTCAGTTCCAGCAAGATGCGAGAGCTGAGCCTTGCAGCTCCCATGACAAGGGATGGTTTTGAGTTGGATGGCAAATGTCTGCAGTTGAAATTTAAAACCAATAAAAAAGTCTCGTCTTTCTTTCCTTTCCCATCTGATCCAGGTGGAATGAACAGGATGGGATTAGTCTCTTGTGCAGATGAGTCCAGTATCAGCCCTGACTTAAATCAATATAAAATGCAGTAGGGAAAGGAGCCTGAAGGTTTCTAACCAAGTGTGTTGAACACCATGACCTCCTCACACCCCCGCCCCACAAATGCTTAACTCCTGAATGAGATTCCTCTCGTTTCCTGCACTGAATCATCTGTGTCACCACAAAGATGAGATTTTTAACTGTGTGCACACGTTTCTTATTTGAGGGGCATGCAGCTGAGGGTGTTTCTCAAACTACTGTCAGAGCAGCCACAGACGGTTTTGATTTCTTCTGTGTTTGGATGTATCATTTAAGTAAACCTGTGTTTTTCCAATGAGGTACAACTTTTCAGTGATGCTGTTTTCTAGGAAATATGCAGGCAAATGCTGCTGCTTCCTTCTTTTGCAAAGTATTATTTGAATGGAGCTAAGAGGGACAGGATATGCTGATTTGCACAATTAAAAATAACTTACAATTTGAACTGTGGCATCAGATGCTTCAACAAATTTCATTAGGGCAGGTCACATGCTCTTTTCAAAATGCCTTTTTTCCACACCTCAAAATAATTTCATTAATTTACCCGCAAATTACCCCGTTTTCAATTCTAAGCTGATTAACTATTTTTTAATCACTACAGCAATTAATTCTGCAGAAAACTTTGCAGCACTGCACCCCTGAAAAGCAATAAAGAAACATCCAGGTCACCCAAGAGAAAGAAAGGTGAGGCAAAATGCTAAACCACAACTCCTTAATCACCCTTCCTAACCAGGATGGCTTTGAGTCATTGCAGGCACGGAAGGGAAACAATTGTGATCTCTGTTCGGCTATGCACTACTCAAGTCAGTGGGACCTTTGTGGATACTACGTAGGAGCAGGCCCCTATAAAAATGCAACAAGTGACAGCAAAGCTCAGACTCTGCTCTGGATTGATCTGAGTCACGAGGAGCTCAAGCTGTCAGTCAGCAAGAGTGTGAGGAGGGCTGATGTGTTCCGGTCATCTCACTAGAGCAGAAGAAAAATTCAAAATACACAGTACCCCGACAAACTCTCACCCAGATGAAAGCCTAAGGACAAGAACCACCTTTTTCACTCAGTCCTACTTCTTCCACAAGCATTGTCAACCTTCTCCACCCCTTATTTTAATAAAGGAAAGCCTACCATCCTTTTGACCTTGGACTTGTTCATTTTCTCTGTCTCTCTCAGTACATGCTCTTTGCTAACCATTCAGCGTGCTGCGAGCCCTGATAAAAGTAGTTAATGTTTACTGAAACCTGCGTATGAACTGTACTAAACCTGATGCAGGGGGAGGCAAAGTTCTGCCAGCAGCATCGATGGTCAATTAAAAAGAAGTGTTGGTTTGGGGTTTTTTTTAAACTCAGTACCCCCCTACTAAACAGCTGCATGAGTAGAAGTGCAGGCAGCACAGGAGAGAAGACTTAAAATCTGCTTCTAATCCCTCCCCTTAGACACTTCAAAATAAGTCCCTGTTATGAGTACCACAGGCCTTTCAAGAATACACAGAATCAATACAAGAACTGACCACTGGGGTTTTCTTTCTGGAGGATGCATACTTTATCCCCAAGTAACTGTTTTCCAAAACAGTCTGAAAACCTACAGGTCAGGCAGAACTGTTGAGTGTTTCCTTCTAGCTTTCCTTATAGAAAGTCCATACACCCTTGCTTGAGCAGTCTTATCAATTAAGTGAAAAAGCAGAATATTACAACTGTGAACTCAAACTACAACAGTTGATCAGTGTGATTGAGAGACCTTAAAATTATCATAAATTCTTCTCAGCAGAGATATATCCTTAGAAACAATCAGTTTTCAATAGCTGTACCCATGCACTATGTAGGAAGAATGTTTTGTAGCATAAACTAAACATACACATTGCCTTTTCTTAGCTTACTCCTTTCTTAGCATTTTCTCCATCTGTATTCTAATATCCAGCCCAGAAATCTCTAACAAACAGCTCCTTCCTTCCTCCAACTGTCTCTGGTGACAGTGGGATGCTCTCAGGTGTTTAATGCCAATTTTTTTTTTGTACTAGAGGGCAGCAACAGTGCCATAGTCACCTTGGAAACAACCATCACCCACTGTTTGCAGAACAAACAATGGTACCTTTTCAGCCAGCGCAAGGCAGGCAGGGCAAGGGGCAGCCAAGCAATTCTGGGACTTAGAGGAGTGTTAACATATTGCATTCATTCAGTGCATCAAAAAATAGTTCAGCACGAGGAGCAAGGCACTCTCAAAGTGAGAGCCTTTGGCTGGAAACCACAGACAAGTGCGCAGGGCTCAGAAGGTCAAACAAGTCTCCCCAGTCAGCAACGAGGTCTTTTCCTCTGATTTTTTTACTTGCCCTCCTGTTCCCCTCTCTCATACACACAGAAGGAAGAAAAACACACCTATTTAAACTGATCTTATCCACAAAAAGTCAAGTGTTCAGCTTCCAAGTAGCACTCTCTGAAGTTTTCTCAGTGTGCCAAAATATTTTAAAGAACTGTTTACCCGCACTTGTAGTGCTTTGTACCCAATGCATCAAGAGCCGTTTCCAGAAGCGTTCCTTGTGAAGTTAGTGAGAATTGTGGTTATTCAGCATTTCAGACAGTATGCCTAAGCACTCAAGCAGTTATATACCCCTCTCCTTTCAAAATAATTCCATTTTCGTAGAGCCATGGGCAATCTGACTGCTTTAAAATAACAGATGATGTACATCTGGCTCAACAGTAACTTCTGAGTGGCTTCCTGTCTCCTGGAGACTTTTTTCTCTGCTCAAAAAACCCCCACTACCACCAAAGAAGCCATTTTACCTAAAATAAGCAGAGGAAAAGCTAGGTGTTTAAGGATTCAAGTTTTATCAACTTGAACACACTCTCACAAAGGTTCCTGTGGCCTGTCAAAAGTGGAGTGTTTAAAGCAGAATGGGGAGACTGAGGTGTCACTTGGATACTTTAGTGCTTTATAACCTTCCCACACCAGCCTGCAGACACCTACACCACGGAGAACAAACTGACAGCAGTCCAGCTGCCCAGATCATCTGCAAGGCCACTTGGCAAAGGATTGCAAGGCCCTACAAAATCACACTACTGCTTGACTCGTGCATAAAAGGGCATCCAGGTGTGCTGTGAAGGAGTGCCAGGCACAACACACCCAGCTGAGAACTGCACTGAGGTGATGAGAGCTGTACAAACATACAACAAAGCAGCTCTTGGGTGAGATCCGTAGGTTTCCACATCACAATATAAACATTTTTCTACAGCCTTCACTCACCTTTCACAGCACACTCAGCTTTGGCAAAATAGAAAGGAAAAAAAAAAAAGGCAAATAACCTTTAGACCTTCAGAAACACTGACTGGTACTATCCTGCTAACTAAACCCTCCAGCAAGTTTGTCCATGTGGACCAGACAGGTTCACTCACGACTTACAACTGTGGTAGCTCAGTTGAGTCAGATTAACATTACTAAAAATCTACCTTAATGTTCATTAAGGTGTAGGTTAACACATTAACTGGTCTAGTACAGCCACAAACACGGCTTTGGATAAGGCAGGATGTACCTTAAGGAGCATCAAGAGAGCTGGGTTGTTTTTTTTTTTTAATTGTGTTCGGCTAACTCAGTTGACCTCAAACAATTGAGACACACACCCTTTTTGCCTGTCAGGACAGGGTCCTTCTCTGTCTTGCACTGCTGGGACAGGAGAAGTAAAATAGGTATGGAGGTGATTCACATTCAACCCATCCTTTACTTACGCCTAATAGGGGGTGGAAGGGAGGGAAGCATATGGGTGAAAAGCCACAGCTGTTCCAAGGCTGTTCCAACTTCACAGCACACGATTTATGGAAAACAAAACAAGAGGAACAGAAAAATAGGATTTGAACATTACTGACCTGCAAGAATCATTATAAATACCTCCTGCTCTGTGCAAGGGCTACCCTGGGCTCCCTCTGCCTTCAAGGCCAAGAAAGGAAACATTAAAGTTGAACAGCAGCCAGAATTCCCTGGCTGCTTCCTAACAGTGCCGAGCCATGCTTAGACGGGGCAGTCTCTACCTGCAGCAGAACACAGGCAGGGCACTGCCCAAGCCTTGCTGCTGCTCTGCCCGGCAGAGAGGCAAACGCAGTTCTGCCCCGCAGGGCTTCCCTCTGCCCCAGCATCCACAACCAGCACCGAGTTCGGATGGGAGCGCACTCCTCGCGCCCCAGAAAACAGGCTCTGGCAATTTTGGCAGAGGCACGTGCTCCGGAGGGCTCTGACGCAGCAGGCGAGGAGGGCACGGGTACCAGTGGGACGGGAACACGCTCCCCCGCACAGCGCAGCCTTCCAGAGGGCTGGGGTTGCTACTCAAGGCACCGCACGGATGTTCACACAAACGCGCGTCCCCTTCGCTCGGGCATCACCGCGAAAACTTCCCGGGGTCACGCCGCAGCCCAGGGCACCCGGGCCTCCCTGCCACGAGGGCGACGGAGAGGCAGGAGCGGCAGCGGCTGCGGCAGGGCCAGCCCTTCCCCTCCCTTCCCCCGCGCAGCCGCCCCCACCCTCCAGGAGCTCTATCGCAAATCCCCAGGCCGCGCCGACTGCCAGCTGACATAACTGTTTAGTCAGCAGCCAGGGAGAGGAGCGCCCGCCCTCCTCCATCCTTCCCCGGCTCCCTCCCGTGGTACCTTCCCCACCGCCAGCAGCGCCGGGGAAACACTCCCTTAACTCCCCAACCCCTCCCCAAACGGTGAATTTCCAAACTCTTCGCATTTCCGAAAAGTTTTGTCCAGCTTCGCACGTAGCTGAGGGATCCGGGTTGTGTTGAGGGGTTTTTTTTTCCCTCTCCCCCCCTCCCTTCGGTGCTTTGTATAACCCTCTTTCACCACCCTGCCCCATCCCCCAGGCGAGAGGAGATCCAGAAGCGCTGCTGCTGCTGCTGGAGGAACTTCCTCCATTTGCTGTGAGAACATCACTCCGGCGGCCCCGCGCCCCGCGCCGCCCCGCAGAGGAAGTGCAACATAATAGCCAGGCCTCAGGTGCCAAGGTTAGCCTGTCCTTTTCCTCTCCCCGGGATGATTTCCACTCCCTTCCACACCACCCTCACGAAGAGCAAGGGCTTTAGCGTTACGGGGAGAAGTTATCAACAGGAATAACAACAACGAGAAAAGCTGAGTCCTGCTGAAGCACCACCGCACGGCCTTTGCACACTAAAACTTGCACGCTTCGGAAAGGTTTAACCTTTTCTGTGAAGCGAAAAGCCTGGTTTCATCCAGGCACGAAGAAGCTGAACGACTCTGGCCGTATCTTTTTAAGTCAGAGAACAAACCCAGCCCTCGCCAGCAAGGCAGCAGTACCATCGGCATATGGGACTGCCCGTGCCGGCTTTTCCCTGCCTGCCCAGCGCTACAGCAGTACAAATGCCTCGGCTGAAAGGAAAACCGCATCTCAGGCCACGCTGGAGTAATGAAAACCCTGGGCAAAAGGCACGGATTTAGTCTGTGAGGAAGATGGAGCTCATCACCCAAATCCTGTTTCTCAGAGCACCGCAGGCACAGTTTCCAGCCTCTACTCTGATAACGCCTGTGTAACTGAATGCAAAAAGTAATTTTTAAAAAACAGGTTTTAATGGAAAGTCTCACAATGAGGTTTTTACACTTTTCCCTTGTCAATTTGCTTGCAATGGTATGAAAGAGTGCATCTGCTTCCTCCAAAATGCAAAAACTCGGTCGAGTTGTTGGAGAGAAGCTGCTACACTGGCTCATTTCACAAAATCCTCTGCCCTTCCAGGTGTAACAAGGGGAGATTAAAAGATGTAACTATTCCCTAGGTGTTGTGCTGCCATCCATAATTTATGCAGAAACAAAATGTCCCATGCTGACATCCCTATAACAAAACATTTGTCTTATACAGAAGTCTATTTCACAGCGAAAAAGTGAAATCCCCCCTTTCCTCCTCTCCTTCCCATAACAAAATACACGCATGTTCTTTTTTGCATTTCCTCCCAGCTGGGTATCCATGCAATTGACTCCAATTCATTTCATTACTAAACTGCAAAATAACTGAGAAAAGTGAACACTTAGCTACCCCAGTTTACCATATTGTGAATATAAGGAATCACTGAAAGGAAAAAAATCCAACCCTACACACGGTCTCCAAATAACTAAGCAATGGTGAGGACTGAAATTCCCTAGAAAAGAAGAATGTTTTAAGTTCAGAACCCCTTAATTCACTCTTCCACGCTTCACTGCTAAAACCTCACATTCTGCACAGGCTGCCTGCTGCCAAGAGATAGACAGCTGCAACACGTAGACACAAAAAGGAGGTGTCTTTTGGCTGGAATTTTAAATTTCTATACGCTGCCCTGTTTTACATGCTACTCCCTCAAACAGTTATAAAAAAAACTCTGCAGAAATCTAAAACCAAATGGCACTATTGCAACTGATGATAACTATTGATAGAGTCTGTATTAAACATGCAGATGCCATAAGGCCCCTTCACAGTCCATATTCCTTTGCAACAAGGCAGTTTTCTTGGTAATGTAGTTTTGTAGCTTTCTTATTCACTTGGCTTTTAGCACACATTTAGTTCCCCATCTTATAACAGAAGTTAGGCATTCCAACAAAACCTACATCAGTCTTCACTCCTATTTTCTTTAAGTTGGTATCTCTGGCTGTGATTGATACTGGCTACTCAAACCAACTTCTTCCACAAAAGACGCTGCACTGACTCTGGCAGAGCTGGCAAAGCTGCACCAGATTTGTTACCAGTCCAGTCAGAACAAAACCTGGATCACAATCTTACATGATGAAACATGATCTCCTTACACAATATCAAGTGTGGTTAAGAAAGATACTCTCTAAAGATGGAAATTAATTTGGAAACAGAAAGAATAGCTGAAGGAGACCTGATTTCTAGAATTTTTTTGCACAGCTAACGCAAAAGTAAGATTTGCATCAAGAGAGCAAACAAAGAATGTGTGGTAAGGTGGGAAGATGAGACTATCTTCACAGCCAAAACTCTCAAGCCTCTTGATATAAACAGTGTGTACTGTTGTGCTGCTTGCACTGAGGGTCAACACCTCTCCAGAAGCTCTTCCCCTTCCTTCAGCTGCTCACTCCCATGCCAGGGAAAGCCTATGGTTTGCTTCCTCTTTATGTACCAAAACAAAAGTTGGTAAAGTACTATTATTGAAAGACAGAAAAAACAAAAGAGGACTGGATACTCAGAACATTTTAGAGATAAGGCTTACAGAGAAACCCCACAAACCCTTGTATCAGCATCTTGGAAGATTACAACAGCAGGACTGAACTGCCAGAGGTGAGGGGGTAAACAAATTACAAAAAAACCCCTACCCAAACACTCCTCCTTAAGCTGGTTTTGCTGCTTCTTCATCCTGTGATGTCAAATGCCCATTTAGGTTGCCAAGGAAACCATTCTGAAGTCACTAATTCAACATCATTATGAATTTTTTTTACTTATCAAGGCAAAGATACACCAGAAAGGGGAGACTGGGAGGAAATACCTAAATATCAAAAGACCCTTTAAAAAAGAGCAGCTTCAAAGAGATAAAAAACATCACGCACAGATCTCCACTGAGATTTTTCCCTTTGCGTTGTTTGTAGTCACATACCTGGAAGAATACTTGCCTTGAAGTGGTGGAGGGAAAAAGCTTGAATACAAGTGGTGTTAAATACAATCTTTAAAGGCAAACACCACAATGTTTGACGGGGCAAGTTTGACGGGGCAAGTGGGAAGAGCAAAAGGTGAGGGACAGGGGAAAGTGACTCTCCTAACATAAGCCTGCCAGTCTTACAGTTACTGGAATCATAGTATAGAGATACCCATGAACTGACAGTAGCCATGGAGTGGATGCTCACTCTCACCTTTGATGAAGCTGGAAGCCAGAATGCAGGTAAGAATCTACATGTTAAAAATGAGGCTTTAAAAAAAACAAAAACAGTTGTGCTGTTTTTCAACACCACAACTCCAAGCCAGCGAAGATTCTAAGCCAAACAACACAGCAGATGCAGTTCCTTTATACAAGGACAGATAAAAACAGACATTGCTAATCACCCCCCACCCATGAAGCAGAGCTTGGATTAGGCTCTGTGTACAGGAATTCATCAACCCAGCAACACCACTGCATGGATTCAAGGATCCATCCTAGCAGGCAATACATCTTGTTTCATCCAAGGTTGATTTGAGGCCCCTGCAAAGATAAACTGACAAAAAGGCATTCCACTTGATTCTTCCACTTTTCATCCTGGTCCCTGCTCCACTAGAAAGAGGTGGTTTGGTTCTGATGGTTTGAGCACTGGTCTTTTTAATGATGGTTGCATGGGCTTTTAAAATCTCTTCTACCTGCACTGCAATCAGAAGTCCTGTCCTCCTCTGCTATGTCTTCTCCTGTCTCCTTGTGCCAGTGCAACTAAATCAGCTGCAGAGCAAGTCAGATCAGAGAACCGATCAAGCTGAAACTGAGTTTTCAGAAGACAGAACATCAAATACAAAAAGTCCTTATCAGCTTTTTGGCCTAGCACTTTAAGACATACCTTTAAGATATTTAAAATCTCTGTTATTTAGAATACATACCCTAAGAAAACAGGCACTGGAGAAAATACTTCTAATTAAAGCAACATAAACATGCCCTTCTGCTTACACATACACAATGACTTTATTTTATGTTTATTTTTAGGTTTTCCTGATCTAACACCCAAGAGCAGAGAGACACCTGCAAAGCATATGCCATGCTAGGGTTCCATTCCTTGCTCCTCCCATGGTCTTTAGGGTATTAAATTTAAATTTAAGACACTGAATGCATAGAGCAGCAGCAGAGCAATAAAAGAGGAGCTCTGATTTCAACAATCAGAACTACAACCACAACGTGATAGTTTAAAAGGACAGCCCCTGCCTCTTTTCTCCAAATACATATGCTTGCTACTTCCAAATGCTATGTAATTCACAGAGCCCACAGAGCTCAGCATCAAGTGCTGCACAGCTTATTAGAATGGTTTTACACATAGCAACCTTCAAAGATTATACCCATAAATCAGTACTACGCGATGAGCAAGGCTTGTTTCTCCTAAGACCACTACATTTCATCAATCCTGAGAGGCTTAATAAAGGGAGTAAGTAACCTAGATAAAGCTGAGTTCTCATTGTGAAAGGCTTTCGTTACCAAAAGGTTTGAAATCATTAGTGTTGCCCTTGCAACTGAATTCCCAGTTCTGGCAAGTTGGAATAGAGTTTTCATCAGCTAAACACAAATCAAGTAGTACACATCATTTGGTAGTCAGGTTAAGGTAGGGTTTTAAAAGCAAAGGTTCCTTTTTAGGCCATGTCAGTAGTGAAGAATGTGCAGCACTTTACACAGAGAAAGAAAGGGGTTAGCATGACCTGATCTAAACCTCTCCTTCCTCACTCTCCACTTCAGAAGTGACTGCATTTCATTAGCCTTGTAGGCACCAATTTGTAAAGCACCCTGGAAACAATATAACATTAAGTAAATACCAGTGGTATGGTTAGTACTGAAACAAAATTCTTTTGGTTGCAAAAATTAAAATCTCCAATTCCATCAATACAGACCAGCCCTACAGGTGGGCAAGTGGGTTGACAGACACCAAAAAATAAAAGGAGAGATGGAAACATAATGGAGTTATATCAATACCCATTTTGATTCAGTGAGCTCTAAACAATTTCTCTGATATCTGCCAAGACTAAACTGATGGGTGAACCTTAGTCATCACCCCAAATGAGCATGCAGGCATTGGAAAGCAGGTGAACTTTACTGCAGGTAGTATCACTTGATCTGAGTGGAACCTAAAGAAATACCCCCAGAACTAGCAAGGACAAATGTCCCTTGTCCCTGGACAAGTTGCATTCTTCAAGGTTTTAGATACACAGGGCATGCTTCAGGCTGCCATCTGTAGGGAGGAAGGGAGGGAGGGGCATATTAAGTGGAGGGATACAGGAACATTACCCTTAGAAACCAGCAGTGTATTTGGGAAAGAAAGCAGTGAGCAAAGCCCCATTTAAACAAGCAGTTCTCAAGCAATCAGGATGGAAGTAACTGAGCCAGACCTGCAATCAGCATCTTCTGACTATAACTTGTCAGCATTGAGAAAGTTTCCTAAAAGTTGCTGGAGAATCATGGCAGCACCTGGAAACCTTTAAGCCTGTCCAAGTATATGTCTTAGAGCAATAAATATGTAGGCAAATAAAGTACTTCTAGCATGTGGCTGTGATAGATGTTAACAAGGCAAACCAAAGCTTTAACTTCTGCATAATATGGACACTCAGATCAGAACTTGAGCCTGAGAGGAAGGCCACAATGATGATACAGCAGAGGTCCACAAAATCCTGAAAAGTGTGGAGAAGGTTGGTAGCAAATGAATATTTACTATCTCCCTTAATACAAGTCCTACATGTATTAAGTGGAAGCATAAAATGGCAGATGTAGAAAATGGATTTTTACCTCCTCTCCAACAGAGCATATAGATAAACTGCAAAACTCACCATCACCACATGCCCAGTGTCAGTATAGGTTCAAAAAGCCACTGGACAAGCTCACAAAAAAGGATTCTTGAACCTGAATACTGAAACTATATTAAAACCCCTCGGCTCAAGAGATTTCAGAAGCTGCATGTTGCTAGTAGACTACATTAGGAAAGCATCATTATTAGGTGCCCCCTTGTCATACTCTGTTTTGATAAATCCACATCAATCAGCATCTTGGGCTAGACAGGCTTTTAGTGTGACTTGGTATTAGTCACAAGTGGGACTCCCTCTGGTTTTCAGCTTTTGCAGGAAGAAAATGCAGCATGACTTACTCCACAGAGTTTAGCACTGAACTAAAAAACCTTCCACAGATCCAGAGGCATTTCAGTCAGCCTGAGGAAGCACTCTCCACTTTGAACCCAAGCTTCACTGGAGCAGCAGGTACCAGGAACTGCTCATTCCAGGACAGGGCAGTTCTGAGGAAATATTGCCAGAGCCACAGCTTCAACATGATTCAGGTCAGGGTGATTTCAGAGGTTACTTTACCAAGGCTGTCCTCCCTGTCTGATGGCCAGTGGTTACCACACTTGCAGCAGAGACACGTCCAACTCCAGAGCTGCCCATAATTGAAGTTGTAACTACCACTCAATTCAATTTAAACACAGCAAACTCTGAAGTAGCACCACTTGAGAGGGAGGAGACATCATCTCTTCTGCCTTCTCTGCAACACAAACCAAGCCCATCACTCAGGGTCAGAGGACAGCAGCAGGATGAGAAACCTCCAGAAAACAAATGAAGCCTTTTCTGCACCAACCATTTGCCTGAGGCCCTCACCCAGCCAGCGAGTACAGGCATGCCTACTTCCAGGCCTTTGGGGAGGGATAGTGGATAAAGGCTTGCCTGTGGACCACCTCCAGCAGAAGAGCCCAGCTAGAGCCAGGCCTCTTGTTGGTATTGCCACAGGCCATATTAACTTGTCGACTTCAATATGCATCCAGCAGAGTTCAGGTCATGGATTTGTTGGAAGTTCATCACTTATTCAGGCTTTTGTGTGAGAGGTCATTGCTGTCAAACTGTCTGCTTTCACAAGCACAAAAGCTCATGTTAAAATGTAAATACTTACAGGTGTTCTACCAGGCACTCAAGATCAAAGTCAGAGCAAATATATTAGTCCTAGCTGTATTTTACAATGCTGGTAGTACTTGAATGTCATCTGTTTGTGAACCAAGGTTTTTATGTGGGTTCATCTGCCTAGACAGGAAGGACGATCTAATGGTGGAGACACAGGAATGGATTTAGAGCATTTGAGCTCTTTTTCTGCCTCTCTTACTGTCTCCTTCTGTGACCTTCAGTAAAGAAATTCTTCATGCCACTGTCCCAGTTAAAAAGAATGTGACTAGATGCTTACTTGCTCCCATACAAGGGCTGTGACGCTCTGTCATTTTCCCTAATTACTACAAGAATTCTGGAATGATATAGGAAATTTTAATCCAACTGGTAAAGTTAACCTGAGTTAACGAAAAGCAAGAACCTTATAAAAGAGCACAACACCCTCCTCCTCAAATGCCTGTGTTACGCTGTTTGTTTTTCAAGACTGAATCTCTGCAACTTATTATTACATCGCCCTTGATGGAGACAGCATTTTGCAAATTCAGCTTTGCAACAAGCCCGGGTAGACTGGCTCACCCTTGTCGCCTAGATTTGCGTGCAACATACCACTCTGCAAGCAATTCAGGCACGACTTCTGTGTTGGGATAACACCACAAGACTCTCAGCAGCACTGTGCTGGCACAGGCGTACTGGGAAAATCAACTCCCCAGCTGTGGGAAGAAGAAAAGCCAGCAGAGGCTGCAATCACCACGTCACCCTGGAATCCAGTTTCACGTCCAGTCCAACCTTGTTCTATGATTGAGCTGCACAGTTCTGGAAAAGCTGGTATCCTCTTCCCTCAGCACTTCCAGGTACACGTCAGATTCTCCTGTGACTTTTGGAAACTGCTGTATTACCTATTAAACTGGAAGAAGCCATCTCAGGCCCGAGAGCAACTGCCATTCATCACCTCTGACGGGGGTAGTTTTGCACTGTGCACCCCCACACCATGGAGGCCAGACAGATAACCCTCCACCCCCTTAACCATGCAAAGGCATCACCATCAGGGAACATGGTTATCAACATACAAGGAAAGGCAGTGTCAGTAAACCTCATGGGTAACACCCAGTGCTGTCTCTCTCTGGAACAACCAAGGGGAGTGGAAGGAAGCTGCGAACAACTGTGTTCTTCTAATGTGCATTCCCTTCCTCTGCTCAAGCATGCTCAGGAGGCCAAGTAAGCACACATGACATGCTCCCTGCAGGATGCCACATCCTGCCGTACTTTATACAGCATCCCAAGGCAAGCCAGATACTTTTCAAACACAGTATGATGTTTGACAGTATGATCTGTCACAGTGTGACAGGTTCTCAGAGACAACATAGGGGAAAGAGAAGGGAACAGCACTGACAGATTTATCCAACAGTGCCAAACTGTTCCTAGCCACACTACTCTTAAAAGGAAAGAACCCAAGCAAACACACAACAGCCACACATGTATTTTACAATGTGCACTCTTTCTGCTCCTTGCTTTTGGTAACTTGTTTTATGAATTTCAAGTAACTCTCACTCAAATCAAAACCTTCCCATTCCTACAGAAAGTAGAAGGGGGGGCAAGATTCGTGGAGGTTGTTTTATGTACTGCTTAACCCCCTAAAGCTGCTCCCAGCCTTGCTCCCCCTCAGTCCCCACACACGGTGGTGTGTTTTAAGGAGCGCTGGTTATGCTGACATCAGTGAGGCTCCGGGGGCCATCTAGGCAGCTGTTCCTGCTCCTGTGTGTGGCCACGAGCCAAGTCGCTCTGCCTTTTGGGTGATGTTCCCTCCTGCCGGCTATCCCCACTCCCGCCCACACGTCTGCAGGGTGGGGCGAGGTGGCCACTGGAAGCCTTTCCAAAGAAACCTAAGCGGAAAAAAAAAAGCAGCTTTCATTTCCAATCTCTGGTCAGAAACGCTCAGTGATTTTTGACAGCATGCTGTGGATTGAAGGAACTGCGGCTTTTCTTCCCGGAGAGCCAAAGCCCAAGCTGCCCTTAGGACTTTGTCACCTAGAGGAGAAAAACATGTGCTCTGCCCTTCCTCTCCCCACGTGCAGGGACAGCCTGCCAGCATCAGAGACCACTCCGTACAGCTGTTCCCCTGTTTAAAGGCAGACCCATCCGTGGAGGCAGCTGTTCTCCAGCCAAATGATGATAGCAGAGGATCAGAAAGCTCATCCAGATCAACCCAAGTGCACAAAGAGAGTGCAAGACGTCTTCCAGGCACAGCAGAGGGGCCACCGCAGCATTTTTTCTTCCCTCTTTGCTCCCCGCAAAGGCAGGAAGCAGTGCAAGGGCAGGCGAGGTGTGCCAGGGCACCTTTTGGCCCAGCCAGTCCCACGGGGACAGGTTTTAGGCAGCTGGCTATCCACAGCCAGTAATCCCAGCAGTGGGGTGCGTCCCTGTGCTGAGCCACAGCCAGATCCGGGGAGTGAAAAGGTGACAGCCAAGCCAACTTCACCTACACCCTCACAGCCTGCAGCTCAGACCCCATGTCAAGATTAGGAAAGTATGCACACACAGAGAGCACATGAGCTGCTGGAGTAGTTTGATTTAACTCTTGCAGACACCGTCTATTGGAGAGGTTTGTGTTCATAGCCACGTTTCTTGCCGGCTCTCTTCAAAGCCAACTCTTCTCAGGACACAGGAGCTGCACCACTTCCTTGGGCTGAGCAATGCCTCCTCAAGTAGCTCAGGAACTCAAGTCAGTGAGATGAGTGTGGAGCCATGGCTCACACAGGTTAAAGATTGTGGCTTGTGTCAGGAATACTTTTTCCGAAAGTTAAGCGCAGGCTCCAGTCCTGAAACACTTCCCCTAACTTTGCCCATGCCAGTATTTTTACTTAAATGGAACAACCTACCTAAGCAGAATTATATCTGTGTTTAAAGTGTATGTAGGATCAGTGCTTGGCTTGATTTGGACTTGCCACCAACATACACACACATAACAGCAAATTTAGAAAATACCTCAAGAGCTGTCAGTATACACTGTGTTAAGACAAAAAGAAAAGGATAAAGATTGTAACCCCCACGACAGAACATTTAAAATTTATATCTGAGTATGCCAGAGGATGATTCATCAGGCCAGGAGAAATAGGGATGCCTGAAGGCTACAGCTGGAAGTACAAAAAAGGTCCCTAATACTCAGTTTATCAGGGCAAAGGAGAGTCTCAAGCAGGTTTGTACACTATCAGCACCAGAAACACTAATAATTCTACGAGTCACACTTTTAGCTTTACCTCTTCTAAGGAATAAGAATTTAAGTACAGTAGTGTTAGCAATCCTGAACTGCAAAGAAACCCCCCTTCAGCAAAGCAACAAACTTGACTCCTTCCTTCTCTCTATCGAGCACAAAAGCAAAAGATAGAAACACGAGTTTCCCTGGAACAAACCAGTCAAATTCATTCAAATTTTCCCGAAGCACAACAGGGCAGGACCCATTCCTGTTCCCAGAGCTTATTACAGTAACATGACTAAACATGCTCAGCAGTCCAATGTGATAGGATGCATCCATTTGCTGATGCCAGAGGAAGATGTGTGTCTCTTCTACATGGCACTGCTCTCACAGGCTGCTTTTCAAAAGATGTTTTGAAAAGCGACCTGCTGCGTACATTCTTAACAAGTCATAGTATCACCGGCTGCACAAGTGTTTGACCTCTACTTGCTATGCACTGTGGACAAAAATCTGACATCAGCTTATTCCAACCTTAGTAACACCAAACTGCTTCTACAAAGCTGACTGAACAGACTACAACAACACACTGATAAACTCCCAGACGGACCCCCAGAGTGCTGAAAATGCAACTAGTTTAGTACATGAGCCCACATGTTTTAAATTTGGGTTGGTTCAATCCAAGTAAGTAACCTGATTAAAATGAGAGTCTTCTCTGGAGGTCTAATTTCTAGATGTTTCCATTACTCCATGTGCTTACATGCTGCATAAACATAATGATACGTACATCACTTTGGGGATGATTTAAGAATTCAGTTTAAAACTACAACACAAGTCATTCCAGGTAACAGAATTAGATTACTTTGTGAATGGTAAGAGCACTTCGTTTCAGTCTGGGGAAGGTGATACATTGAAGGGGTGACATCTTTCTACACCCACTTTCTTCTTCTCCTTTCTTATTTCAGAACCTTGACATTTGTCACTTTTACATACAGACCTAAAGCCGAATGGAGAGAGAAGGATGTGACCATTTGACTATGATGGTTTAAAACACACACTAAAGCTTGGAGCTTATTTGCTTCTAAACCAAACAACCACACGCAGACCCCTGAACATGTGTATATACTTGCACCTATACTGCCTAAAAGAAGAAATAAATAATCTGTCCCTCACATGCAGAACAGGCATTTATGAGAGCTGCCCGACTGCTGCCTTGCAACCAAAGATGTCTATTTATAAGGAGATACCTCAGCAGCAGCAGTGCAGGTTCCCAGCATGCCTCTACCTTGGTATCTGGAAAGGCTCCACTATGGGGTAAGAAGATAGTTGTAATTAAACATTTATACTGAGGTAGTGCCGAGCAGGTTGGTTCCACAGTGTGTTAGGTGGCTTTTCAAAACTAGGTAATTGAATGCTGATCCCTGCCCTGAAGAGTTTACAGAGTAGGAAATCAAAGCATAACACTTGGCATTTGTATACCAGGAATTAAACAAAGACCACCACCAGTTCATTTCCCGGGTCTTTGGACTAGGCAGCTCATATAAACATCCATTACCAGAAATAGTGGAAATTTTTAAATCAGCAGTCTGGACTTTCCTAATCCACATCTGTGCAGCTCTGTTTGAATTAGTAGCTGGGACAGTAACTACAGCATGCAATTTGCACATGCTGCTGGCATCTTCTTGTCCAGTGTAGATTATTTTTGGCCCAAATACTTTTTAGCAATCATTTTGAAAAGACAGTGAGCACACAAACGGAAACATTTACTGCAAGTCAGTCGGTTCAGGCACTGCAAGCACAAAAGAGGCTGCCAATGCACGAGGTCAAAAGTCAGGCAACAGCAGATCCTTCTGTCCTGGATCTCCAGGATGATCCCAGTAAGGCATCAGTACATCTACAATGCAATACTAGCACACATCAACTATCAGGCAGACCACAGCCACATGCAAGTCTGTGGCACTGCAGATCTACTAACCCACATCTTTTACTATGGAGATTAAGAGTTACGCAATGGTGCAAATAAAAAGTCTGGCCCCAAACACACAGGGGCCATCTCTGTCCCAGATCCATCCTCAGGGAGAATTCTCTACATTCCCCTTTTCCTGCAGGGAAGGACAAGTCCTCCTCTCACTCACCACAGTGAATACACTCAAGAAAGTTAAAGCACAGGCCTTCGGATTTAGAAAAGGGATATGGCAATGGCCACACTTTCAATGATCCCAAAACCTGGATGGAAGAGAATTTAGTCAAAATAGGCTATTATATTGGAAATTCAGTTTGCTGTTCATTAGACAACCTACTCAAAACAGATACACTGACTTTATAACTACACCTGTAGGAATTTCAAACACCAAAAAATATAAAGACACTATTAGTGTTTCAGTTTTTCTAAAGTTTCCTGGCATCTTTCATGCTAGGAATGCTCAAGAGCTTTCAGTAGCATGTACACCACATAAAATCTTAGTCCAGTGAAGCCTGAAAGAATTTTGCTGTTGATTCAAATGAAGCCACGTTTTCCACTTCTACATACTATTTACACATCTATTGATTTATTAAACATGTAACAGCAACTGTAACAGGGCATTATCTGTGTTCAGCTTGGTCCACTTAATTGTTTTGTGAACACCTTAACTTTCATTTGTTGACTTTTGAGCATGTAAAATGAGTAACATTACCATTTTTTTTCACTTTTTTTCTTTCTTGAGGGAAAAGGGAACCATGGAAAATCCTCAGTCTCTGGATTTAAAGAGCTTACAAGTTCTAAAAGCTTTGCAAGTAGAGATTGGGAACTCTTTGAAACTGCAGTTACTGAGGCTGCAGCATTTACAGAATCCACCAGTTCCTTCCTGCAAAGTTTATAATCTGCATGGCTTCTTCCCAAGCTAACTGGCATCCATTCTGAGGTACGGATCATTTCACAAACCCCTAAAAATTCACCCCCTGCTTAGGCCAAACCTGGTAGCCACTTCATGCTCATCAGAGACACTACCATTTTGCAAAAAGGAGGAATGAAGACAGAGGATGGAGACTATTTCTCTCATAAAGTGTGGTTATCACTGACATGAAAATAAATTCTCCACTTTTTGAACAAAAGCAGAGTTTCCAACAATAAAGCAAGTTTACACCAGGGAAATACATGCACTGTGATACAGCTCTCCTTACCCTTTTGCAACATGGACAGCAAGGCTCCTGACAGCTCTGAGACTGACAGGAGATCTTACTGAGCATGAAAGCCACCTATCCTCTGTAAAGGCTGGGAAGTTGCTCCAAGACTTGTTCCAGAAGCTGCCAAGGGCCACAGTCTTGAATCTTACGTGGAAATGTAGTTAAGATGTACTTAGCAACACCTGGCTGAGCAATCTGATGAAGAAAAACTAATGATACCTACAGTGGTTAGAAAAACAGACCAAAAGAAATATACTTTCCAAATCAACTAAATACAAGACATAAGTTACATCTCTGTAGAGAAGCACTTGTCATTGCACTCATAGTTCTTCCCCTGGAAAATACAGTCAAAGCTCACAAATGGAAGCCCTTTGTAATCCAGCTACAGCTCTTCCATAGCTGGCTTCTATGGCACGTGCTTCCACTTCCTGAACCTTCAGTGTCTCACTTAAAAAGCAACTCTCCTCCTGCAGCCCTCCTTCCTTCCACCCAAAAGCATAAGGATGTATACACGGCTAAATACATGAGTTGTGCTGCAAGTTATCCAAGATGAAGACCAATTTAGGATACCTTAATGCTTCTGGGGAGAAGGAGGAGATGAAGCAGACAAGCATGTGCACAAGACACCACAGATACCTTGAGTATTTCCTCAACACACTGGCAACTGAATCTACATCAGAAAAAAAATGCTTACACAAATGAAGAACTGCACACAGATGTTCATGTCTTGGATGCTCCTCATGTTCTCATAACACAAAGAGCAATGAAACATCATGAACTTAATGAAGAAAACATACTTTGTGTAACAAAAAGAGGCACTTAAGTTAGGCTCTTTCCCCTACCCAAATCTGTGAGTGGTCCAAATTAAAAGTGATGTTGCTCCCTAAAGGAAATACAAGAAGTACTGCAGCTTATTGGTGCAAATTCCAAAGCAGGTCTCCCTTGTCCAAGCCCTAATGTTACCAGTGTGAAGGAGTTCAGCCTGAGCACAGTAAAGGAATTTATTGCTGTGATGCAAGTGCTCTGAAGCAAAGCACTCCCAGGTACCAATACACCTGAACACTGACATCACCTGCTGTACAAAACAGGACTAACAAGGGCCTGAGTTAAAGCCAGCTAATCACACACGATAAAAGCAAAGGCCACCTACACTTCAATGTGCACATTTTGCTTCTCTCATCCTCACAGAGGAAGCACATAACTAAATGAACTAAAAAAAAAGGTCTGTCAATGGCTGATCATCTTCCATTTTCAAAGGACAGATGATGCAAGCCCCCATTCCTGAAACACCTACGAGTAAGTTTGTACTGTTTCAAGAAAGCACATGCTAACACCTGTTAAGATATCTACCAGGAGCTGGCAAGTGGAGAAGTCTCACATGTAAGAGAGGCTGGTAATTCCACTATTAATCACAAAACACCTTTCTCCTTTAGAACCAAATTAACAAGTCGCTCAGGCACATCAACATAGAAAATTCCCAAGATGCTTAACACACTTTTTACCCAGAGTGACTTAAAAGTCTAAATTCCATTTTTCAAACCTGACAGAAATTACACTGGGAAGTCATCTGAGCATCGTGTGCAAGCACCATTCCCACACTTTTTGAGAGCTCTACACCAGTAACATCCCTCGTGCAAATACATCTTCAAAGAAATTTCAGAGAGCAAGATATAAGGATGTGTTCTTCAAAAGGAAAAAGATCTCTCGAAAGCCTGAGATTATATAAGTAAATAATTAAATAAGATTAAACACAAAACATTTTTGCTCAGCAAGGTTAGCTGCAGAAAAACAAATTTGAAAGTTGCATTCCATATGCAAAGATCTGCAAAGGAGACAGGGGAGGTCATCAAGGCCTAAAAGGCCTCCCTCTCTAATGGTTCTTGGAATACCTATTTTAGCTCAGAAGCCTAACAATGCCCTGGGGGATTTTGACAGCTTTTCTTTGCCCTTGCTGTAGCACCTCTGTGGATGGCTGGGACTCTGCAGATGAATCCTGTTGTTGAAACAGCTGCCTCTCTCTACATCTTTAAAGAGGTATTCAGATTCCCTTAGCCTTACTTAGTTGAATCACTCTGAATAAACAGTCACCACCCATCAACTACGTATTTTTGTAAGGCACCTATTCAAAGGCAACCACCTTTATTGATTGCTAGGCTGGCCAACCTGAAAGCTGAAATGTCATTATTAAAAAAAAAAAAAAAAAGTCAGGATACACCTGAAGGCCTGTGCTGTTTCTAAAGGAAGCACAGGTCCAGGCGTTGCTCAGTGACATCAAGACAATTCCTCTCTGACTGCAGGAGGCTGCTCTAACAGGTTTCATACCAGCACAGCCACGAGCCAAGTATCCCACTGACTCTTCTCCTTTTGTCCAGGCCCTTTTCCTTCTTCTGCCCCTTTTCCACCACAACACGAACAGGCCACCCAACAGGAGTCCACAGCACATGCCCCAGCTGGCAATTATTTCTACTTTCATAATAAAGCATTAGCACAAGCTCTAAATAAGGTTTGTCACCTTGCTCAGAGTAAAATGCTGGGGGAAGGGAGTTAAGATGCTCCTGTCTCAGAAGTATGCACTCTTTTAAGACACTGGCCCTCAAATGTTGCTATTCAAAACAGAGCACTAGGGTGAGGCAGAGGAAACACCTTCAGGTGAGAAAAACATCATGACTGGCAGACATCAAAGATAAGCCATCATCAGATTTCTTGCACCCAAGAAGAACAAAGAGTCAGTGCTCCTGAAATTCCTGTTCAGAAGTACCCCAGAACAGAGCCAGCACTTCCCACCTTGGCCAACCTCACCTATGTTCATTTGTAATCAAATGCTGATAACCAAACCTGGCCTGGCAAAGCCCTGCAGGTTTCAAGTCCTGTGTCCTGGCTCCACACAAATACCTAATTTTTCAGTGTATCACCAGAGTGGCATTTCCAGAGATACCAAAGTCCTTCCTTTGAAATCACTACCGATAAAGATGCTTCTAAACGTGCGGGGAGGGGAGAAGCCACAGGTGCTGGTTTATGTAGGATATTAAAAAAAACCCAACAACCAACCAAACAAAATAAAACAACCCACACAGAGAAAGGATTCCTCATACGCCTCCCCCCCAAAAATCTGCTGTAACTGCTGAACAACTAGGCAAGTCAAATCTCCCACTCCATAGCAAGAAACAAGCTGTAGTATGGTCTCAGAAAGCAATTCCTCCTCACTCTCAAAGTTTACATCTGCTCCTTAAGGCACTTTCCAGTAAAGCTGCAGGGTACCTGAGCACTCCATCCATGATAAAGCTGTACTCAAAAGAACATGAAGCAGTTCCTGGCCCTTTTCCAAGCTGCAGAATACTCCTGAAAAGGCATATTTTAAAGCTGTAATCCTATGACTGACCATCTTGCTTGAATTCAGAAAGGAGGTAAAAGAAAAAGACATAGAGCAACAGGTATTCTCACTACTTTCAGGAGAACGAAAAGCAGCACTACCATCCCTCCTCTACAGACAATTATCTCCCAAGTAAATAGCCACCACATCAGCAAAGCAGCCATAGCAAACTGGTCTAGTAACACGGTCCAATAATACACTCATTTCAAAACAACCTTTATTGTGCTGAAAGAAGAAGACATGATTTCACATGTTTTAAGAGTGTACACCTAAAACACAGATTTCCAAACCTAGGCATCCGTCATCAAAAAGTTAAAAGGGGCTTTTTCCACACATGCATAGATTTCAGACTAACAGGATTTACTTGTTTTCTGCTTGTTCCTGAGGAACCTCTGCAGTTTCTTTTTTTTCCCAAGACTGTCCCTACAGGCTGCTATCCAATATACATCAGATGGTCCTGGAGCAACAGATAACTCTGGAAGGACATTTGCAAACGGCACAAACCAAGGGTCCCATGTTAGTAAAATTTAGGCATACTGGGGGAAGGTGGAATTACTCCTGTATGTAGATAACTTGAACACTTGACACAGTCCCCTGGAAAGCTTTATTCATGCAGTAAGTTTTTTTTTTTTGAGATGTCTTACTAGCAAAACATGTATTTTAAGTCAATTAAAAAATTATTGCAACTTAAAAAGTGAATCCCTTTCAAAAACACTCAGGTTAATTTTAGCATCCTTCTGTTTAGCTGCTTAGCAACACTTATCCTATGACCTTCTAAGCACCACCTACTTTTACAAGGGATAATGAATATAACCAAAGGGATTTATCTATATGTTTTTAATCTATACAATGTAAGTACATCAACTGTTTTTATTTAAATGAGAAATCCAACTGAGAGCAATTCAGACAAATTCTGCTTAAGAAGAAGGTTTCACAGACTAAAGTCAAGCTACTGTTATGACTGTGGTGTGATTTTAACATAGGTAAAGGGATAAAAACTGTAAAGACTGAGGAAAGCACTACAGAAGACAATGTTTCTACACCTTGGGAAACACTGTGCTTGCCTTTGGTACCAAAGGAGATTACAGATACTACTAACAAATAACAGAGATTCAGTTTTCCCAGTTTTGAAACTTCCAAGTATCTCCTGATCCTGAGAATCCAAAAGAAAAGCCATGTGGTCAGAGGGACACTGAGTATTGTGAAGAGTTAAGAATGGATGTACAAGCTGGGTAAGCTGAGTCAGAATAAGATGCTTCATCACACTTGAAATCTTCAAGTAAAGCTTCAAATACCCAGGTCCAGGTGAAAAAAAACAAACAAACTAAATAAAAACCCCAGAAAAGCAATCAGCAAACACTCTGCTATACTCTGTCTTAATACCATGCCAAATACATATACATATATTTTTTTAGAATCATTAGTTATCAAAAGAAATGTGCAAGAGTGACTACACAAATAGTCACTTCTAATGGGCAAACAACAGTTTGACAACTAGAAGCTGTCTGTGAAATGAGAGCAGAATAAAAGTTTACTCAATTGTACTTAAAGGATAGTGTTTTTCCAACTACACGATACAAATTGAGTTCCAAATACGGATGCCAGGAGGAGGGAGGTGAGGGAGCAAAAGAGGCCACACTCATCGAGAACAGCTGCCCTGCAGCAAGAGAAGCTGGATGTGTCCCTGCCGGCAGGTGAGGGAGAGCCCTGGTACTCTGATTGATTGGATGATGGATTCATGCTGTTTCTGGGTTTCTAACAAACAAAAGGGCCTATTCTTTCCTGGATGTACCCAACTCCCGTTAAGGCTAATCGGCATTATGCAGGCACACCAAGAAAAGACTATATACCCTTAAGTCTTCAAAGAGAAAATTAAAACCTAAAACAAATATGGCTGGCCTGACCCTGAGTCACTGCATCCCTTTCACGCACGCTGACCCTGTGGAAAACAGGAACTGCGGTAACAAAACTCGGTGCTTGTGTCAAAACGACAGACTTCAACGAAAAAAACTTCAGCCATCGTAACAGCTGTCTACTGTGCACTGTAAGGGTGACAACACGGCATTATTTAGCAACTGCTCTTGTTGTTAATAGGTATTTTTTTTCCAAGGCATGGGGCTGGATGTCGGAATGGTAAGAAACACCAACTGCATCTGCTGTCTCTCCTAGACCACTGCTCCCAAATCACTCTGAACTAGACGTCTACTTTCTCAAATACGTAAATACACTTGACCTTATCTCCAAGAGAAGAAAGGAGAAAGAGGGAGTCCGGGTTAAAACTGGATGGTCTCCCCCCACCCCGTCTCCCCTCCAGAAATGAGTTCAGTGGCTCCCGGGCAGGATGCTGGCTGCTCGGCGGGCAGGACCGGAGAGAGCATCAGCTGCGGGCCGGACACTCCGGCGCGGCCGTGGGAGGGCGGCGGGGCACGGAGGCGCCCGGGCCTCCGCGGGGTGC
>WEIV01002015.1:20298-37260 GCA_013390005.1 Calyptomena viridis
GGTGCCCACAGGGTGACATGTCCCTGCCAGGGTGGCA
This sequence comes from Calyptomena viridis, assembly GCA_013390005.1. NCBI lineage: Eukaryota > Metazoa > Chordata > Aves > Passeriformes > Eurylaimidae > Calyptomena > Calyptomena viridis. The sequence goes on from WEIV01002015.1 coordinate 20,336, forward strand.
GCTGGGTGCTGGAGGAGGTGACAGCAGCACTTCTGTGTCCCCTGGTTTACACCCACCGACTGGTGACACTGCCCGAGGTGCCACGGTGTCACCAAGGCGCCATCAGTGACCTCTGGCACATCTGCTCCCCAGTGCCATCACCTGAGCATCGTCTCCCAGGGGGCCATCCCTGCATCCCAAAGAGGTGGGGAGAGGTATGGGGTGGCAGTAGGACTCTCACCCTCAAACAGCACCCCAGGAAAGCAGGTCCACCCCAAGGGCACATCCCCAGCACCTCTGGGGCAGCAGCAGGAGCCGGGCACCCACCAGAGTCCCCCACATCCGCAGAGACCCGCAGCGTGGGTCCCCCACGAGGGGAAGGGGTGGCACAAAGGAGAGCAGAGCCTGTTTGGGGAGCTCTATGGGCTGCGCTTGTGTCTCAGCATCTCTCCTGCCACCCGGGGAGGTAGGAGCTGAATTAATCGCGATCAATTAGTGCTGCTTGCAGTCCCCGGCTCCCTCCCTGCACCAGCTTTGTCGCACCCAACAAGGGGGGCCCCGGTGTCCCCAGCAGCACCTGGGTGCCATCGGGACCCGCAGCCCCTCCAGGCCTCCAAATGGGGATGGGGGACAAGCAGTTTGTCACCCAGCCCACGTGGCCACCAGCAACATCCATGCCATAAAATTTGGCGGAGGGGACGAGGAGGAGGACGCAGGAGCCCCTCGAGGTCCCTCTGCCAGGCTGGAGCGGGGTGACAGGGTGTCCGGAGTGAGTGCCCGGATCCTGCAGGATACTGCAGCAAATGCCCTGCAATCTGCAGCCGGATGAATCCCACCTTCCTTCCCCCGCAACGTGCTGCCCTGGGCTACAGCTAATCTATTGTGCGCTGGGCTGCAGCCAGCACAAGCTGCAATACAGTAAATCCTTCTGCAGTATCCTGCAAGGGGACCGAGCCCAGCCGCAGCCGCCCGCCNTCCACCATCCAAGTGTGGGGTTGTCCCTACATGTTGTCACCACTGTGGTCCCCTCCATGGTCCTGGTGTGACACAGGGGTTTCCATCCCCACCTTCTCCCTGTGCATGGTGCAATCTCCCCCGTGCCTCAGTTTCCCCAACGGCACAGCACCCACCAAGCCCCTAGTCCCCCTCCCTCAAGCAGGCTCCATCACATATGAGCCCCGCTGCCCTTTTCCGAGGGATTTTGCTTGGATACTGTCATTATGGTTATTATTACTATTATTATTATTATTATTGGGATGTTGGTGGGGCTCTGCGGCTCTGCCGGACCCGTCTTTGGCGAGCAAGGCATCCTTCAAAGGGAAGGCGCTCCGTCACCGCCCCACAGCAGCTGCGTTCTCCTCAATTAGAAGAGGTAATGAAGCAATTTATGGGCATCTACAAAGTGATGTGTGAGTGACAGGCTGTGTACGATCTGCGCCGGGGCTCTGCCGGCAAGTTGTGTTCTTCCAGTTTTAATGGAAAGCTCCCCGGCGAGGGGGGAGAGCAAAAATTGGTGTGTCCATAGGTGTGTGTGCTCTGAGGGGGCTGCATAGGTGGTGCTGGTGGGTTGTGGATGGGTGTAGGTAGTCCTGGGTGCTCCAAATCCCCATCCCCAGGGAGCCTGTGCCCCGGTGGTAACCAGAGCTAGGGGGCAGCTGGGTGGGCATGGAGTGAGGCTGCAATGGAGTTGGCTGCAACTCCCTGTTTCCATTGGCATCCTGGGCGCTGCCCACCTTGCTCCTGCCTCAGTTTCCCCATATTTATCCATGTCCCCTCTGCATGTCACTGGCAGACCCTATCCTCACACCCCCAACCTTTGAGGGGCCACCACAGCCTCTCAAAGGGGAGGATGAGTTGTGTTTTGGGGACAAACCCCAGTGTCCCCCCCGGCACTGCCACAACCAGGGTATGGGATGGGAGTCCCCAGTGCTGGGCCGGTGGTTCCCTGGAGCCCATGGGCGTTGTACTCCCTGAGTGGGTGTGATCCTGTGTGTGCACGGAGGTGGGTGCTACACATCCATGTGTGTACACACCTGTGTGTGTACCTGTAACACACGTGTGCACCCATCCATGTGCTCTTCACTGTCTGTGCGTGTTCCTGTACCTGTACCTGTTCCTGTTCCTGTGTGTGCACCCACACCTGTGCAGGTGTGCGTGCACCTGTACCACGCTTGGTCACGTGTGTGTGCACTCATCTGTGCACATCTTGGTGCCCACATGTGTTCCTGTACCTGTGTGTCCACCTGCACCCATGTAGGTGTCCACGGGTGCACCTGTTTGTCTTCATGTCTACCCACCTGTGTGCACAATCCTCCCCCCATATGTGTAACTGTGCACACACCTGCGTGTGCACAACCACTTGGTGCACATGGAGACCTGTTAGTGGGTGCATCCCCTCTGTGCCCACCTATTTTGGGGGTGCCAGGCTGCGGGTGTGACAGGGCAGGGCTGCCCCTCCCCGCACCCCAGCCCCGTCATGCCACCGTTGGCATCGTCCCCAGCGGCTCCCACACCCCAGCTCGGCCCCAACCGGCCGCATCTCCCAGGAAACAGGATCCACAGCCAGGAGTTTCCGCTCAACTCATGTGTGCCTCCCACAGAAAAAAAAAAAAAAAAAAAAAAAAAAAAAGGGAAAAAAAAAAAAAAAAAAGAAAGGGAAAAAAAAAGAAAAAGAAGGAAAAAAACCCACCCTGACACCAAGCCCGGCCGTTAATCCTGCCCGGCTCATTCTGCTTTTCTTGTCTAGCCAGTTTCTAAAATTGGCCAAGGGAGGCAACTGGCTGCTCTCCCCCCACCCAGACCCCCCCGTTCAGTCCCCACCTGGTCGCCCCAGCGCAGCGTCAGCACCTGGACCCCATCACACCCTGCATGGGGCTGTGAATGATGGGGGCAGCAGCAGTGCCCAGCATGGGGATGTGGGTGGGCATTGGCTGACCCGGGACCCCGCTGGGCGTGTGGTCAGCATCCCCCCCATCCCAGCGGGCGCCCCTTTGCTGCCCTGGGCAGCCCCCCAGCCCCAGCGCCGGGGGAGCATGGCTGTGCCGAGCGAGCCTTCGGCATGGGCACGCGTCCATCTGGCGCCTTCCAAATGTTACTGGCCTCGCAGGATCCCGGCTTCGCTCGGCATTAACCCGCAGCGCACCGGTGGGGAATGGGGGGAGCTGGGCATCGCGGCTGTGACCCCCTCGGGGTCCCACCAGCGGGGTGTTGGGGGGCTGTGGAGCCGCCCAGGGTGCCACGTGCTGTGGGTGGGCGGCGGCGTGGGCAGCCGGTGAACCCCCTCCGTGCCGGCGTGGACGCGGGTGTTACATGACCCGGCGTGGCCGGCGCTGGGCAGGGACACACCGGGGCTGTGACTCATGCTGTGGCTATAACAGGGAGCCCGGAGAGGGGGGCCGTGGCCATCTGCGCAGCCTCGGGCCCGCCAGCACATTGGGGGGGGCTCCGGGGGGCGCTCCCCACACCAGGGCACAGCACCCCGTGGCACCGCCCGGAGCACCCGTTGCACGGAGACGTGCGGGAAAACATACCCGGCACCCCGAGGACAGCCCGGCACCCCGGGCTGGCACCCCGAAGGAGCAGTGCTGGGGGGTGTCCCGTGTCCCCCCTGGCAGGGACAGGGCAGAGGAGGGGGCCTGGCGGCTGCTGGCCTCCCGCGCCGGCTCGACGGGGCGGGGGAACAAAGCTGGCACCGAGGGAAGAGCTAAATTTAGCCCGTTTTCCTGCTAGCTCTGAACTGCGGCGCTGGGCTCCAGCCGGCCGAGGTGCCACCATCACAGTGGTCCATCTGTCGAGCCGTTCCCCAGCCCCCGGGCCCCCCCAAGCCAGAGAGGGGGGTCAGACTCCTCTGGGGCCAAGGTGGCTGGGGGCTGTGTCTGTGCTAGGTGATGCCGCTGGGGGCACCTGGGCACCCCCCGACAGCCCCAGGGGGCTCTGGGCAGCCACATCTGTGGTGTGGGAGGGGAGGATCCTTGCACAGGGAAAGGGTTCTTGATGGGGGGGTGATTGTGGGGTAAATGGTCATTGCAAGGGGGTGGTCATTGTGGGGCAGATGGACATTATGGGGAGATGGTCCTTGAGAGGGAGATGGTCGTTGAGGGGGAAATAGTCATTGAGGTAGGTGGAGGTGGTGGTTGCAGGGGAGAATTTATTGTGAGGTAGGTGATAATTCCAGGGAAGATGGTCATTTCAGGAGAGATGGTTCTTGTGGGGAAGATGGTCCTTGAAGGCGAGGTGGATCTTTCAGGGGAGATGGTTGTTGCAGGGGAGATGTCATTGCACAAGAGATGGCTTCTTATGGGGAAATGGTCATTGCAGGGGAGATGGTCCTTGTAGGGGAGATGATGGTTGCAGGGGAGATGGTCCATGGCCATTGCAGGTAAGGTGACTCTTCAAGGTAGATGGTCCTTGCAGGGGAGATGGTCATTTCAGGACAGATGGTTTCTCCTGGGGGAGATGGTCCTGGCAGGGGAGATGGTTTCTCCTGGAGGAGATGGCCTGTGCAGGGGAGATGGTTTCTCTATCCCTGCCTACCTCGAGGGCACCATGCCACATTCAGGGGCTGAGGGCTGAACCCATCAGGGGTCCCACCAGCTCTGGGACCACCAGGTCTGGAGGAAGCCCCACTCCCCAGGCTGTACTGCAGGAGACCCCTGTGGCAGCATCACACCCAGGACCAGACCCAGGAGAAGGACTGTCCCGACCCAGCACCATCCCCAGCAGTGTGGGGGTGTCCCCAGGGTCCCTCCCTGCTGCCAGAGCCAGTGGGATTGCAGGGAAATGAGCTCCCCACCCACCTTCCTGCAGCACTGGGTGATTGGGGGGATGCCAAGACCTTTAGGCACCCCTTGCTTATAGCCAGCAGCCCCAGACCCGCCTTCCCAGTGCCAGGTCTTGAGCCTGCCCTGGGGATGTGACACCCTGGGGTGACGTGAGAGGGCGGATCCCAGGTGTGTTTGCCCCATGTGCCAGCCAAGTCCTTCCTGGCACTGCTGTCTCCTCCCATGGCAGCACCACATCCCCACACCACGCTGGAGGGGAGTGTTCCCCCACCAACTCCCTGCTTGAGGAGCACCCCAAAAACTCTCTGATGCCTCCTCAAAGGGAACTGGCAGGCGAGCAGCTCGTCTGGACCCGTTACCTAAGATGAAACCCAGGCGCCATCTGCTCTGTCTCCTAATTACAAGCGTGGCAGAGGAGTCAGGGCGGCGGGGGGACATGGTGACAGCAGGGTTCCAGCCATGGGGTGACAACTGAAAGAGGGGTCAGGGCTGCCTGTAGGCACCCTGTGCCTCAGCACCCATCTCTGCGTACCCTTCTGGACCCCCAGCTCTTGCCCTGCTCCCAGTCACAGGGTGGTGGGTCCCCAAGGTGGGTGGGTGCCCTGGGAGCTGCCAGTGGTACCCAGGGGGGACCCCAGATCCCCCCTGGTGCTCATGAGTGCCCTTACTCTGGAGGAGGGCAGGGTGCTGGCAGGGCATGAGGTGTGGGGAGGAAGAGGAGGGAGCAGGACCCACATGCTTTGGGGTCTGTAGTACTGAACTGGGGGGGACATGGACGTCGGGGTGGAGGGGGTGAAGGCACAGGGACCCCCCGCGTGGCTCCGGGAGGAGGTGGCCGGGGTGGGGGGGACTGGCTGGGGAACACGGAAACCCTCGGCAAGCGCCTGCCAGGAAGCTGTCACTGGAGGGGATTTTCCATTGGTGTCAGCAGGAGCAGGACGGGCCAGTGGGGGACTCGCGGGGAGGGGGGTGGGAGGCCTGGGAGGGGCCCAGGGAGGTGCGGGGGCGTGCGAGGGATGGGGCTCAGAGGGGAAAACCTCCCCGATGTCCCAGGAGAGGAGTGGGTGTGCAAGGGAGCTGCACCCCCGTGGTGCCCCCAGATGTGTGGGAGCAGGGGAGAAAAACCTCCACAGTGCCAATGTGTGTGTGTGTGTGAGTGTGCAAGGCAGAGTCACCACCACAGCGTCCCCAGGCTTGTGGCACACGAGTGGGGCACCCCCCGTGTATGCGGGCAAGGCAGGGGGCACCCCTGCAGTGCCCCAGATGTGCCAGGGCACACGCAAGGCCAGCTGTGCACACAGGACACTGTTGATGGGGGTTTCTGGGGACTCCCCCCCGCACCCACACGGGGGTACTTAGGGCCACCCCAACCCCTCTCAAGGCCCTGCGGTGCCCAGAGACCCCCGACGACCCCCCATCCCCGCCGCTGTCGCCGCGGGCGGCTGGGCACAGCGCCCTGGCGGGGTGGGAGGCGTCGGGCCAGCGTGTCCCCATCTGTGTGGCGGCTGTGTCCCTGCCGCCTGCCTGTCTCCTGGTGGCATCTCCGGCCCCACCCTGACGTCTGGGTGGCCTCGGAGCTGGGCACCAAACCATGTCCGTGTCCTGCGGGGCCATTCCTCCATCCCCCTGCTGCCATGCCGGTGCCAAGCAGCCCCTCTGTGCTCCCCCCGTGCCAGCACTGGGGGTCGGGGCTGGGTGCCAGCAGGCTCAGAGGGGCTAGAGGGGGTCTGTAGCCCCCTGCAAGCTCACGGTGCCACCCCACAGCACCCCTGCCACTCAAGGGAGGCCCTGTCTGGGTGGAGAGAGTGAGGTGAGGGGGACATTCGGCCAGGTTGGACGGGGCTTGGAGCAACCTGGGATAGTGGAAGGTGTCCCTGCCCATGGCAGGGACGAGATGAGCTTTAAGGTCCCTTCCAACCCAAACCATTCCATGATTCTGATTCCTCTTGCCCCCAACCTCCGTCAAGCCTGAAACCGTTAAACTAATTAAAGCTTTGCAGCAGCAGGATTAAGCCCGGGCAGGGGAGGTGGGAGCCCAGGTAGTCGATTAGTTCACCAGGCGAGGATATTGGATTTCTGCAAGGCGAGTCAGCAGTCTTCAGGGGCTGTTATCTTTGCAGGGCTGCGGGGTCAGGAGGTGGGAAGCGGAGGTGACTGCAATCTCGCCCACTTCATCCCCCCACCCTCATCCTCACCCTCCCTGCCGACCCCCCAGCACCCGGCCTTGCTGTCTCTCCCCCGCCCGCGGCTCCCATCTCTATCTCTCCTTCTCCCTCTGTCCCTCCTCGCTTGTGTGGTCTCGGCTGGTGTTTTGTAACTAGCGAGGAGAAAAAAAAAATTAAAAAAGGGGGAAAAAAAAGGAAAAAAAAAAAAGAAGGAAAAAGGCCCTACCCCTGGCGAGGAAGCCAGGAATGGCGAGGTCCGGAGAGCCTAATGGGAAACATGTGGCGGCTGCCTGGGGCTGAGTGGGGAGGTGAAAGTGAGCGCGGCAGCGCAGTGAACATCCCGGTGCGTCCCTCTGCCTCCCCGAGCACCCAACTGCCCCCTCGAAGCCCCCTCCCCACCGCTGCTGCCGGGCTCCCACCTGTGCCCCGAGCTGCGGTGGGTGGGATGGCGTGGTGGGTGGGGGGTGGTCCCCGCTGTGGGGGTGGTGGAGGCTTGCCGGGGTGAGAGGGAGGAGTCCTGGCGCAGGGAGGGTCCCCCGGATGTCACCGGACATGTGGCCCCGGTGGGGCCGAGGGCAGGAGCTGGACACTGGTGGTGTGGGGTAAGCACCAGGGGACTTGCCCAGTGCCTCTGGCAACCGGGGGTGCACCTGGGGGATGAACGTGGGCGATGGGGAACGGGTAGAACGTGGTCCAGAGACCCCTCGCACCCCGCTGGGGACCCCGCGGGCATCCCGCAGTGTTTGCCAAAGCATCCGCTGCTCCATGTGCCACGGACACACGGGGGACAGCGGCGCAGGGCTGGGGGGCTGCACCCCAACACCCCCCGATCCTCCCCATCCAGCCGCGCGCAGCGTGTGCGGCAGGGACCAGCTCCCGGCGGCTGTTCTGGAAAACCTCCCGTTTGCTTCCTTCCTGCCTTGCCTCCCCTCCGACAGCTCCCCGGGCACACCAGCAGCCTCAGCACAGACGAGACCGGTCTTTCTAGCACATATTTTCCTGCTGCACATCGCCCTTGGTGTAACTTTACACCGAGGTGCCCGCATCCCCGCGGTGCCAGCGCTGCGCCCAAAGGCTGGCGGGGAGACAGGGAAAGGGGGGGATGTGGACGGACTGACAGGTTTGAATTCTCTTTCCCTGCCTTGTTGATAAGTTGTCACGCTAATCCAGACACCGGGAAGAGCCTGGATCACGCCGAGTGGCTCTGTGTGTGTGTGTGTGTCTGCGGGTGTGTGCTGGGGGAGGGAGCCAACAGGCAGGGATTCACACGCGGAGCTGGGGAGGGAAAACAGGCGGACATGCTGGCACGGGGGGACTGCGAGAGGCTGAGGGGCTCCACCGTGCACTCCTGTGCCACATGAGGCTTGGCTGTGGGTGCCTCGACCTCGTGCAGGGGAGCGGGGGGGCCAGAGCTGTGTGTGCACGCGTGTGCAATGTGCACATCCGTGTGGATGTGCGCACACGTAGCCACACACACGTGTGCCCACAGCCTGGTGGGGAGATGCCCACCCTCATATGGGCAGCCCCTGGCTCGAGGCACAGCCATGGTGGGGAGGAAAGGGATGTTCTGCCCCAAAACGCCACCCTGGGCATCCCATGATGTGGCGGAGGGCACAGCGTGAGCGTCCCCGTGGGCTGTGGCTTCGAGGGGGAGGCATCAACGGGTGGTACACGGGGTGCCACCGTGCTCAGGGGGTGCTCCCTGGGGAGGGGGTCGCCGGGCTGACGCGTGGGGGTCTCTCTCGAGCAGATGGGAGCTCGGTCGCCTGCCAGCCCCTCGCACTGGAGAACGGTGCCAGCCCGCCAGCCGAGTGGTTCCCGCGTGCCCAGGGCTCCGGCCCCCGCCAGCCCGGCAGCGACGGCGACAGCAGGAGCTTCCGAGTGAACCTGCACTGCAAACACCCCCGGAACAGGTACCGGGGGGCCTCACCCTAAAAAATGGGGAGCGGCACCAAGGGCGAGTTGGTAGCACATGTTGCTGCCAATGCTCTGCCCAACCCCGTCTGGGCATCCCTGGAGATGGAGAGGGGAGGCTCTGGGCTTTGCAAAGCCTGTTGGCTTGGGATTTTGGGGTGAACGGGAGGCTGCAGCCCCCCGGAGGGGTGCAGGGTGGGCTGTGCAGTGCGCACATGGTGTCCGGCACCCACCCGTGAGTGCCTGTGCCACAGGCCCCCTGCCCAGCCTTCGCAGTACCCCACTGCCAGCAAGGGGAAACTGAGGCAGGCTCCACACAGAGGGGAGCCTGGAAAGGAGGGGACGGGGGCTGCTGGCACCGGACAGTGTCACCACGGGTGGGGGCTGCAGNCCCCCCTCTCTCCCCACCTCCCGCAGCCCCGATGCCACGGTGATGAGTGGCCGTGGGAGCGCGGGAGGATCAGCCCTTGGTATGTCCTGTGGAGGGACTGGCACAGGGGCAGTGGGCACCCAAGTGTCCCCCAGCTTCGTAGGGTTAACCCTGCATACCCCTTCCTTTGCAGAGAGCTCAAGTGCAATAGCAGGAGCAGCAGCAAAGCCGAAGGTAAGTCCTAGCCCCATACCCCTGACCCCCCCAGCCCCTCAAACTCTGCCCTGTGGTGGGATGGGGCAGCCCAGAACTTGTAGGGTTCTCTGTGCCAGGGGCTGGCATGGATGGTCCTGGTGCGAGGAGGGTGTCCAGCCCTCTCTGAGCTGGGGAGAGGGGCAGACCCCTCTGAGGTGGGAAAGGCATCCAGACCCCCTTGAGCTGGAGAAGGTGTTCAGCCCCTTGTGAACTGGAGGGAGGGCCAGATGCTCTGAGCTGGGGAGGATGTCCAGCCCCTCCTGAGATATGAGAAGGTGGGCGGACCCTTGAGCTGGGAAGGGGGGCATTTTCCCTTCTGGGGGCGGTGGGGGCACATTCTTGTAGTGCCAGTCAGTGCCACTGGTGATAGGGAAGGGATGAGCTGGGGGAGGGATGTGGGTCCTCATCCCTGAGAATGGCAGGGATAGAGTGAGGCTCTGAGGGCTCCTTTTGGCCAGTGGTGCCCAAGGAGCCTCACTGTCCCCCTCTCTGCCGCCCACAGGTCCCGGTGTCACCTTCCCTGACCCCCATGTCAGCAACTGCTCGGCCAAGCGGCACGCGGGGGAGGAGGAGGTCAGGATGCGCGTGAAGCCCCCGGGCCCAGTGGTAACAACCAGCGTTGTGCGTGGCTCGCCCGACTACGTCCGAGAGCCCAAATTCTACCCACCGGGACACCCGGCGCAGCGGCCCCCAGCCTGCCCGGCCGAGAAGGCGTTATCCTGCAGTGTGCTGAGCTTCCCTGAGGGATCGTGCCCCACGCTCGGCCGGGAGCACCAGGCAGGCTCGCTGCTGCACGGTGACCCGGCCGACCGCTGCCAGAGCGTCCACGGGGGCACCAAGGCGGCGGAGGACCTGCTGGGCTGTGCCGGGGAGCCCCAGATCCTGGGGGGCAGCGCGGACGAGGCACCCGCCCGCGATCGGGCGCCCAAAACCTTCCCCAACGCGACGCTGGCCTCGGGCCGCTGCAACGTCGACAGCATCCTCGCCTTGCTCCGGAGCAAGTGCGGCAACGGGCACATCAACCTCCACCCCGTGGTGCAGCTCATCGACATCATGAAGGACCTCAACCGCCTCTCCGAGGACCTCAAGAACAGCGGGGTGCACCTGGACTGTGGCAGCCTGCGCGGCGGTGGCGGGGGCCACGAGGACACCCGCCTGCTGCCCGCCGACCGTGACCTCCAGTACAGCTTCTTCTCCTCGCCCTCCCTGGCCAACAGCATCCGCAGCCCCGAGGAGCGGGGGGTGCTCCTCAAATCTGACCCGCCGCGGCATCCCCGACCCCCGGCACGCGATGGAGAAGCTGATGGAGGTGGGGGGAACACCCCGCAGCCCCCTGGACACAGTGGGAGTGTGGGGGGGGTCTCCAAAGCGCCGGCAGAGGAAGCTGGTTGCTCCCAGCCTGATGCCGGCGATTACTCGGAGCTGGCTGAGGCGGACATCCTGAACGAGCTGGCCTCCCTGGCGTGCCCAGGGACGCAGCTGCTGGAGTCGCAGGCGATGGAGCCGCAGCCCCAGTTGCTGCCAGCCCAAGAGCTGGACTCCCAATCCCGGCTGTTGGATTCTCAGTCCCTGGAGTCACAGCCCCAGCTGCTCGATTCGCAGAGCCTGGAGCCGCTGCCAGAGTCGCTGGAGCTGCAAAACCTGGAGCCTCTGGGGCTGCAGTCACTGGAGCCGCTCTCTGAGTCGCTGGAGCTGCAGTCACTGGAGCCCCTGTCCGAGTCGCTGGAGCTGCAGTCGCTGGAGCCGCTGGCGGAGCCGCTGGGGCTGCAGACCCTGGAGCCACTGCCGGGAGCACTGGAGCCCCCACTGCTGCCCACCGAGCCCTCACTGCTGGAGCCGCAGCCACTGGGAACCGTCTCGGAGCTGCTGGAGGCACAGTCGGGCACTGGTGACCCACTGCGGCCCCACGGGCTGCAGCCCCGGCTCGGGGGGTGTCCCCTGAGCACTGTGGTGAAGCGGGGTCCCTGTGGGGGCCGGGGGGCCGGGCGGTGTGGTGAGGACCACCGCAAGTACGCCCTGCGCCGGACAGACAAGCCAAAGATGCTGTGCCGCCGGAGGAGGGCGGGGCGAGGGCGCCGGGTGGATGTCACCCCTGAAACCCGTGTCTTGTCCCCCCTCGCCCTGCCCGCTGAGGTGCCCCCCGGGCCTGAGGAGCCCGACACCCCACTGCTGAGCCCCCCGCCGCCACCGCCACCCCCCACCACGCTGGACCCCGATGAGATGCCCAAGGCCCCCGCGACAGGGAAGAAGATCAAGTGCCGGGGGGTGAGGAAAATGGTGGTGAAGATGGCTAAGATCCCCGTGTCCCTGGGGAGGAGGAACAAGACCACCTACAAGGTGTCATCGCTCAGCAGCAACTTGAACCTGGAGGGGAAGGAGCTGGCAGCCAGCACCTCCATGGAGCCCACGCCGCTGCTCAAGATGAAGAACAACGGGCGCAATGTGGTGGTGGTTTTCCCCCCTGGCGAGATGCCCATCATCCTGAAGCGCAAGCGGGGCCGGCCTCCCAAAAACCTGCTGCTGGGTCAAGCCAAGCCCAAGGAGCCCACTCCAGAGGTGAAGAAGAGGAGGAGGAGGAAGCAGAAGCTGGCCTCACCCCAGCCCTCCTATATCGCCGACACCAACGACAGCAAAGCCGACTACTCAGACGTGTTGGCCAAGCTGGCCTTCCTCAACCGGCAGAGCCAGTGCTCGGGGCGCTGCTCACCACCCCGCTGCTGGACCCCCAGTGAGCCTGAGTCCATCCACCAAGCCCCCGACACCCAAAGCATCTCCCACTTCCTGCACCGCGTCCAGGGCTTCCGCCGGCGCGGTGGCAAGGCGGGGGGCTTCGGTGGGCGTGGCGGGGGCCATGCTGCCCGTGCAGCACGCTGCTCGTTCAGCGACTTCTTTGAGGGCATCGGGAAGAAGAAGAAAGCCCCCACCGCCCTCCACGCTGACCCCGTGCACCCACGCAAGCGTGGCCGGCCAGAGCCAGATCCCGTGGGGAAACCCAAGCGGAAGCGGCGGGCGCGCAAGAACGGGGCACTTTTCCCTGAACCCAACTCCGGGCAGAGCTTTGGTGATGGTCCCACTGGAGAGTGGGGCGGTGGGGAGAAGGGCAGCCCCTGGGCCCCCCACCACAGCCACCCTGGTGGCCAGGCTGGACGCAATGGTGGCTACCAAGGGGCTGAGGCAAGACCCTTCCATGCGGCAGGGCTGGAGTCGGGCTCCTCTGGCCGTGCCGGCTTCTACGCCGGGAGCGCACCGTCCTCGCAGACGGAGACCGGTCCGGAGCGGCACAGCCTCTTCACCGGATACTTTCGCTCCTTGCTGGACTCGGACGACTCCTCTGACCTGCTGGACTTTGCCCTCTCTGCGTCCCGCTCCGAGTCCCGTAAATCAGCAGCCGCCTACACGGCCCCCCCGGCTACGCTGCCCGGCCAGCGGGGCATGGCCGCCTACACGGCCCGGGGTGGCAAGGTGGCAACAGCCACCCCTGGTGCTGAAGCCGCCTTCCACGCAGCCATGCAGGGCCGGCCGGCATTCCCACCTGGCCGTGCCACCAGTGGCTATGGCGTGACCCAAGGGTCGTCAGAGTGCCGGGGTGCTGAGTCCTTCCCCAAACTGCCACCGCCATCGGCCGTGTCCCGGTCACCCACGGCTCACCCAGCGGCCAGCGGCACCCCTGGATACTCCCCGTATGGCAGCTATGGCAGCACCGGGCAGAGCGTGGCACCCGCCAGCGTGTTCCCACCGGGAAAGCAGTACCCCTCAGCACAGGACTGCCCCAACAGCAAGGACTGCAGCTTCGCCTACGGCAGTGGCAGCAGCCTCCCATCCTCACCCAGCAGTGCCCACAGCGCCGGGTACGCGCCACCGACAGCCGGTCCCAGTTTGCCACTGGGAAAAGCCGCCTTCTTCAACAGTGCCGAGCAGGGGGGGCAGTTCTCCAGTGCCGCACACACCCCCCTGCGCTGCGACAGCCGGGCCAGCACCGTCTCACCCGGCGGCTACATGGTGCCCAAGGGGTCGGCATCCTTCCAGCCCTCACCCGAAAACTGCCGGCAGTTCCCCAGCGCTGCGCCGTGGGCTTTCCGGCAAGGCTACGGTGGGTTGGATTGGAGTTCAGAAGCCTTCAGCCAGCTCTACAACCCGGGCTTTGAGTGCCACCTCAACGAGCCCAATGTCATCCTGGACATCTCCAACTACACCCCGCAGAAAGCCAAGCAGCAGACGGTCTCCGAGACCTTCTCCGAGTCCTCCTCCGACAGCACCCAGTTCAACCAGCCGGCCGGTTACCGGCGCGCCAACAGCGAGGCGTCCTCCAGTGAGGGCCAGTCGAGCCTCTCCAGCCTGGAGAAGCTGATGATGGACTGGAACGAGGCGTCCTCCGCCCCTGGCTACAACTGGAACCAGAGCGTCCTCTTCCAGAGCAACTCCAAGCCCGGTCGAGGCCGACGGAAGAAGGTGGATATGTTCGACACCTCCCACCTGAGCTTCTCCTCCTCTTCCTCCTCCTCCTCCGTGTACCCTTCCAAGAGGAACACAGGACCCCGGCAGCCCCGGGGCTCCCGGGGGGCTTGTGCCTCCAAGAAGGAGAGGGGGACAGGCAAGGCCAAGTTCCCCACCAAGTCACAGGCGGTGAACCCCCTCTTCCAGGAGAGCACGGACCTGGGCTTGGACTACTACAGCGGGGACAGCAGCATGTCCCCCCTGCCCTCCCAATCCCGGGGCTTCGGGGTGGGCGAGCGGGACCCCTGTGACTACGCCGGCCCCTACTCCATGAACCCCTCCACCCCCTCGGACGGGACCTTCGTCCAGGGGTTCCAGAGTGACTCCCCCGGTTTGGGGCAGCCGGATTTGGAGAGCAAGCACTTCCCTGCTCTCCCGCACCAGCTGGCAGCCCCTGGCCAGCAGACTGTCTTCGAGGCCGGCTTGCAGAAAGCCTTCTCACCCAACTGCTCCCCGACCTTGGCCTTCAAGGAGGACCTCCGGGCGGGCAGCATGCGAAAGCTGCCGGCCTGCGACTCGCTCAAACACATGCAGGGGGGGGCCCTGCCGCACGCCCCCCACCTGGCTTGCCGCGATCTCCCCATGCCTCAACCGCACTACGACTCCCCCAGTTGCAAAAACCCCCCGTACTGGTATTCCCCCAACGCCAGCACCCGGAGCCCTTCGTATGATGGCAAAGCAGGGGCTGGGATGCTGGTAGACTTCATGGGCAGGACGGACCCCCCGTGTCTGAACCCCCACTTGAGCAGCCCGAGCGGCACCCACCCCTCCAAGGGCGAGAAGGAGCCCTTGGAGATGTCCCGGGCTCACCACCGAGGACCCTACGCTTGTCCCTTGATCAATGACTTGAACATCTCCCCCGTACCGAGAGACTCAATGCTGCAGCTGCAGGACAACTACAGGTACCCCAGTTTTGCACCCCAAGGGCACCCCGTCATGGCCCCCACCCAGAAGAGCGGGTTTTTGGGACCCATGGTAGAGCAACAACACCCTGAGGACACTTTTACGGTCACCTCATTGTAGTGTCTGCTGACGTGCCAACCGGACAACGAGGTTTTGTTACAGGGTAGGTGGGGGAGATGCTGGTGGGTGAGGGTGGGGGGTGGCAGGGGGCGACACAGGGGACCTCCAGGGCCCTTCTCATCATGTGTCCCCCTCTCTCTCCATGTTGTGTTTCTCTTTCAGAGGTAATTTAGCCAGCACTTTTTTCTGGAACACTTTTCAAGTTCTGTATTTAACTGGGATTGGAACCGTTTGTTTGTTTTCTAAAAAAACAAAAAAAAAAGAAAAAAATAAGAAAAAAGAAAAAAGGAGGAAAAAAAAAAGATAAAAAATAAGCGAAACGAAAGGAAAAAAAAATTAATAATAATGGACGAAGAGAGAAACCCCCCTCCCCGTTTTCCCCCCTCCGCACTCAAACCCGCTCCGCCTGCCAACTGCCCGGCTCTGCTTTCCGGACTGCCGACCCCCCGCCCCGCAGCAGGACAATCGGATGGATGGATGGACGGACGGAAGGACGGACGGACCGACGGACAGCACAGGCCCCCGCCGAGCCCGGAGGCAGGGGCGCAGGCAGGGAGGGCAGGAGGGGATCCGGGGGTCAGCGGCTGGGTGCCCCCTGCCCGCAGCCCCGCTGGGGGGCGCAGGGACCCTCTTGGCCGCCCCCGGGGAGGCTGTTTGGGGATTCTTTTCTTTTTCTTGTCCCTCCCCGTCCGCTCGCTCGCCGCGGGTGTTGTTCTTGCCGGATGGAGGCCGATGGGTGTTGGGAAGCGCTGACCCCCACCAGGCTCTGTCAGCGTCGCCAGCGGGGCTCGGAGACGCCACCACCACCAGGTAAGTGCCAGCCGAGCCCCCCACCTGATGCTGGGCCCCCAGTATGGGGGGGTGAGAGGCAGTGGGGGTGTGCTGGGTTCTCCGTGCTTCCCCGTGGGTTCTCTACCCAATTGCACCCACCCTCGGGGTGCCCCCAGCCCCTTTTGGGCTGCGGGCACTTGCTCCAGGTGTTGCTCCACTAAGCCACCAACTGGGGACCCTGTTGGCCCCCGTGTCTGGGGGTGGCTGGAGCCTGGGGTATGGGGTGATGGTCCCCAGGGTGTGGGGTGCTGGACCCCAGGGTGATGGGGTGCCAGAGCTCAGGATGATTGGGGGCCAGAGTTAGGAGGATGCGGGATGGCCCTGAGTATGTGGATGTCAAATGGGAGTGAGCAGGATCCCAAAAACCCTGGAATTTGGGTGTCAGATGAGGGGTGGGCAGGACCCCAGACCCCCCGGTACGTGGGTGCTGGAAGGAGGGTGGACAGGACCCAATACCCAAGAGACAAGGATGAGCAGGACCCCAGGCCCCTGGATGCCTGGGGGTCAGACCCCTGGGTAGGTGGGTGCTGGATGGATGGGGTGAACAGGACCACAGACCCCTGGATGCCTGGGTGTCAGACCCCTGGGTAGGTGGGTGCTGGATGGATGGGGTGAACAGGACCACAGACCCCTGAGTATTTGGGTGCCAGATGTGGGGAGAGCAGGACCCCTGGCCCTTGGGTATGTGGGTGTCAGATGGGGGATGAACAGAACCCCAAACACCTGGGTTTATGGGTGCCACACTGGGGGTGCACAGGATCCCAGACCCCATGGTATGTGGGTGCTGGAAGGAGGGTGGACAGGACCCCAAATCCTGGGATAGGTGGGATGCCAGATGCAGGGGGTGGGCAGGATTCCAGTCCTCTGGAGATCTGAGTGTCAGACCCTGGGTCTGTGGGTGCTGGATGGGAGGTGAGCAAGACCCCAGACCCCTGGGTGTGTGGGTGCCAGATGAGGGATGAACAAGACTCCAGACTCCGGGATACGTGGGCATCAGGTCCCTGGGTATATTAATGCCAGACAGGGGATGGGTGGGACCCCAAATCCCTGCGTGGAGGGGTGCTGGATGAGGGGTGGGCAGGACCTCAGATGCCTGGGTACATAGGTACCACA
>WEIV01002016.1:5460-22763 GCA_013390005.1 Calyptomena viridis
TTTTCCCTAATGTAATCTCAGCTTTTCATTGGAAAAGAAGTATTTTTCTTTCATAAGCTTGAATATCATACATGGAATTCTTCGCTTACTCTCTTATAGGGAAAAGCAACACTGCAGCCACCTACCTAAAAAGGCAGAGCCAGAAATAGGAATGGAGCACCAGTTTCTCTCTTGTTCTGTTGCTTGATTTTGAATCTTGGACTCTTTCAGATCATTAGAGAGACTGTCAGACCATCTGCCTTCCCCCATTCACTGCAGAATCACAGTGTTTGAAGCATCCTAACTAGAGATGCACTTCTACAGCTTGCACAGGGAGGGCATCAGAGAACCCTGGAGATCTCTATGGGAACTGGGCAGTCTCACTTACAGAGAAATAGCTCCACTTTCTTGATCTGTGTTCCCTGTCTCATTACAAGCTTGTTCTCATCTCACTAGTCTGCAATTGGTTTATAGCTTACTGTGGTATTGAGTCCAAACCTCCTCCTTTCTGTCTTAAAGTTATTAAAGTCTATCCCATGGCCTTTCACCTTTCTTTAGTTCACTAGTAACTTCCACCCTCTATCCCAGTGGTAAGCACTGCCTGCCTATCCACTTTGCATTCTTTCTCCTGTTTTCCCAAATAGAGAGCTTTCTTCCTTCCTTTCAGTGCTTTTCCCTGTGGATAGATATTGTCCATTTATATTTTCTCTCAGCAAAGTGTCATCAGGTGTTGTTAATTTCTCACGTCCCACTGCCATAATATGGTCAGTACAATAGGGACATCTATTTCTCTATATGTTTTGCTTGGTTTTCCATTCCTACAATGTGGGCTCAAGTTTTGCAGTAATTTAATTTTTTTGGGCAGCATAACAGCAGGTTTTAGTAGGAATTGACCTAGTAAATGGTGCAGTGGGGAACTCACATGCTATTTTATCCCATCACAATTTCTTAGTCTAAAAACCAACATCTCATGTCAGCAATATAGCTGTGATCTTAACAAGGTTTTGGGGGTTAAGCTACGGACTTTAAGAAAGATAAAAGAACAAACCTGGAATTAATTACTTCAGTATCACCATTAGAATGGCACTTTAACTTTGCACCCTGTGGTGTAGTGAACAATGCTGTGTTATGCACAAGTCAATAGTGGAAACAACAATTTATCTGCGAAAATTCATCCAGCTTTCCTTGGCCTTGGGTGGCACTGGGGACTCCTATAGTTCTTTTGTTCGTAATGGATCTTCATTAAGTGGATCTGGTCTTCAGATTCCCTAAGGATGATTTTGTCCCTTGTGCTTGCTTATCCAGATG
The DNA here is from genome assembly GCA_013390005.1 of Calyptomena viridis. Taxonomy (NCBI): domain Eukaryota; kingdom Metazoa; phylum Chordata; class Aves; order Passeriformes; family Eurylaimidae; genus Calyptomena; species Calyptomena viridis. Next base: position 6,748 of record WEIV01002016.1, read on the forward strand.
ATGTCTGAGACTTTTGGGAGCTTTGTCATTGTCTGGCTTTTAACTAAAGGACATGCTATTGGCTGTGGTCCAAGATAATCCATTCAGTTGCTCGATGTCCTGTAGCCTGGGGATAAAGAGAAGGTGACTCCACCAAATAATGAAGACTCTGGTCTTATTGGCTGGATGGCAATTCTGTACAAGAATAAAATAATTAATGTATCCTAATTATAATCCTATTCAAAACCCTTTGCTTTAGCATATTTTTCCAATAATGTGCAAATAAAAGAACAAATTCAGAAAATATAGAGATGTAACTTTGTGAATAATTCATATATACATTTTAAATGGTTTGGAAAAGGTACAGAAACACAGGAAGTACTGAGTGCTTTTGAACAACCTGGTTATATTTTCATGGACGCTTTTCCCATTGTATTGGTTTGAGGATTATGAAGACATCTGAGACCCCCATTACCTATCTTCAGAAATATGTTGATTTCCTTTGAATGCAACTAACTTAAGATCATCATTAAAAGTAACAAAGATTTTGAAAGATGTGAGAAGATATCTTCCCTGAGTTTATGATAGCCATGTATGTTTCTGTATAGAAGAGATTTTAAGAAGCCTTTAAGAAGTATTTGGCATTTCATTTGATTTCATAGATCAGAAGTAAGTAATTGTAGGCTTCCGTTCTTTGGCTTCCAAAATTGAGAAAACAAATGTAAATGATGTAAAAGCAATTAGTTGCATGCATATTGTCCTGGCAAACCAGTCTATTCCTTTCCTATGTAAATTTTGAGGCAAGCATCATTCATCTGTCTCATTGATGTGAAACAGGGGAAAACCAAGTCTGCCTTTCTAAAATGATGTAGGTGGTTTTCCATTCTAATTTTTTTTTGTTATAGAAAAATAAGACAATTCCAAAATCAGTTTGAGTCAATAACAGAGTAATAGCATCCTAAAATGATATTATTATTTATTCATGCTTAGTTAAATATAACTGTAACTTGAAATAAATGATTATCTGTTTTGGATATAATTTCATAATAAGGCCTTTGAAGGTCATTTGGACTACTGCACTAATTAATGTTTTATTTCCAGCCTTCCTTAATTATTCTTGCCAGATGGTCCTTTATTTATGTTATTGCTTGGAGTTTCCAGCTGAGGTTGTTTGATTGTTGAAGAAAAATATGTGATGGCACCATAAGATAACTGTAATTGAATTGTTAGGTATGTTAGAACATTCAAGCCTTCTGTCCCTGCTTTAGCCACATCTGGGAAATAAGTTTGTTAACAAAGTGCTTTGGCACCTCATGGAATACTTGATGTGATATATGAAAATGTTTAGAGCAAACTCAATTAGCATAAAAGCCTTTAGAAATAGAACTCTGGTAGCTTCTCATTCATTTATGAATTACAAAATCTTCTGGGTAAAATGCTCAAATGGGTAAATTACCAGGTGGTTGGGTTTGTTTAGGCTTTTGTTTGGTGTTGTTTGTTAGTATCTGACTTAACTTTTCTCATATCTAGACAATATTGCTTTCGTGTTTATAGCAGGATATCTTTACCATAGAAAAATCATGTGATGAAAACATAGTAATACTCATAATATTTGGATATTAGGTGGCTAACTTTGGTAACATCTCGGGAGGGCTGGTTTGTAAAAGGGTTAAATTCAACACTGGGAGATACCAGATTTGAGAGCAGAAATGCAAAGACAGCATTCACAGTAAACTCTTTTTGTTTTAATCAGTCGTCAACATTGTTTGCATTGTGCTAGTAAATAAATATCCCACTTATTGTTTGAAAGTTCCATGGTGACAGGTTCTACATAGCAACAAATAAACATGCATGTTCTAAAAAATAAGAAGAAACAAGAAGAAGAATGGTATATGATAGTACACAAATGCATAATTTTGTTCCAGCAGTGTAAATAAAATATTTGTTTTATCTCCTCTCTCTTTTCAAATCATTGTTTTCACCATTTTTCTATGATCATTACAAGGAGTTTTGGGAAATGGAACCCCAAAACCAACAAGGAAGAAGATACTGAAGATGTTTTACAGATACATGTGTCAGGAGTAGCTGGGAAGAAAGAATTTAGATGTTTATGTAGGAAATTGATTAATGGATGAATTGTTGACACAGAAGTTCAAGATCAGAAAAAAAATTTGCCTCATCTAGAAAAAGTGAGATGTATCTTTATCTCATTCGTAGCTGTGTACTGCAAGAGATTTAGGTTAGATGTTCTATTAAAAACAGGTAAATCAAGTACAAATCAGAAATTTTAAGAATAAGCTTACCATAACAAGGGACAATAAGAAGTTGTTGAACAACTAAGAATAGGTTCAGAAAAGGTAACTTTTTCTCTGTTTTTCTTGTGCTTTGTTTTTATTAGCACAGTAGAAAATGCTCTGGAAGAAAACTATCCTTACAGTTGTGGAAATTAGCTCCCAATGTTGAAAATATGGATGTGCTATACAAAGTTTCACCAATCTATCACAGCATTTATAAATATTGGTAAATTTTTGTGCTGTCTTCTATTGGAATACGTGTTTAGCAGTGCAATACATTTTGTTGGCAAATGGAAATAATTCTCCACATGTAGTTTTCCTGAGCAGCAGGTAATCTGGGTGCTAAAAGAAATACCCTCACCCTCAGCCAGTGTCAGAGATGTGTGTTCTTGGCTTGTGAGGGCTCTGAACGTACAACTCCCCTCAGATGTTGTGGAAGATGGGAAGCAGCTGCTGCCTTTCAGAGCACAAATGTAGGGCTTTCAGTGCACACTCTGTGTGCTGTGGAGCAGGATGGAGCCCACACAATGGAGCCCATCACACAATACAGATGCATCAAATTAAGGCTCTACCGGACTGGTTTTTGCTACTTCCTCTGTAATTCAAACGTTTTGTGCTTTGTTAACTCGTTCGGCTGTAAAAATGTTATAAATATGCATTTTCTGAATTGCTGCTCTGAAAAACAGGACCCTGGAGCTGGTGGTGACATCTCTGCAGCAGTGGTGGAATGAGTGGGCACTTCTGTCAGCTGCAGATCTGCCCATTCATATTTAAATCCAGTCCTTGTGCCAAAGCAGAAATTTAGACTGTTCACACGCTCATCTTCTACAGTGTTAAGCATATATGTCTCTGAACCTCCATCAAAAGAGACATGTGAATTCCTTTAACGACCAGTTAATATTACCAGAAACTGCTTTTAGCTGCTGGTTGCCCACATAAGCAAAATAGTCAAAAGAAGCAAGAGTATTAATGTCTTTTCCCTTAGTAATTTTAAAAGTCTTTTCAATTTTAGCTTTTTTTTTTTTATCAGTTCATCACTTCTCTGCCTTCCACTTCCTTCCCTTACTATACAAACCAAATTTTCCCAACGATAGTGGGGAATTTTTTTAAATAAAAATTTTAGGCCTGTATATGAAATTCTTTCAGTCCTCCCCCCTCTTTTTATCTGGTGTTGCTAATTAATAAACCAAGGCCAATGCCCCCATGTTCTATAGCTGCCTTGTCATCCATGTACTGAATTCTGCAGCTTTATAGACAGAGCCTTTTCCAAAGTCTCACAAGAGGTTCTGCATTTTGCCATTTCCACTAGATCCAGCAGGAAGGAGGGTGGCCAGCTGGGAAGAGAGACAAACCATAACAGAAGTGAGCTGACCTCTGCCTTCAGTGTCTGTGTCAATGGGAGATTGGTCCCACACAGCCTCTTACCACAGCAGGACATCCCAGTGTGAAATGCCAGCATGAAATTACTGATTATCATGGTTTTTAACTTCAGCATATGCTGCTAACTGTATGTGCTTGTAAAGTCACCATAGAACTACAGAGATGTGTGCACAAAGTGGTATTATCTTGCATTGTGACATTAAATTCTATCAGACTAATTTAGTAGTTGTTTGTAACAGTTAAATACTCCTGCCTTTTATAGGGATTTATAAAAATGCTGTGCAGAAAAAAAAAGTCCCCAAGCAATAGATTAAGTGGTTTTTTTAACCTTATTGTGTAAACCTCTAAAGTCTTTGACATTACATATGGTTTTTCACGGTGTAGAAGATCAATATTAGTGTTTCTTCTTGCCCACAATGCAAGATGTATTACTCAAGGTACATGACATACTACCTCACCAAAGTACCCGCTGAGATTTGTAGGTGGTGTTGGGTTACAACTGTTTTTTTCCTGGAGGCTAAAATTGCCTAAATTTTGGCTCTGACTGTGCTGGTTTGGTTTTTTTCCCCTTCATTATATATTTAAGAGGGTCAAATCATTCATCATTCTCAATTACTGAGATATAATTCACTGCATGCAATGTGAGCTACAGACCAGATGCCTAGAAATTCCTGCACTGACCAATAATCTTAGGTCCCAGTACACATTCTGTTTTTAATACAACAGTAACATGTTTGTTTCCTATTGAATTATTTGCAGAAGTTGCATCCCCAATCAAAGCTTCATCAGGCAGGTGGTTATCAAAATGGGACACAATCAGGGAGACTCAGAGCAATCTAAACATTCTGAGCTCTGTTCCTTTTAACAGCCTATAAAATGCCAATAACATTTAAAAGGAATAACTTGATTTTATTAAAGGGCAGGATCTGTCATGGGAACTTGTGGCTGCAAGGCATTTAAATGAATGTCTCTTAGTGGACTGGAAGTCCTGCCCTCTAGTATTCCAGATACTAGAAAATAAGTGCTTTTATTTTAGAAGTGTTTCAGCTTGTCTCTATTTGCCTCTACTACTGTTGCATAAAATAATTTATTCTTCATGGTGTCATGCAGTAAATATATCAGGGCTAAACTACAGACATCATACGAAACTCAAAACATGTGAACAACATGTTCTAGTTTTCAATTTTTTAATTTGCTGCAGTGTACCAGCGTTCATTCTTGAATCATGGCAACAAATATGAAGTTTTTTATTTTTAAAGGAATTTTAAGACTGGGGGTTTCTTGATTCAACAAAGTCTCTGTATCTGGGATTATTCAATGGTTAACATTCACAGCATTTTAGTATTTTAAATATGAATCTGCAGCATTAACTCAGTTTGTGTCCAAACAGAATAGTTTTTGAAAAGCTAAGAAGTCAAAGAATAGGTAAAACACACTGAAAGGTCATTTATCTGATAAGGCCACACCTTGAGTCCTGTGTCCAGTTCTGGGCCCCTCAGTTCAGGAAGGACATTGAGGTGCAGGAGTGAGACCAGAGAGGGGCAGCAGAGCTGGGGAAGGGTCTGGAGCACAAGTCTGATGAGAAGCAGCTGAGGGAGCTGGAGGTGTTTAGCCTGAAGAAGAGGAGGCTCAGGGGGACCTTCTCACTCTCTACAACCACCCAACAGGAGGGTGTAGCCAGGTGGGGGTCACTTTCTTCTGCCACGTCTCAAAGTGAAGGGACGAAAGGAAATGACCTTTAGTTGCACCAGGGTAGATTTAGAATAGCTTTTATGAAATTTTTTTTCACTAAAAGAGGGGCCAGGCTTTGTAATAAGTTCCCCAGGAAGGTGGTGGAGTCATTGTCTCTGGAAGTGTTCAAGAGGTGTCTGGATGTGGCACTTGGGAATATGGTTTAGGGGTGATTATGGCAGTGCTGGGTTGATGGTTGGACCAGATGGTCTTGAAGGTCTCTTCCAGCCCTGGTGGTTCTGTGTTAAGGTTATGATGGTGTGGAAATCCATACTAGGCATTCAGCTCAGCACACCAGTGACCTGGTTTAGCCTAATTTTCTGGGGATGTAGTGTCAGAGGTATATTTTCAGGATTGATGGGAAGGTTTAAGTGGCAGAAGTTTTTGGGTAGCCCAAGGGATAGCGTAAGGAAAGGTACAAGTGATCTTCTAATTTCAGAAAGCACCATTAACGATTCAGTCCCCATAACGATAGCACATAAGGGTTAGATAGGAGAGAATAAATTTTGAGGGGGTTTTGAAATTGAAGACAAGTAAAAAGTATTTGATATGGTAGGGAAAGCAGGGAGCCAGTGAAAGGATGTTAAGCAAAAGGTCATATGATCGAAGTGACGACAAGATAATGATCTGTCTAGAAGTGCTGTGAATAGATATAAATGGGCCAGGATTGCATTTGTCAAGGCAAGTGAGAGGGCTGCAGTGGTTGAGTTAAAAGCTGATGACCACATTGAGTCAGAAACACATTGAGTGACTCGGATATTTGTGAGAGTTATTAAATATGCTCGCACAGTTCTGTGTTTGCATTTTAATCTGTTTTGCTGGTATTTGCAAAGCCAGAACTCAGATGAACTAATCCTTGCAGTCATTTTTAATTATCATTTTGTGAAATATTGAAATTGTCAATTTTTTTGTTGTTCATTGACACTCCTAGAAATGGAGAAGAAATTTATTTGGGTCAGCCCATGTGACTTTTTTTCTCTTGGATTCTCACTTTTAAAAAATATCAGGGGAAATTAAATGCCGAGTTTAACATGACATATTTAATAAAAGCAAAGAAAACTTGGAAAGGAAAAATTAGAATCTTACACTTCAATGCCATTCATGATGTAGAAGAGGAGGAGCTTTCATCTAAGTTACGTGCTTTGTTTAATTTTTAAGACACTTATTAATGTGTAAGATAGAAAACCACAATTAGAATTATTCCTTTGCCTTATCTGGAGCAACATGCCCTGATTGCTAAGTTACTAAATTTTGGAGCATCACACCCTCTGACTCTGTCTTGTTAACACTTCTAACTGAGCATAAATATTAATTGTATCAAGTAGCAGAAAATGATAACTAGTGCCCTAATCAGAAGACAGAGATGCTGGGTTCCATTTGTTTTGTGCCAAAGAATAATTGAATTAGAGATATGAACTGGAATGGCTTAAAGAGACAGGGAAATCTCGGGCTAGCCTGTATACAAACCAAAATATATACAAAAAGTAACTTAGAAAATAGGGAGTGATTCTATTAGTAGGTTTCTTTGTGTTTTGTTATGTTTTTAAACTTTAAAGTTGGTGATGACTGAGAGGCTCCTCTAGAACTTCGGTAGAACAGGAGCTGGATTCAGGTATTTTGACTTGCCTTGTAGGGAAGTTTGCCTTTTTCTGTAGAATACAAAGGCAACAGAATTAAATGCCCAAAGCCAATGGTACCAGTGCCTATATTTCCCATTCCTACACTGAATCAGCTGTAAATGGCTCACCAGTCCTTTATGGCCTATATTATCTCTAGCATATAATCAGTACAAATTTTCTTAACCTGCCCCCTTCCGTACTGAAACCATATGGGAGAAAAGAGTCCAGAATCTCCTGCAGAAAATCCCATGTTAACTCAGAAGGTTCTTCTTTATTTCTCTGACAGTGATGTAACATTGGCATTTTCCATGACTACAGATATTCTCTGAGCCAGAATGGTCACTGGGCACCTAAAAACTGTGTTTTGGGATGTATGTTAACCTAATTACCAAAAAAAGTGGAGTATTTGGAATGTTTGGAATATTTGAAATACGTATGTGTATTAAAGAAGGTTTTATGCTAAATTCATGAACATGAATGAACCTGATGCAGTTACCTGCCATATGTGAGGAAAATTCAATTAAACAGAAATTAAGACCTTGAGTTACTTTTGGACATAACAGTATGTCATGTGATATTTTGGCTCAGTATCTTGTTTCCAGTTGTCACATAAAGATGATTATTTGCAGACAGCCCTTGTTCCCCCTGGCCTGTATCATTTCTGTCACATGAGTGTGGTGCTTTGCCTTTATTTAGTTTAAGTAAACAATGTATGGAACAGCACAGCCTTTTCCCTGTCCCTGTGCTTCAGACTCCGCACGTTTTTGTCTCAGCTCAACTAGAACTTAATGTATTTCCAAATATCTACAGGAAATTCGATGATGTAAATGCTATCAGGACTGAATGGTGATGATTTAGGAAAAATTAAGTCATATTCAATTCAAGTAGTGAATTAAAAACTCCAAACCCTCAGTTTTTGATTACTTAGTCCATATCTTTCCCAACAGCCATTCTACCTTTTCTCCCACCTTAGTGACAGATCATGTGGTTTGTAAAAAGTATAAAATCTTTTATAGCAGTTGATTGTGTTCGAGTAGAAATGAAAACCCTGAGATTGCAGTGGACTTCACTGTGAGATTTGCAAGACTAATGATTAATCAAAATGGAATAAAGTCTTCAGGTTTTCTTTGTGATTACCCATGTGATTAGTTCACCTTTGTTTTTTGGTATTTTGTTGGGTTTTTTTCTTAATTGTGTATAATGAAAATCAAACGGGTTTATGTTAATATCTGTAGTACTGAAATGAGCGTTGAAGATTACCCTGATCTAATGTTTAGGCAAACTTTTACATTTAACCTGAGACCTGACTGAGAAAATAAAGAAGTATTAAAGCAAATACAAATTCAATTTCCACACCTTTCCTAGTCTTCAGTATCAAGGTTTTCTGATTAATCTTAAATACCACTGGAAGTGCGATCACTTGATTAAAATATCTTCATATCATATATAAAATATTTCTGCATTATTACTTCAAAGGCTTGGCAGCATGCATTAAATACAACTGTAAAAATAATTTCCTCTAAAAGAGAATAGTATAAGTTTTCAATTTAAATAAAAATGAAGAGTGTTACAATTACATTTGCAATGAATAAAAAAAGAGTTTTGCTTCTCAATTTGAAAATGAATTATGTAGATTTTAATGTTACTTATATTTATTTTAAGCCTTATGGGGAAATTTATGAAGATAACTATGATAATGAATAATCACTTTGTATAAATATACATAAAATTCCTTTAAATATTGTAATTAAGCATTTAAAGATACACACTTTTCACTCAATCTTTTGCATGTCACATAGACAGAATCATTCATGAATAAGGAAGTTGATAATTGAACCACGTAATCTATATCTGAAACTTCACATAATGCTATAAAAGTTGTAGCCTTAGGTACTAGATACCCCAAATGTTCTGTCTTCATACAGCAATGAACTATATAGTGTTGTGTTGGGAGTTAGCCTTGCATACATTTTCTTAAGGCTTAACTCAATTTCATCTGGTCATTTGTGTGTATTTATATGTAATAGATTTATAGCTTACTGTGTATGTTGTTGAGTTTGATTTCATCTTTGTTTGTGCTCATTCTGTCTCTTTTATTACTCAGTGAGTTTAGGGAGCAGAAGAAAGCACTGTCCTCCTCAAAGGCTGCACACTTGTCAAGAACACAAGTAGGAAGTAGACAGGAAATAGATACTCTATTTCGTGAACCAGTTACACATTTTATATGAGTGTCTGATTTTTTCAGTTTTTTAATCAAGTATTATGGAGCATTGTAAAGTACATTGTAAAAATAATAATGGCCAAGCATAGTCTAATGTTCTGACATTTATATGATTCTTTGGTTCAGGTCTGAAGGTAGCATTATTTATATTTGGTTGAGTATAAGGGTTGTTTTTAACAACTTAAATGTCAGCAATTTTTTATATTTCTGTCTGTATTGCTTGTATTGACTACAAAGCCCATGTAATTTTAAAATGTGTTTCCCTTACTATATTAAGTGATCGCTTGATAATATTAAATGGTTGTAACCTCAAAACAGTTTGGAAACTACTGCTATATGTAGTTTATTGATGGAAAACTGAGATCTAGAAAGAATAAACTCCTCAGTAGTGTTTAGGTGCTCACTTCTTCCTACAAGAGAGAGGTACCTCCTGCTGGACCAATGATCAGATTAAACTTTTCATCTCTGCAACAAGTTGAGATACTGCAGATATGGAAGAAGCAGTAGATATGGAACATGTTCTCTTCAGAAAACTGTCAAAGAAAGCTGGAGGATGCAGCAGCTACATTGCAAAACAGAATTGTTGTCTTGTAGGACTGGAGAAATTTGCATTGATGCCTCAGTGTAGTGAATATCAAAGTGAACATGATTCCAAAGTTAAGCGGGGGAGGGACATGGAAAGCAAGTTCTATATTGACAAATAATATCTGTAAAAGGCATGTAGTATTTATTCCGTTCTGCTTGATTTGGGCCATGTTTCATTAGATTCCTGTGTTAACTTCTGAGCTCTGCAATGCAAAGTGTGATCTGGTTTTAGAAAATCCAGAGAACAGTATTACAAGAAATATCTTGCACCATGTTTTTTATAATCCCTGACTGTATATCAGATGTCCTTAGAAAAACAAGGTCATGAATCCAGATCTTGCTGTTCTGAAGCAATGAACCATACAGGAGAGACATAACCATAATATTTATTCTTCCTATTATCTAGCCATGGTCCAGACTGGGTTACATTGTTTTCTTTAGATAGATATCCTTAGTTTCTCTTTGAGATTTTAAGGGTAATTTTGAAGGGATTTTTTCCACTCCAAAGATTGATTGTTTCCCAAGGGTCCAGTGGAACCTATCATACACAAAATATGATGTCACCAGGAAAGAGAGCATACAGTGTAGACTCTACTGTCACCAGTGTGCTGGTGACCTGGGCCTCTGGGATTTATTTTCATTTAACTTTATCAGTGAAAGGTCTCCTTTCTCTGCCTTCAGAGAGTGTCTATGAAATTGGATTTGAATGACAATGAGCTGGCTAATGTTCTAACAAGGAGAAGCGGTCACTGCTTATTTGGGAACTTGAGATCCGTTCTTATGTGTAGGGAGCTTCACAAATCTTGAGTTTGTTCGCTGAGATCTAATAGGCTTGGTGGACAAGAATGGCGTTTTGATGTGATTTTGGGTATTTTTCTAAAACTTTTTATACTAGAAGTTGTACTTTGCCACACTAATACAAGTTTATGTACCTGCTAGTCGATTCCTTCGGTGACCTTACTTGTTCTTCCTGAAGCCAGAGAGAGCACTTGGTTATTGCTGCAAAAGCCTAGTGCAGCTCTGGGTGGCTGTCACACAGGGTAAGGATGTTGTTTGTCGGTGTCTTTGAGCAATCCCTCGTCTGTTCAGTTATTTTTTGTAGAAGTACAGGGGCCACATTTGATCCTTAACAGTCTTACATGATTTTGGTCCTGTTACCTACACAGGTCTTTGTAGCCTGCTGATCTGACTCGTGCTTTAAATGTCTTTGCTGTGGCAAGGGAATGTTCTCAGGGGAAGAACGATGATCTTCTAAGGCATAAATCATAATCTGTCTCCTCTCTCATGAAGATAAGGCTAGCTCTTTCCTTTTGACTCCTACATAAAAGGGTGTTCTTTCTTAAATATTTTGTGTTTATCCCCTCAGGAAAAATGTTTGTAACAGACCTGGATGTCGTGGGTTTTCTGTAGTTTGGTTTTTTGGTTTTGTTTTCTTGCTTTGCCCTGTCAGCAAAATAGCTGGGAAGGATCCAGATTTACATTCTGTAGTTCTAGCCAACATCTCATAGAAAGTAAAGAGCATCCCAAACTCTACAGGTGATGTATGCTGTCATTTTTAGTGATGTTCTGAAGTTACATGGAATAAACATTTCTCAACAGGAAATCACAACCTTTTTTTTTTTTTTTTCTGTAGAGTATATTCGATTTAAATGACCAGAATATCTCTAAATATGTGCTGTGGTTGCCATAGCACCATGCCCAAAACTTACATAGTTATGGTAAAATTTCTCATCTTATTTTACAAAGCCATGAAATCGAATTACTGGGTCATGTTATGTTAATTTTTCCTTCCAGGTAGTGTCCTAGGCTCTTCCTTTCCATAATCCACCTCAGCTGCAGGTGGCTCATTGCCACTATTAAGAATAGAATATTTTTACTTTTCTTTTGTTTTACTTTTGAGGTACAGATGCCAGTTCAAGATGAAATTATCAAACACAGAAGTTTCAGGCTTACAGTGTGTATAACTTAAATGGACTTAAAGACTTCAATACAAGTTCTTTACTGCATTGAGGATGTGCTCTGCAGCATGGAAACAAGTTACTATGAGAATAATAGTTTACATTCCCAGTTCCTGCAAACCTGTGGTTACATCATGCACATATGGGGCAAATAGAAGGCAACAAGATAATAGATGAGCTATTTATTTTAGCTGCTACCACTCAATTCCTACCTGCTTTGTATATTATACAGATATTTGAAGAAATATTGAAAGTACAAGTATATGTTTTTTTTATTTTATGGTCTCAATTCATGGAATTTGTCAGAGAAGAGGAAAATCTGTTTTGCTTCAATCCACACTGTAATTTGGAAGGAAATGGCACTGTAAAGAATGTATACAAAATACAGATTGATCTGTAGAAAAATAATTGTCTTCTTTCACTATGATGAAAGAGACAGCTTTAAGATAGACAAATACAATGGTAAGATCTGTGAGTGAACTATCATCCTGTAATTTAATTTGGTGTAGTCAAATATTAAGTGTTGAATGAAAACTGACACAGCACGGATTTATCAGGTCAGGCAGCAAAGTGCATCAGAAATTACTTCTTTGAAGCGAATGGAATTTTCTTTATGTATACTTTTGTACTAAAGTCTTTAATTTTAAGTAACCTACATTTCTGTGCTGGTCTTGCTTTTTGGCCACCTGGTTTGCAAGATATCACTAACATTTTCTTTAGCATTAGTTGACAATCAGTTTTATCAAAGTAAATATTTATGAAATATTTGCTTTATAAAATTGCTAAACCTACTTTACAAATAAATATGTATGATTTTAATATTTGCTTTAATGCTTAGTTTTGTAAAATTATGTTTGATAAAAAGACTTGGAAACATCTAATATCACTACAATACATCACTATTTCTGCTGCTACTCTCTGTTTTGACATTCTGAGAGATAATGTACTTCTAGAAATAACTTTTAGCATGTGTTCAGTTAATTACTATTTTTGTTCTGTTTTATTCCTAGTACCTTTACTGTTATTTGCAATTATCTCAGAGTCAGCCCTGTGATGCTTTGCCTTCAGCCTAAAACAGGCTACATGGCATCACAGATAGTGCACCAATCTCTAACAGCATGATCCCAATTTTCTGAAGTTAGGCACCAAAACTCCTCATGCAGCTATAATCTTATTAATATTATATGAATCTGAGAGATTAATATGCGTGGTCCCATAACAAGTAGATGAGTAGGGAGTAAGGTGTGACTGTGATTAGAGACAGCCAAAAGGAAGTACTATGCAGAGTTTAATCCTATTACTGCCACACCTGTTTACCAGCCAATTTTATGAGTTACAAAATACAAGCTCCAGTAAAAGTGTATTTAAATACCAAACAAATAATTTGTTTAATAAACAGAATTACTCTAATCTGAAATAATTTCTATCTTAGCATAGCAATTATTAATTATAAAAGTCTTCATGATTTTATACAAATATCAGAAATAGTTTAAAAGTAGTTCTTAAAATATCTGATCTGATCTGTAAAGTTTCTTTATGTTATTAAAGTTACTTCCATTTAAATCATGCCTCTGAGAAATGCCTCTACAAGTTTCTGTCTTAATGAACTAGTTGATAAAATATCTGTTTGTTCTGTGCATTTTTATTTAATCACTCTGTAACTAGGAAAAGAAGTTATGCAGATGGGCCAAGTTTCTGGAATATCATCAAACACAGTACCCACTGATAAAAAGACAATGTGCTGAAAGGGAAGTTTCTGTCAGTTTTCACAGCCTGATTTTTAACAAAATCCTACATTATTTTTTGCCCATCAGTGAGGTGTATTTTGTTTTTGTAAGGCAGTGAAGCCAACAGCCTAATGGGTGGTATTACACATTTGTCTGTGAAAATGAGATTTAACACACACACTTGCTCTATACATAATACAGCATAAAAAGATGATTCTAAAGTGAAAAAATGTAGACAGATGTTTTTCTTCTCTGTTCTGTGTACCCATGCACATGCTAAGTGGTAGTTAGGCTTACTGGTTTAAATTGTTGTTTTCTATATGTGTAAGTCTGGGGAAAGATCAGTGTCACTTACCTTAAAGCAACAAGCAGGAAATTTTGAGTAGAATAAGAATTCTGTATATATGTGTGCCTTTATTAAGTTTTCATAGTCTCTACAATTATCCCCCTAGAAGAAAAAGCAGAATGAGTTTCTTCTGAACAACTCCCCAGGCACATTCTACGTTAAATATACTTTTTTAGCTACACTACTTCGATGCTTTCATGAGTCAGTTCTGGTAACTCTGCCAACCTACTGTCCATTTACCAACTGTGATGTTTGATCCCGTGATATTCACCTGTTTTCTTTGATTTATGCCTGTATTGGAGCTCTTCGAGGCGGGACCTGTTTTTTACTTTTTTGTCTGTAAAGACACCTGGTTCTGAGGAAATGAAGCTGGGGCTTGTAAATGGTACTTAAAAGTGCACCATTACCTGAGTGCTTTAATTACAATACCGTGCCTCAATAGGGATGGTTTAGTTTTTTAATATTTGATATTCAGACTTGCACTTCAACTGCGATTCCATTTTTTGTCTCATGAAATAATTCCTAAAAGCTTGTATTGCTAATCAGAAAGTGCTAATTTTGGATCAGTTGTCCTGAAGCACGGCCAAGAAAAACATCATCTCTATATTCATTGGATCACAAACCCTGATTATTTTGATTAAATTGATAGTAATTTTGTGTGCTTGGGTTTGAACACCTTTTCTTCATTCTTCATATCACTTCATTTTTAAATTTTCCTCTACTCTAAAGTATTCTCCACAGGTGTGAATATTGTTTGGGTATGAGTGTTCATTTGCAAAATTATGTTTTTTCAGAAAATAGGAGAGATAAAGTGTAGTAGGATGCTGAACTTAAGGTTCAATACAGCAAAATGCAGAATGCCCATAATGCACCTTGAAGTGAAGGAAGGTTTTTAGCACTGCAACTTTGGAATTCAGGGATTAGATGGAGTAAGAGAATACATAGACTTGTTGAATACTTTTGTTAAGGAAAAGCTAAATTGGTTCTCTTATTTCAATGTACTATAGAAATTTGATTTCCTAACTCTTTGTTTGGACATCCTTCAACTCTGAAAGAAAAATAGAGCATTGTTTGAAATGATGCTAGGAGAAAAAAACTGTAAGTAATTGCTATATGTCAAATAAAGTCAATTAACTAAATATTATGAGAATGTCCTTAAAGTGAGGTCTACTTGATTTTTTTTTATGACTGAAACTTTGTTCTTGGCTATGAAGTGTGAGTGCCTTTTTATATTTTAATTGAAAAGAAGGTGGGACAAAATACTTGAAATAAATCATCCTTATACATCCCTGCAAAAATGTTCGACAGCTGTATATAACCAGATACACATTTGGGTAGTGAGTGCAATTGTCAGTTATTTTGCAGGAGTTGTGAAAGAATAGGCTTTTTTCTTAGCACTATTCACATACAAGTGTGTCATTGACAGCATAACATTTTTGTAATTCCATGAACTTGATCTCTGAGAGAGAATGAGTTAGCCCTAGGACACAGCACTCATTTGTTTTCCTTGTTTTAACTCTAGCCAGTGATCTTACCAGCTAGCTGAAGATCAAGTGAGACAGTAAAATATTTGGGATTTTTGTATGGGCAGTGTGAGTATTTCAAAGGAAAGTATCTGGCCCATAATCTGCTGCTACCTCATTGAATTGAGAAAAGCTACTGCATGTGATTCTTAGTAACTGAGGATACACAATACTGCCTTGTTCAGGGTAGGGGCACTTAGCTCATGCAAAGGCATAAAACAAACCATAAGCTGATAGTTTAGAAAGTCTTATACAGAAATTATTATGTGGCTACAAAATATGTCACAGACATTCACCTACATGGTATTTTTCACCTTTACTCATGATTGCCAAATATATAAAACTGTTTCTTGCTTCAACAGATTTCTATTTGCTTCAGAAAGAAATGTAATAGTCTGCTGTCCCACTGGGGCATGGCAGTCCATACTGTAGCTACTTCTGAACTTAAGGATGGATTTCCTCAAAAGTAATTACTTATAATAAAATATTAGAAAACAGGTATGTACAGTTAGAAGATATTCCAGATGGTAAAGAAAACCAAAACACATGGTAGAAAAGGAAGTTATTATTTGTTGAAAAGACGTTTTTCTTTCATTTTTAATTTCCAAGTAAAATCTGACAATCAGTTCAAAAGTCCATGGAATATTTTCACT
>WEIV01002016.1:23198-33910 GCA_013390005.1 Calyptomena viridis
GAGTACAAATGTGATTTTTGAAGTCTTCATGCTAGGGAAGACATTTTATATTTCCTTAAATCTGATTTGTCATATTAAAATAGCAGAAAACCCTTGGGATTTTTATCAACATGGAGCTGTTCAAAGTCTGTACATGGTAATGAGGAGTCATAACATACCTTTTCAGAGATGTTTTGGTTTCTTTTTTGTTAAATAAATTATATCATCTCTCAGTATCAGAATTTCAGATAGTTATTCATCAGATAAGTCTAAATTAATTTTCCTACCACAGAACTGAAATATTAAAATAATTATATATATACATACACACATATATATTAAATAATGTCTGCCATTTGTGATGTTCTATGTATCATAAAGTAAATCCTGTGCATAGTTGTATTTCATTCTCCTTATGGCTTTATTTCATGCATTTTTCATTAAATCCTCGAGACTTTAATGTTTTCCTCGAAGCTGGTTGCTATAGTACTATTTATATAGTTCTATAGTGTTATTTTAGCTCACTAAATAACTTCCCCTCAGGCAAGTATGATCAAAGTGCTTTGTGCCTTTAGTTATTGTCAGTAACCAGGGCAGTTGCTGTTTGAGTCTTTGGTAAGCAATGATTTATGATGTTTTGCTGGAAGTCACACAGGGTATCTTTGTCTCTTGAGATGTGGGGAACTCCCTCATCACTTAAGACAATCTCTAAGTATCACACTTTATTAACATCTGCATGTATTCACTCTGTATCATTATCTGGAGTTAAGCATCGTGATGAAAGCTCTTGGTGATTTTCTATTTCCCCCTAATTGTTTGTTCTAATAAACTAACTTTTGGTGTATAAAATCAACAACAAGATTCAGAAGTTAATGAGTCTAAAGAAACATCTGTTAGAAGGACCTTCGTTACCATGTGTTTCCAGGGAAATTAGAACATAAGGCAAGACAGAAGCTGATGAAGAACCTGTTTGGCTTAAGCAAATGAATAATGTGGCCCAGGACAGAGGATGAGCCTTTCAGTCAGATATGAATAAGCGTTGCATTGTTTTTGGCAGTTAACCCCTGATGTTAATCTGGTGTCAACTGCATTGTTCTGTCCTTTTTTCATGCCAGTATAATATGTTCCTGGCAGGATCCACATTTCTTATTATTTTTTCAAGGCAACTAACCCAATACCTTTTATCCAGGGGGCTTAAAAAATACCTGTCCCTTCTTTAGAATGTAAAATGATTACCAGTCTAAAATTAAAATGTCTTAAATCAACTTGATGCCATACTGTAGAATCCAGTGAATGAAGAGAGAAGCAGTGATGTCTTCTGGATAAAAACAAAAGAAATCTCAAAATTTTTTTGCATAATGTGTCTTTTTATTTCTCCCTCTTTCCGTTTATGAACTAAGGTA
Source organism: Calyptomena viridis (assembly GCA_013390005.1). Classification (NCBI taxonomy): domain Eukaryota; kingdom Metazoa; phylum Chordata; class Aves; order Passeriformes; family Eurylaimidae; genus Calyptomena; species Calyptomena viridis. Next base: position 24,581 of record WEIV01002016.1, read on the forward strand.
GTTAAAAATGCATTTTGTACAAGTGGTTCTAGACACACAAAACAAGCTTTCACACAACAGGCACTCAAATGAAAAAACAATTGCAACCATACTTTTCACACAGTGAAATTTAAAGCACATTTATTAATCACTCAGTCCCAGATTTACTGTTCTGCAGCTAGTACTTTTATTCTGACATGGCAAACAACATATAATGAAATAAAATTATGTCTCTAGACAGATGTGGTATTTATAACAAAGAGACAAGAGTCACTCCTGAAGTTCTCATTGGTGCTAGTTCTCCATTATAGCACTGATTGACTTAAATAACTCTTTATTACCCCAGAGATACTAAGCTTCTGAAAATTGGTGAAGTACTTTTTTTATCACAGACTAGACGTTTCGTCAGAAGTTCGATCGAACCGATACAAAGAAGTTTAAAACTTGAGCACTCTAAAGGGATATTGTGATATATTTTTAAATCAGACTGATCCTGGTGGAGGTGGGAAGTAATGCTGTTACAAAATTAAAGCTGAGAAATACAAAAATAAAAATTTCTCATAGCTTGGACTAAGGAGACACTTAAAACTTTATCTTGGAAAGTTTACAGGATGCTTTTAAGAACATCAAATAAAGCCTGTGTGTATGTGAATTGACCTTGCATCTTTTGACCGTAGCTGATTTTATAAGGTGGAAAGTTAATTGGAGGTAGAGAAAAACCTGCTGAAAAAGGGGATACTGGAAAAGATGTGTCTATGTATAACAACACATTGTTACTTGTAATCACACCTGTGTTTTAGAAAGTGGCAGAATACTGATATTTTTCTGTACAAACCCAAAGCCTTCTTGCATCTTTTTGCATTCCTTGTCACCTGCTGCTTCCCCTCTATCTCATGGCTGTCCTGTTCTACTCCAAACTTGAATTCTAACCTTCAACAACTTCCACATATCTTGCTCCTGAGCCTGAATATTCTTTTACCGATTAACAAGCCTATGTGAGATGTTCCCTTTGTTGTCATTTGGTATGGTAAAATTGTTCCTGTTTGTTTTGAAGTTGGTTTAGCATACCCTGGCTCAATGCTTACGATTTCTTTATGATCAGCATGATTAGTTCTGGTTCATTTTCAGAATTGGCTATGTTCCTTAATATTAAAGGCATCAAACTTGCTTTTCAGGGCTGTGCAGAGCAATTAAAATAAGAGTTTTCGGACAGTTATTTCTTGATATTTTTCTTTGCTAAATAATAGACTCAGATGATATCACCCAGTGGTGGTGTTACCACAGAAGTCTGCAAGTTCATTTTCACTTACATATAATTATTAAATCTTAACGTAATTTTAAAGATGAATCTCAAAACTATTGTATGCACATGCTGAAAAAATGGTTAGTTTATTATTAAAATAATATTTTTTGCACTAATCCAATTATGTCATCCATAGTTTTAAAAGTTGCTGTTACTTTTTAGTTCCTGAAAATACAGTGTTTTCCTCTTTTGCTCAAAGGTTATTACTGAATGGGAATAGTGACCACCTAAGCAGTTTATTCCCTCCTACAATGCATCTTGGGGACATATTTTAATGAGTTTAAAGAAATGTTGCTATTTGTCATGAGAGAGCAGAATCAGACCAGTAATACTTTCATTTAATATAAAGTTACTTTTAAAATTCAGATTCAGTTTCAAACATATTTCATCAGTATTTGAATTTTTGACAATCTCACTAGTCACAAGGTTTCTGTAGGGGTTGCAATTCCCTTTCTGTGATAGTTATTCATTTGGGAATCTGACTTATAAGAGAGTTCAAGTCTGGTATTATATTTAAAATGAAATATTGATGACTACTTGATTACTTCTATCATTACAATAAATATAGTTGACTGATGGCTACTATCATGTGCCCCATTTTAATGTAAAATAGCATCTACCTTATGTTTTTCTGTGTTTTCAAGAAATTATATAAATATGTGTCAGGATATAGGACTTGTGATGATTTATTTTGCCTGATTATGTGCTTAGTAACTTAGGAAATTACTGATACATGGATGGTTTTACTGTGTTTCAAATTTAGAGGTGTCCTTTAAAGGCAGCAAATAGGGATCTTGAGAGGGCACAGGGACATGATTCAGTATTTCTACTCTTGGAAAAACACAGTAAGCACCACCAGATTTCTTTTTTACCAACCCACAACCTTCAGGGAGACTTTGGGTCCAGAAAATAGCAGTTGAGCAGTAATGGTAATTACTGCTTGTGTTTTAGCTTGAAGTAAAATTAGTTTTGTAGTCGTAGGAAAAAACATTCTTTTAATGGATGTTATTAATTTACAGTCTGTTGTCTTTGTGTGTGGGTTTTGTTTGACTGTATTTTTTTCTTCCTACTGTCACCTTTTTTTGATAGTGGATCGAAATTAATTTATAAATAGGCATTATTCCATTGAGGTTAGTAGTAGTTTAGGCATTTATACCTAAAGAGAATTTTATCCTCTTCGCTGTCAGTTTATAGCAATGTTCAGTGTGTCTGGTAATGATGTTTTCCAAATGCAGACTGAGAATTGTAATAGGAGCTGCATTATATAGCTAAATGCTTTTTTTTTTTTTTGAATGCCTGAATGCCTCATTCAGATTATCTTTTACTCTTCATCAAAAATTAAAAATTGTAATATAAACTCTCTGGGCCATAAACTCTCTCTTTTCTTTGTTTGCATAGCAGCTAATGCAGAGAAGTCCTGGCTCATGGCTTTTAGGCAATATACTGTATATAAAAATAATAATATAATTAAATTCAACTTTAAAGCAAATAGATTATATGCAGTCAACATCCGTGACGGGAGGCTTTGCCTCTGTTAGCAGACGTGTTAGGTGAAATGGTAGTTACTTTCATTTTATTGGAAGAATTGCATTTCTCTTGCTTTCACACATTGCTTCTCATTCGGCTACTGCTGTTGAGGCAAAGCTAATGAAAAAGAACAAATGATAATATGGAGTGGAATTCAACAGAGATTGTAACCATTTGGCTTTGCCAAAATAAAAAGTACTGAACTGTTGTTGGAGTCTTCGTGTACTCCTTTTTCTAATGCCTGCTGTTGTATTAGCACTCCAGCTTTTCAAAAGTAGGAGGCCCTGATGCTGATTTTTTTGTTCATTTTATAAATATTCATATATGTTTTGGTTTTTTTCTTTGCAAATACATGAAGAGGAATACTCTGTGGTTTGTTAATTGTCCTTTACTGGTCTGATTTATTTCTAATTACTGCATTTCACACCAATTACTCTAGAAGCTGTCTAAATAAATACTGATTGTCCCACAAAATGCATGGTACAAGGGCACACTATCCATGTTACTTTTATTAAAGTGCTTCACACAATACCATGACATGAATGTAATTCCAGTATTTCTCCGTTTTCAACTTATTCCTCATTAAATAGAGACATCCACATCTTCTTCATGGCAGAGTTCATGCACATTCCCAAAGTGAAGAGAGATGCAAATTAATCTTTTTCTCAAATTCAGGGTTTTAACCAGTCTCCTGCTTTTGTGTAACATGCTAAAGCTTAATTTTATTACACAGTTTTATTTCATCTCTTTTGCCTGGTAATACTCGATGTAGCACAGTTTCTCAATAAGCACATGTGCACTGTGTTTAATTCTGTGTCTAAAAGCACTGTTAGATATTAGAAGATTCTTATTCATTGCATATTAAACCAAAGTCAGTTTTCCATCCCTGCAAGCAGTGAGTTCTGACATGAAGGACTTCATTTATTGTGTTGCTGTAGCAGCCTTAGTCTTGCTAAAAACACGTAGGATCTGCTAGAAGGTGGGATCATCCTGAGACCTCTCTCCATTACGAATTTGCTGGTGGTAATATGCAGGATGGAAAAACTCAGATTCCGAACCAATGGCTCAGAGATAATCAGCAGGCAGATCAAAACCCTGAAGATTAAATTGGAGAACAGCAGCAGTATGCTGAGCTGTTATCAAAAGCCACGGACCCTGAATAAATGTTTCACAGGATAATGTCAGAGGCAAGTATCGTGTCACGTTTAGGAACATGTCCCAGTTGGTTTTCTGGACCATAACTGCTAGATTTTAAATGCTTGTACTTTTTTAAAGCATTGCACTATAAAAATTGGGGAGTAAATTTTTACTCATCCCATGGTAATATGTTTGCCTTTTATTGGATTTATGCAGGGAAAGTAGGACTAGCTTGTCCCTATTTGCATAGGAACTCTTCTGTGCTTGTGCCAGTTGTAGGCTTGTATGTGTGGCAGTAAATTAATATCTGAAATTGTTTTTCAGCTAAATTGCTTTTTAGCCCCTTTTTTGGCTTTACACTTTATGTGCTACTTTGATATAGAGACATCTACCTGTACATATGTTTATTGTAGTCTTAATTTATCTTAGCATTCTATTAAAATGCATAATTTCTGCCCCGCAGCCAAGAAGAAACCAGATTAAATTTTCTAAAACATTATTTTCTTTGGGGAGTTACTGCTCTGTGTGTATCTGTATGCATTGAGCAATATTTACTGCTCTGGTATGACCTGTATGTGGATCAGGGGAAAAGCTTGTCATTCCAAAAATCTTCTGTACTTTTGCAGCGTATTTATTTCCTATTTGAGCATTTTCCATGAAGAGGAAAATACTACTATGAATTTATTGGGTTTTTTTAATAGTTATTTCCTCACAGTAGTCACAGGAGAAAAAATAGGAAATTTTAGCTTTTCTCTTTTTGCTGGTCAAGTCATTCTTATGAAGGTAAAGGGAGGGCAGGAGGAACAGCTCGAGTTCCTGAGGGATGGGGGGATGGCTCCTGCCCCCTGGGTTCCCCGTGGATGCAGCACGAAATTCAGGCTCCTCCAGGGTGGAAATGGCTCCTTCCTACAATCTGTTCTGGAAGGGTGATTAACTGAGAGCCCTTGTTACCTATGAGATCTGTTACATGCAATATTCAATATGTTTTAAATTGGCTATAAGAGAGCTGGGCAGCTCAGAAAGAATCTTGTAAACATTTTCCAGTCATTTTTTATTTGTTATTGCTTTTGTTTTGCAGGAACATTCTTGCATTTATAATATCTGTCTTGTTTGCCTTTTTTAAATTTTTTCTATAATTTCTCTTCTTCATAGCATTCCTTAATGATTGTATTCACAGTAGTGCATTGTAATAAAAAAACTAGACAGTCTTGTAGAGATCAGTGTGTGCTGGTTTTATTGACAATAATAATGAATGAATAATTCTTCTTTTTCTCTAGCTCCCTAGATTAAAAATAATTTTAAGTATATGTGTTTTTCTTTTGTATAGATTGTAAATATTTTTTTAATACAGCATGAAACACTTCCCTAACATATTCAGACATTTTCTAGTTTAATATTAAAATGAAAATAATAAAAAGCCTCACAGAACTATACAACAGAAGTGAGTTAAATCCCCAAAGTCAGCATGATCAGACAGAAGGGTGAGATGTCAGACCTGGTGTAACCCACTTCATTATGTCTCGTTTTCACAGTGCTCACACAAGAGTGGATGATCTTAAACATCATAATTGAATAATTATGACTCAGGATGTTTTGCCTTAGGGCATAGTTTCAGCCTTTCTTGATGTGGCAAAATAATGTACCATGTCATTTTGCATTAAGAAACACAGTAGCCAAGCTCTGTATTGTGCACTGGTAGTTTCAGACTATCAGCACACAATTGTCTGTAGTATCCAGCAAAAACACAGCCCTCTAAAACTACCTCTGTGGAAATCCAGGTATTTAAGGAGACTTTCACATGTTCTAAGTCTGGTTGATGTCTGCAAACCTTTGCATCAGAGTCTTGTGTTTTTTTAGCAGAAATAGCAATATGCCCACAAGTAATGCCCACTTTTTTGAAGAGTTTGTGACAATGTGGTATGCAGGCTAGTGTGTTACTGTGGTTAAAAGTTGGATATTGTATGAAACTGTTGAAAAAGAATTCTGCATTGAGCCACATATATATAGTACCATTGCTGATGATATTTCTTTTAAACAAATAAATTTACTTTGAGAAATGCAGGCGATGTGACAGAATGGATTAAGGCTTTGGTTAGAAATTTACTCTTTGCAGATTAAATGTAATTTATGTCCAGGTGGTGTTAGAAGTCCTTTTTTCATATAGTGAACTGTAGGTCCAGCCTCTGTTTTTGCTTCATGGCACATCACAGCTTGATTCTTCTGCACTGCTGGTGAGTTTGCCAGTGGCAGCTGAGGTGACATTAAAAGGAGTTTGCTTCTGGAGAAGAAGTGCCCCAGGAGAGGAAAATATGAGAGCTGCTTTGTACAGCTGAGTCACAGCTACCAATCTGCAGTTAAAGGGCCAAAACATTGCATGCAACTGCAAAATTAGCAAAAAAACATCCCAGAGTAAATTCAGTAAACTGGGTGTCATCTCTCGTCTTGGCTGTGTCTTACTCTACACAGAGTTTTGTTTATTTTTTGCATAACAATTCATGGAATTCTTTGATGCACATTAGGATCAGAAACATTTCTGAATGACTTCAAACTTTGTATAGAATTAGTAAAATCCTTGAAATGTTGGCAGTGACCCCTATACCAAATGTTTCTCATTATTTGTTACTAAAGCTCAATAGCATGGTTTTTTTGTCAAAACTATTACTTTATCTAAATGTCAGCTTTGTATGAGAAATGAGATATTTCGGGAAAAATTTCCAACGAGTGGATGAAAAATTGCATTATTTTGTTTTGTGCCAGGTGAACATTGATCTCTGAAATGTTCAAAAGGCTGCTATACCTTCTGAAAGCTGTAATTCCAGGCAGCATGAAGTGTTGTTCTCCATCATCTGTGTCCAGCTCCATACCCGGGTTACAAGTTGGTGCAATACCTTCCTTTGGATCAGATGCCACAGTTCTGTATTGTGTGGAGCAAACGGGATCGATTCCCTCCACCTGAAATCGTGCATTTCTATTTGTCACACACTGGCTGACATTACTGCCCACTGCCATGCACAACATGAGAATGTGTTCTATGGTTTAGCCTGAGCTTTTCCCCATCTTTGCTCTCTGTTGTATATTTTGACTCTTTTTGCAGAAGACAAAACTGTCTTACAAGTTCCTTGCCTTGTCTGGCAAACTGTTGCCAACATGATTCTTCAGTTGACTTTCCAGCTGTGTTACAAAGTCCTGTTCACTCAGCAGTGAAAGCCTAATATGCATTGGAATGAAGTAGAATACATGAAATTTTGGACACCTATATGCATGTAAATTGTTTGCATTCGTTCTGTGTAAGCCATACTTTGACTTACTAAAAAAGTCATGTTATATATGTTAGACCTAAGTCAGTGTTTGAAGCAATCCACCCTACACTGTGGGAAAGAATAATGCCAATATCCTGCCATCCTTCACTACTCATAGTTGCAGTAAATGCTGGTATAATTATTACATGTGCTGGTGTGACCACTTAAATTACTCTATTCAATACACGTTAGCTTGAATACGATTTTTTTAATATTATATTTATTCAAAATAAAAACTATTTAGATACACAATATAGGTGGTGGATGAAATTGTAAAGGCGACATTCTTACTCCATGAGATTTAACTGTGTTTTATGTACTTCTAAATAATAGAGAGAGTTCCTATATGTAAATCCCTTTAACTAGTTAATGCTCAAGACAAGATGATTCAAATTGTAGAATATCTACGTGTCTCCATGTTGTCTGTTCATGACTGAAGGCAAATATTTGAAGAAATGGAACTTAAAATTTATCAGAAAAACAAATATGAATTTGTCATTAAATGAGAAGTAAAAAAATGTGGATCTTTCATTGATAAGGTATGGAGTACCATCACTTTTTTATTTAATGACATTGTTTCATAAGAGGTAAACATCTGAGGAAAAAAATGTGACATTTTTGCAATTTGTGCTGAGCATTTTCCTTGATTCTGCTTGTCATCATTAACATTATTTCTGGGGTACTTGATTCTGGTTTAGCATGTCTTGGACCTTGTCAGTGAGTGACACCAGCTCTTACTATCAGTGTGGTTCTCACTATATGTTTCATGTTTTGTAAAATTTGAGGAGGACTTGATTAGGGAGGACCTGATTCTGCTCTGTACATTTAGAATTCAGGGACTTAAAAATAAAATAATGGAGATACTCAGCTGCAGTAAGCCATGATTCATTGACTATAAATGAAGAAAAGAGGAGTTAGTAGCTGAAGTGTTCAGTGTGCATGAATCTGTGCTCCAGCATCTGTGAATTCAAATGACTTTTGTTTCCTCTGGACTAATTCAGATACAATCCACTAATTTCTGAGTTGAGAATTAAATCATGTAAACTCTACTTGTGTAATCGAAGAAACCAGAGTTTTTAAAATAAAAACATATTTTAAAATCCATGCTGGAACATATGTAAACCAATTGTCAGAAATATTAGGTGCTCAACAGGGGACTTATTTTCAGCATAGGAAGAGATCCTACAGATAAGACAATTTAAGGTATATATTTTAGAAATTTTTTCATTTATCAGAAAAAAACCTTGAGGACTCTGATAACAACAGATATAATATAGAAAAACCTCAAATTATTTTAGTTGGTATAGCCACTGTGTATCTAAAATGTTGGTACAGTCATATGGAAGATTGTGGGATGTGACTGCTTCCACTTGCAAATGAAATAATTTGATACACATTTTTATTTTATTTCGAGTACCTTTTATTGCACATGCATTTAAAAAGCCATGTTTAAAAATTTTTGACATCTTTTGCCTTTAAAAAGTCGGAAAATTAGGTCAAAATTTCCCTCCATCAAAGACTGAGAAACTCAGAAATGACTTTTGCCTGTAGGACAGGAATGAAAGCACATTATTTTAAAGGCCACTGAAATATAACTCCAAGCAAATCCTTGCTGTTGAAATCATAAGATTCATTCATCAAAATTCAAATGGAAGGGAATCAAAATGCTGATAAATTAGAAAGCAAGGCAAATATTTAAATCCTTTTTCAAAATTATTCATTTTTTCTTTTCTAATAAGGCTATAGTCTTACATTCAATGGTTTTTAGATGCAAGGGTAGCACTGTATGAAACCAAATTTACTAGTGCTGTTTGCCCACCTTTTGTGTTGGTGCATGGACAAAACAGTAAATGTCAAACAGCCATTTTGGAGTATTTATAGAGTGGATTTTTGTATTTGTATCATGGATATTGGTATTTGTAACTTAATGCTAAATATATGTATTGTCAGAAAAGAAAAATGTTAAAACTTTTTCTACTTCATCTGAGTACTCATAAAATATAAAAAAAAATAACCTGTGGGGATAATGTGATTCTTTGCATTTTGAACCATGTAGAAGTTTGAAATATTCATGTAACCAATTGC
>WEIV01002017.1:11109-35504 GCA_013390005.1 Calyptomena viridis
GGTGTGGTGCAGGCAGCCTGCATGTTCCGTGCGGCTGCCACCTGGCCCCACAGCCTGGTGTGGTTTGTGGCGCGGGACAAGCTGTTCCATTCCACTTGCCATGGTGTGCAGCACGATGGCACACAGTGGCTTGCTCACTGTCCACTCGTGGCGCTCAGGAGTGCCGTGGCCATGGCATGGGTCCCATGGCTGTGGTCCCCCGGGCCACTGCTGCTGTGTTGGTGGGGTGGTGCGGGGTGCCCAGTCTGAGGGAGGGCAGTTGCCATTTTTTGGACCAGAGCACATGATGAAATACAAAGAAACTTCCTGTGGTTTGGGACTGGAATTAGGCGGGGGAGAAGACTGACCAATGGAACGCTAGGCTACGCCTCCTAGGGAGGGAAAAGCATGGGAAAAAGACTTACATTCATGCGGACCGCAAAGTATGCTGGGCCAGGACAAAAAGATATAAAATGACAAAGCACAGGTGCCATTTCTTCTTTTGGCCGTGCGAAGCTCCTGAGATGGTGCTGCAACTTGGATCCCCTTCCCTGCATCACAGGCTTTTGGTTTGGCCAAGGAAAACTCACCCCATCCCTTTGTTTTTCCCCGCCTACCTCACTACCCCACTCCACTCTCTCTCCTTTTCCCTTTGTGGCACTGGTTTTGGGTACTGCATTGACTCACAAATCCCTGGGGTGGTGAGGCTTGGGGGAGGACTATTTTTTGTTGTGTGCTGGCTATTGGTGTTTTTTTTCTTACATCGGATACTTTGTTTAATTTTCTGGTTTTTAGATTGTTTGATAAGGGTGTTTTTAACACAAGTGTGTTCTTAATATATAACATATATTTTTTGTTTTCTGTTTTAATAAAAGTTTTCTCTATACTCAGACGAGTCTCAAAAATTTAATATTGAATTCATTTTAATTCACTTCCACTGTCCCCTTTTAAATGGCGACAATGTACAAGATTTCTGTTCCTCCGAAACTAAATATTAATAGTTAAAGTGTCTGCTTGATATAATAAAAACCAATCTTACTCTTCCTGGTAATTTTTTCCTAAGTATATTTGATATGAAGCCAAACTATCAACATGCTAGTAAATTTCTGAGAATTGCTGCACAGACTCCTGATTTGTCACTGAAGACAAGCATGTCCAAAAATATGTGTGGACGTGCATATCTGCAAACACAAAGTATTCTTGTGGAACTGTGGCACTTTTTTTTGACATTAATCTCAAAGCAAGGATATCTTCCTCATTTCTACAAACCTGGTTACGAAGCCTTTCAGCTTGCTTTCTATTCCAAACAGCAATGTCAGGTGTTGCTAATTTCCTGCTGCAAATAGAAGAGAGCTAGTTAGCTACTTTGGAAAGTTGAATGTGTTCTTTTCTCGTAAGCTGCGTTTTCAACAGTGGCCATTACTCACACTGTCCAAACATACTGAAAAACAGTTTTTATTGTGTAGGTCTGTTCTTTACACTCAGGTGTCACTTAATGACTTCCATTTTGTATGACATGAATTCACCCCAAAGCATTTTAGTTTATCCTGGCCAGGATCAGAATAACTATGATATTCCTACTTCCGACTCCGTCTTCATTGCTCCAACAGAGTTTCGGAGAAATTCAGATTGCTGTTCACTGATGTAATTCTCAAAGGATAGAGAATATGGAAATCACTCCTTGCACTCTCAGAACGACAAAAAATGTAGATAATTTAGACGAAAACTGGAATTCAGTTTCTGGTTTTAGTTTGTAGAGTCTTCTCCAAACTTTCTTGGCCTCCTATGTATGTAGAAATTAACTTGTAAAAGTCTGTCTAAGGAGACACTCTAACAAGACAAACATACAATAAAAAAGCAACTGCTAAAGCCTGTGGAGGGACAGAGAAGCCATAACAAGTCTTGAGGGAAAAAAAAAAAAAAAGAGAAATAGCTTCAAAAAGGCAGCAGAAAATAATTGGCACCAAAAAAATAAAAAGAGAAAGAACACTAAACAAAAAAGCAAGCTGCAAATTTCAGGAAGGATTATAAGAAGATGAAGACTCCTTAAGTAAACAGAGTAGTTTTTGCAGACAGTGCAGTCATGGAGAAGATCTGCTTTGAACAAAGATAAATGCAGGAAAGAAGGAAAGAAAATGCCAAAACCTTTGCCAAAATATTGCTCAACTTCTTGTAATTTGGGGACTTGTCTTGCAAAATATCAGGTCAATTGAACAACTCTTTTTTCTTTCCTCCAAGAACTGTATAAGGAAACTACAGGAAAAAGCAATGAATAGAGCTTAACTCTATATTTTGGATGTAAATCAGGATGTGGTGAGGTCTGTTTATCAGAAATTAAGATATCTGATATTCTCCCATTACATTAAGAATATATTTAAAGTAGCTACCATGTAAGGATTTTGCAATAACTCATTGAAGTGACCTTGGGGATCTCCATTCCATTCCACTCAGGCTTTGTCAAAAACTGCCTTTGTCCCATTTGACACTCAGTGAAACCAGCTTGAGGTTGTACTTCTCACGTCAATCCAGCCTCTTGTACTGTCAGACTTTGGCAGGTCACTTCTGAAAAGGGCATTACCTGGGACATAGATTGAGACCTGCCCATTTTTTATGGATATATTGGAGGAAGTGTAAGGAAAAAGCAAGTGCAACTCCTGTTGAGTCAAGAGACCAGAGAAAGTGCTTGTGATATAATGATGAGGAGGCCAAGTATGAACTCTCTTTCTTATTCTGAGCCTACTTGTAAAGCAAAGAAAATCAATGGCTTAAAAAACTTTTCTACGGTTTGTCATGTCTGTCCTTTTTGATAAAGATAATATCAGAATCAGGCTACTTTGAGAACAGTTCCTTTCCTAATGAAGACAAGAGCTGTTATTTTAACCTAATGAGCAGTAATGTTAATGAGGGAACATTTCTGGTTTTTGCAAAATGGTTTCTGCCTCTCCACTAGAAAATACCAAGAAAAAATTCCAGAATAAAAATCCAAAGAAAGATGGATACATTTTTGATGTTTTAAGAACTTGGGAGAATAAAGTAAAAAACTTAATTTAGCAAAAACTTTGAATTTTGTTGCTCTTTGATTTAAAAGACCATTATTTCTATGGCAAATAAAAAAATTCGTTCTGCCTTTTAGTTAACACAAGAATTGATTTACCTGGGAATTTGGGTGGCTTCTGTTGCCAAATTTCTGTCTAGATACTTGTACTGCTGTGAGCTCTGTAGTGTTTCAGTATGTTGTCATGCTAATAAATTTATCCCCCAAAATCCAACTTCTCAGTAAGGTTTATTATTGTTCCTGTTTCATGCATATCACAGATTATATGATCTAGCCCAACTCATGCATCATATCTGAAAGCGATCAAGAAACAGGTTCTAAAACCCTTCCTATCAGTCCTGAGAACTCTGACATAAATCAGTCTTCCTACTCTTCCCCTGTGCTAAAGGTGTACTTGGAATAGGCTGTAATACCACACAGTACAATCAAACTGAAAGCTATCAAGTGGGCACTGAAACACGAGAAACTGCAAATCAAGTCACTGTAGCTGCTACACAATGAGTTTCCTGCACTGGAGGCTGATACTGGTGAGATTTATGTCTGCCAACTAGTCTATATAAGAGCAGACTGCAGTTTAATCAGTTTATAAACAGTTTATTTTTAGAAGCTGTCAGCAGTCAGTCAGAATAGTGACAACTATGACCCAATGCTATTTGGCTAGTAACAGTTGTTATTTGAAGTCCACCTCCTTCTCAGTGGCTTCCTTTATATTATTGTTTCATAAAAACCAGAAAGACTCAATGCATGACTCACAGGTCCTCTGCTTCACAAAATCCCAGAGCAAGGAGTACAGTGGCTAGCTTCTTCCTGCGGAGTAGCTGAAATCTCTGCAGCTCAGTCTGTAACTGTCGGTTCATGACTCTTCATTTCTAATTAGAAAGAGAGAGAGAGATAAGGGGAGAGAAAATCTCTCTGTCTCTCAGGAATTCTCAGTCCTTGTACTCTTTATGAAGCTGAAATTGAAGCCTGATGTGCAAGGAGCCTGAGCAACCCAGCAGGCTTATCTCTTCTCTGGTGATCTAGCAGAAAATGCAATAGAAATAATGGGTTAAGAATTGTTCTTTGTATTCGGATGATATTGTGTTGCTCTGTTACATAACATGGTTATAGCAAAAGCTGAGATGCTATGACTTTCCTCATGCTTCGGTATTCAAGATGTTTCCACCATTTTAAATCCTTTTGTACATGTCAAAAGGCAATTGATAAATCATGGTGGATGAGGGTCATACTCTATGCAGGCAACTTTCTAAACAATTTAGAGAGAACAAGACATATTTCCATGAGAAATAAAGAATTTTAATTGCTGAAGGATTAAAGAATAAGAATCTATTCTGTAGAACTGGCTGAACTATCTGGGGAACCAAACTAAGGTGTAACTGTATGGACACTATGTGCCCTCACTGAGTAGAGAGGTGCTCCAAGTGGGACTACAGAGAGTACAGCATTAGTTCTAACATGATTTCAGACATTCACCAACAAAGTGGAAATATATATGGAAATCAGAGAAGATAAATCATGATCTTTCAAGAGATCATCATCCATATCAACATTCTCATGCTGTTCCTTACAACTACTGCCCAGCCTGCTCTTAGTATGGCCATCCTTTTCCTTTTAGAACATCTTCACACTCCATAGACAACACAGTCCAGAGCTGCAGGATATTCATGACATGTGATTTTGTCTGCAGCCAATGTGGAAAATAGATTAATCCCCTCCTGCTGGCTTTTCCATATCTGAAGACTGTTATCACTTAGTCCTCTGGTGCTCTCACTTCTAGACTGAATGCTGTTGGCACTTCCAATTTCTGCACTTAGGTTGCATTTCCACATAATTTTGTGTCTAGTTCTTTTATTTTTCTTCTCTGAATTTTCTCCACTTGCTCCACAATGATTTGAAAAGGTGAAGAATGAAGAGGAAGAAGGAAATGCCCTGGATTTCCCCAATACAGACAAGATATTTAATGATTTAACCTAGAGTGATAACAAGGCCAAGAAAAATTGTTCCTGTTCATAGAGCCACTGTTTGCCTTTTTCACAAGAGCATAGCATTGTTGATTCATGTCTATTGAAATGCTTTTTCAAGATCCAAACCCTTTTCTTCTAAACTGTTCCCTAGATTACTGCACTCCACCTTGAACAGGTACAGTAGATTGTCCCTTGACAAAGAAGTCTTGCATTTGGGCTAAATTGTATCTGACTTTAGTTTGTTAATTTGTTTTTTGCTTTTTTAGTTTACCAAGATAATTTTGCATTCCCAGACTGTCCTCAAATGCCCTGGCAGTCCCTTCTGGCTCTATACATGACCAGTTAGCAGTAGGTTTTATGAGATCTGAATAAGAAGAGAATAATTTATAAGGCAGATCACAGTGTTAGATTCTTTGGGATTTGTTTTTCTCATCGATATGAATAAATTGAACACACTAAGGACTTTTGCTTATCATCAATGCCAACTGCACAGACTCCATATAACTAAACTCCAAACATAGTACCTACATCCAAACTGTGTGTGTATTGCACCTAATTCATCTGGGGTCATCTAAGATGGCAAATTTTATCCCATTCAGATTTGTGCTAGAATGATTCAGTTGTCTGGGTACTAAGTCTCACTACTTGATAACACTTTCTGGTTTTCTGTTTAATTTACTAGGATTGATTTTGCCACAGTGTTAGCAGTGAGGAAAATGCTAAGGTGTTACCCAGGTGTCTAAAAACTGATGACAGGGTCCCTATTGTGTGTGCCTATATTATCAGTGACACTTGTCTTTCAACAGAGTCATCAAGACAAGGAGTTCCACTTTGGCATTATAGAGGGAATATTTACCTGCTTTCTGATGTAAAGTGGTAAACTCTCTTTTAGGTTTAATCTGAACTAAAAGCTTGCCCGAGAGTGATTTAAAAATAGGCAAAAATCTAACAAAAAGTTACAAGGAGAAGGACTGCTCCAGCTGGATGGCTCATTGATCCAAATTACAGTACACATGCAGGGTATCAGCATGCACAGAAAGTGTTTCTGTTGTTCAGAAGAGTCTGTACCAAGAAAGGGCTGAACTCCTAGGTCCAATGAAAAAGAGTGGTTTATAATTTTGTGTATCTATCTGTTCCTATTAGATGTACCACTTATTTCTGAAGTATTATGTTGGTATTTGTCAGTTGAAAGGCAGTGTAATGTTTTCCTTTGTGACCAGTCATTCATCAAAGCATTAAATGTGGTACAAGATTGGGCATGAACCTCCAACACTACGTTTGGCACCAACAGGGCAGTTCCATAATCTCCAATACTACCATTTGTTAGTCATTAGAGACAGAGGACTGCTGTGTTTACCCACGTTCTTGTACTGGAGCCTGCCCTGGAACATTTCAGTTTGTGCAAATACTTATAGGCTAAACAAGGCAGCATTTGATAAACATGTGTTTGTAGGTTATGCTTTATCATCCACCTGCCACCATGGTGACCAGGATCAAACTAGAACCTGAAAACACCACAAACATGATATCTTGAAAGTGCATTCAAGATTACAGCTTTTGGGAAACATTGTGAACCATGTGTGGACTCAGAAAGCCCCAGTTATTTTCCTCAGCCATACCTATATCCTTCCATAAGTATGCAATACAGTGTATATTATACATAATTTCTCTAGACTGAGCATGGAGCACAGCTACAGTTAACTCCATCACACACTCAGGAGTCAATACAGGACTTCACAGCTGTTAGTGCTGTACTTAGTTCATGGAGAACAGAATCCTCAAATGCTCTGCCTCTGAAAAGATGTAGAGGTGATGATGGATAATATCCAATACTCTCAGCCTAAACCACATGCAAACTCTGACAGGGAGGGCTCACAAATTCCTCCTGTCCTACATATGGTAGCTGGCATGTGTTTGTGAACTCCTCAACTCCAACCTTTACATCAGGACTGTTCAGCATTTTCTCCATAGCTGATATCTAAGCCACTTCCAAACACTCTAGGCACTGAAGAGTTCTAATGCTGAGGGACCACCTAGCCAGGCCTCTATGGGGTACCTGACTGCAAGCCACTGTTAATCTCTGCTCTGGCGACAGAGTCAACTGTAACAGGTTTTTTTTCTTTAAATGAATGCCTTCACAACTGTGATATAGTAGTTCTTTTTGATTTGGGCTCAATTCAAGATATCTTTTCTAGACAGAAAATGTATTAGGTTTAAGAGGAAAACTGAAGGCATCCAATTCTGCCACAATAGGGGAGGAAAATAGAAGTCCTCATCAGGATGTTACTGCATGTCCACCAGGGCAGTGGGAAAATGTAGACCTACGTCTCTACACCCTGTGTAAGATATCTAACTACAGCCTATTACCCAGAATGGGACCCACTTCCTTCCCAATTATGGGAGAAAGATTTTCCTTGGTTACCTAATTTTAGGCTGTAGGTCAGAACAGTGAAGCCTTCAGCGTGGGAAAAGGGAACAAAACAATGTAGTGTAGAACAGGGACACACGCATACAACTGATGGGGACAATCATGTCTTCAGGGTGTATCCAAGACTGGTAGGATGCCTGTACTTTTCTCCACACGCACCTAGAACCTTGCTGAGAGTTTGTCTGCAGCCTGGTAAGCTCTGTGTAGTCAAATCATTCACCTCTAAGCATTTTCTATTGGTTTACTTGGGTGATGGTTTTGGTTTCACTGTATGTTACTGTCTCCGTTTGAGTGGAGGCAGTTGAAGCGAATTAAAGTGAATCCAATATCATATTGTTTGAGACTTTGAGTGTAAGGACAGAAAAGATTTTTATTAAAACAGAAAAAGAATAAAAATATATATAATATGTATTGAAAACAAACACCCTTATCCAAACAATATAAGCACCCAAAATTAAATTATGTATCCGATGTAAAAAACCGCACGGGTAGCCAACACAAAACAAAATAGTCCTTCTCAGTGCAATAACACAAGCCTGTCTGGCCTGAAGCAAAATTTCTGCTTGCAAAGCAGATGTATAGGGTGAGGGGGTGGTTTCAGAGCTGATTCCTGGTTGGCTAGCAGGGGATTGTTAAAGGCGAGGGAGGGGGTTGGTGAAGACCGGGGCTCCCTCAGGGACTTCCCGGGGCACAGAAGGGGAAAAGAGTGGAGGCAAAGAATGAGAGAGGGCAAAACTGGAATTAATTCCTCCCCCCCCTTGGGGTTTGGGAACCCACGGGGGAGAGGGCTAGGCTTTGGGTACCCCGAGAAGCCCAGTGGAGATGGGAAGAGGGGCTAGCTCCCACCCCTAGGATTTCTGGGGACTCGTGGGGGGTAGGACTGGGTTTTGGAGCTCCTGTGACTCGGATGGGGATGGGAGAGGAGGACCGGAGCTCCTGCTGCCAAGAGAGAAAAAAAAGAAAAGAGAGAAGAGGGCAGGGGGCAGGGTAAGATTTTCTAGCCCAAACCAGGAATCTTGCAATGAGAGAAGGGATTCAAGTTGACATCAGGGCTCCGAAGTGTTAGGGAAACAGGTCCCAGACTCACTAGCACGTGCTCAAAGATGGCACCGTCAGAATCGGAAGGGGCGGCAGCTCCGCTCCGCACCACCACGCAGTCAAGAAGCAGAATGGCGTCTGTGTCTCACCGTCCTTTTATCCTTTTTTTCTTGGCCCAGAATTCCTTGTATCTCACGCCTGTGTGCACGCATCTTCCCATGCTTCTTCCACCCCTGGGGGCGCGTAGCCTTGCATCCTGGTTGGTCTATTTTCTCCCCACCTCTTTCCGGTCCCAAGCCAGTGGGAGGTTCCCGTGCATGCTTTCCATGTGCTGCAGGAATGGCGGGTGCTCCCCCTCCCAGCCTGGGGAAAAGTGACCTCAGGCACAGCACCCCTGAGCGCTGAGAGGGGTGGCGAGCGAGCTGTGAGAGACAGCAAACACAGGTGGCACCCAGTGCCAGCCAGTTCTCTATTGAAATACTCTGGAGAACATCAATATCTATGTACCAATTCATGACAACTAATAGAAAGACCAGGGTCCTTGTCTTCTCTCCTCCAGCTACCCACAAGTTATTAATCCTGGATTATTTGCTGTCTAAGGAGTCAAAAAGTGTGCCAATAAATAATTTTTTACTCTCTCAGAATCCTCATACTACCTTTTTTGATTGTAGTTTCTATTTTTTTTCTTTCTATTTGGAGGCATACTCCCATGTTTTGGTTTCTTTCCCAAGATAAAACTATGTATTTTGTCCACCTCTGCTTTTTACCTGCAAAGCAATCAAGAGACAGGAATGTGCTGGACCAGACTCATATTGTAAAAAAAAGTAATCAATCTCTTAAGAAAGAAAGCAAATATTAAAATAAAATTCATAGTTTTCTCCTTTTTTTTTCTTTCTTCTGTGCTGTTCCTAACACATTAATAACTTTGCAGAAACTGCTCTGTAGTCTATCTTAAAATTAAATATTTTTGTTTTCCCAAAATAATATTACTCCAGGAGGCTATATATGAAGTATGAAATATGGCATTAACACAAAATAATACAGGTTCTGCACATTTTTCTTCATTCCAGTAAACAGGTAGACTTTTACTTCAACGAAACTAAAGGAGATGATGACAACCATTGACTACATGGTGCTTCTCATGTTCTGTCACTGTTCAGGGTCCTGCTTGTGTCAAAGTTTTTTTGTGCCCTCAAGAAATATACAAGAAAAGGAATATCCAGAATATTTTACATGTTGAATGCAAACATTTCTCCCACTGTCGTGTCTGAAAGGTGAGAAATCTGTATGGTTTCTTTTTGTCAGTTCCTTCTTTTTACCTTGCTTCTTCCACTGCTCACAGCTGCCTGCTTATTATCCTACTTTCATTAGAGAGAGTGTGAATTCTTCACTTTGTAAGAAAGAAGTAAATATTCACAGTAAGAGAGCTCTCTTCTAATCTAGGCCAGACTAAACTGCCTGTAAGATTTTTAAAATGTGTATTAAGTTCATTGTGTTTCTAAATCTGTGCTAGCAGTCACTTTGGTGCAGAATCAACCATATGCTCATTTGGACTCATTAGCAGTTTCGTTTGTTTCCCAGGTGAAGTTTCATTTGTTTATTGTTATTTCCAGAGTAAACTGAAAAAGCATCCAAAGAGACAGACGTTTCCATACATTCTTGGAGAGAATTGTCAGTGATACCTGAGGCATGAAAAGTTTACTTTAACCTGGAACATTGATTCTGATGCACTAATTGGATGCAGCTGATTTTTGTATTATAATCCGCAGAGTTACTTCAATGCACAATTAGGAGGAAAGAAACTTCAACTGTAGCTGTACCGTAGATAGTATAATCAGCAAAATGCAAATGTACAGGAACATTTAATGTCATGCTTTGTATACTAAATGAATGAGTATAACTACATGTAGAACAGGAACAAGAAACTAATTAATTTTAGGTTAACATACTGAGAGATTTTTTGCATGTGTGTTTTAGTTGGATATGGGGAATTTCATTAGGAATGAAAGAAAACAAAGAAAACTATAAAAATTGCTCTCTTGACTTTGATTCTTATCATGAGCATACAGACAGTGCAACTGTGAAGTAGATTTAAAAATTTGTGTTGTTGCTTGTAAATGATCTCAAAATACAGAAGTACTTGCAAACGAAATATGTAGAATTGATTACTCAATTGTTTCTTTGTTTGTTTATTTGCTTTCCAACCAGTAGTACCCAGAATTGTCCTGATACAGTTTATAGCACGGTAAATTTTCATTTCTCATTTATAGATATGTGTGTGAGAGAGAGCACTACAGGCAAGCAGATAGTCAGAGATAGTCCCTTAGGGCTTTGGAAGAAATTCCCTCCACATATTTTTCCAAAGAGAGAGAGGAAGAGGGATTCCACCATTCAGAGATGTTAAAGTCTTGTTTCTGTAGGTAGTGGGAGGGATATTTTCATTTGCATAATGATGCTGCTTAGATATCTTACAACCTGAGTTGTTTTTCTTTACTTAGCATCCTTAGAAAGTTGTCAGATTTGTTCTTAATTCCTAAGTCTTTGCCAGGTCAAAAAGACGAGGGTTATTTGTGGTTTGTTTCCATTTCTTTCCCCTCTCCCCATCATATAGAATACAGTCAGTAGCAGGGCACGTTCCATCTGGGTGTTTGTCTCTTCTATTGCAGAAGTCCAAGATTTTTTGGAATTCCTCCTGAACTGATCCAGATTTTGAGGTCTGGGGGTAGGGTTGAAATATTCCATACATTCCCTATGAAATTGAGTTGGGTATTTTTTGCAGGCTGCAGGAGTTGAGGGAGGTGCCTTGCCAGTGACCTTTCTTGGCTTAGCACAATTATCTGCAATTGTGGGGGTCCAGACTTAGTGACTGATGGCACCTTCAGTTGTCCATGCCAGAGAACTGATGCAAGCATGGGAATTGTCAGTCACAGGACTCCCATCATACAGACAGAGTCATGGGCTGAAGTGGAGAAGTGTTTTGGGTGCTCAGGCCTTCAGTCTCTCACTGCTGAGATAAAGCATTTTGCATCTAGTAATCAGAAAAGGATGCCTTGTTGGACAGAGGCTGCATTGGTCCTGGGATGTCTGGGATGTATCCTGCCAGAGCCTCATTGCCAGTGACCAACTGGAGTGTTCCCTAACTTCTCTTCCTCCCTCCATATGGAAAAAAAATGATTGAATTTAGCCCCTGAAAGAGTCAGCTAAAGATAAATAATTTGACATTTTAAAAACTTTTTGTTTCTTTGTAGGCAATTTATAGTGGAAAACCTTTTTTCAACCCTGTGCTATAAACTCACAAAACTACGGGAGTCAGACAAATATGTATGCGTCTAGACTTCCAAAGCATTTTCCCCTTTATACTCACTTTATTTCTAGACAAATGCTGCTCCAACAGGGTATGCAAGTGCAAGCACACAAAGTGCTGTGGCTCAATGGTATTCCCATTTAGTCAGTGTATGCTGACTATAATTCCCTCCATCTGCCTTCAGAGCATGGAGCATGCAATCCCAGAGGGTTTTGTCTGAAGTAGGCAGGAAAAAATAAAAGAAAGTATTCTGACTCTTAGGAGTGGCAGTCAGAGAGAAGGTCGTATGGGCCAGCTGGCCAATAAGGTTTTAGATAAATCAAACTGCTGTCTATGATGAGGAACAGTTATTAATCCTATCTCTGGGACTTCAATTTGTTGGCTTTTCAAAGAACTGGGAAAAGCATTACCCTTGTCAGAGGATTGGAGTAGGTTATGGATTTGTCAGAATGTTATTTCATTCTCCTCCAAAGCAGAAGAGGACCCTGAAAAAAAGAAGATAGGTGGACTAGGAGAATTATAGAATTCTATTCAAGCAGCCACAAATTATCTCATGTCAGGTATCTGGTTTCAGGCTGGCTCTGTGGTGACCTGGGGGTGGTTTGAAGCCATTCCTTTGAAAGGTTGGGCAATGGAGTTGGGCAACCTGCTTCTTTTGCCTCAGCAGAAAAGGTGGTGGGTCTGTCAGCATATTTAGCATGAATAGCCTCTGAAAGCTGCAGCAGACAAGCCTGCAGAGAAAAGAATTATCACCAGTGTTTTGTAGAGATTTGTATTTGTTTCTACATCAAACCAGACAGAGAAAATTGCTTGCTAGCCTTTTTGTGCTTTGATAATTCTAATCTTTGGTTAACTGGAAAAGCTAAAATAGTTTGGCTGCTTTCCATTATCCTGTAGAGTCACTTTTATTTACTTTAATAACCTGCTCCACTCACACTTGGTATATCCAGCCTCAGGGGCTGGTAGCTCAGGTCAACACTTACAGGTGTGAGTGTAAGCTACAAGTTTAAGAAGGTGAACTGCATGCTCAACACTGTACTTTTAGACTGTTACCTCTATGTTCTTGCTACATGATATGTTTTCTTTTTATTGCTGCTTCTAGAGAAAGCAGTAGAGTTGAGAGTACATGCTAATTTGGTGTATGACTTTGGTGCAGGCATTTGATCAGAGGACACAAAAACCTATTATTAATCTGTTAGTACCTGGTTAGTTTTGTTAACCTGTTGTGACATTACCTCATAACTAATTGTTTATCTCCTAATGAGATAAGTAGTGAGTAAAAATCTGTGTGTACAAAATTTTTTTACGAAATTTTGTAAGATAATTGTTTGGATTCAGATTTAATTGCTTCATTGTTAGTCATGAGGTATAAAGTTAACTCCTTCTTTTTGCCGGTGGCTTATGTCTGTCTCTGCTCCTGCAAGTTACACCCACTTGAATGGAATACTTTCTGAAGAGATTTCTAATCTATGTGCTATTATTCATCAATTAAAACTGGCTCCAGGATATTTTCTCTGAAAGATGTAAGTGCTGGTTTCCACATGTCTATGGATCATTCTTAGGATTAGGGCAAACATGTTGTATTCAGAAATTCCTGGTATCTATGCACCTGGCATTTTAGTACTTGGAAACAGTGGTTTTCCATCATGGGAGGAAAAATGTGAATTTTGTCACCTGTCATCTACAGAAAAGGATATACAAATTAATCTTTTGGTTTCTTCTCACCATTGAATCAGCAGACCTTTATAGTCATCATCTTGATTCAACAACAAAGACATGAATCATCATTTCCAGCTTCAAAAATGTTTAAAATGCAAGTATTTTCAATAAGTCTTATCAGGTTCATATTTGGCTACATGTTTTGGTATACCAACCTGCATCTCAGTCTCAGAAATATAAAGTTAGGACTAAATACTACAGGAAGTTTACATGTGAGCATTTCCAATTAAAAAAAAAAAAAGCCAAGCAACAAAAATGTGGAATGGTTTTATAATGCATTACTCCCTAAAGATAAATATTGTTCAAGTTCTTTGCCAACTCCTTTGACAAGAGGTTATTCCAAGCAATAATAAATGCATGCCAGTAGCTTTCCACTTTATTTGTGTTGAATCATCATTTATTAAATATTTTTCCCAACAATTTCTTTCCAAGAATACTTAAAATGTCTTTAACTATATGGGAAATCAATGATTGACATCAGTTTGACAGAATCTACTTATCTGTATGACTATGCTATTTCAAAGAAATGGGATACTTCAGTTAAGAGGGACGTATGCTTTTGAAGGGGTCAGTTTTTTGAGGAAACAAGCATCTGAGTTTTCAAGTGCCACATAACTTTCTGTGCTATACCTGTAACTTCCTACAGAGAAGATTTTAAAAGTAGTTAATTTGATTTCTATATTCATTAGAAGGAAATACTTTCATATGATGCTAAGAACAAGGAAATAGCCAACTTTGCTAGTGTAACACTAATCCTGATAGTGAACACAAGATTATATAGACACAAGTAAGTAAGGTAAATATACAGATGGAAAATGTAGTGGAGGGAAGCATATGTGGTGTCTGAATGAAAAAAACCCATAGTGTCAAAGAGAAACATATCTTTTTAAGCTCTAAAATTATCTGGATGAAATATGTACATGTTTATTGTCTGTGTTACAGTCTAGCATGTATTACATGGTTAGCTTTGTTTGAAGAAACTCTACCAGAACTGCATGAAGACAAGTCCTTCCCTATTAAAAAGATCTGTAGTTCATAAAAAGGCAGCCCACATGCTGCCAGTTCAAGCACTCTGAGAAGTATCATCCAAAATGTCAACAGTTCAGACAGCTGCCCTTGTGCTAGTGCCACCCATGTAGGAAAACTTTTTCCATTTGTTGGGACATGCCAGTGGCATATTATCAACTGCCAGCATCACAATCAAGTCATCAGGGACCTCATCCCAGAACTTATACTGTCACCTGGCTGATGCAAATTTTCTCTTTGACTTTTATGCAAGTGAGAACAGTCACTAAGAGCAATATTGATTCTAACTTGAGGCTGTAAATGTAATCTGTACTGCATGGTTCAATTTCACTTAAAACAGTACAGCATCACAACTACTATTCCCTCCCTCTGCTCCTTTCCCATCAAGCTCCATTTATGAAATCAGAATAAAATTATGAGGTTGAAAGAGGATTTAGTCTCTCTTTGCACTTTATTGCTGGTACTAATTTGCCACTCCATTTCTTGGGTCATCATCCAAATTCAAAATTAAGCCATCTTTCCTGCCTCTCAATATGATCATCTATAGGAAGAATTTTCTTGCACACTAATGAATCTGTTCCCTTAAATCCTGATCTCAAAGTGCTATATACTTTCTATTATGCACAAAAAAGTAAGTTCTGTAATAGGATTTTAAGCAGCAAATTAGGCTCTAGGGGGAGTGACTAATATTATAATAGTTTGTATTTTCTTGAGAACTTTAGCTCTTTGGGGATGGAAGGGTCAAAAGGTTACATTTTTCTGAATTTATCCCTCTCTAACTATTAGATATAGTATATAATTTATGATTCATCTAAATACAGACCTCGACCTCTCCTACAACCAACTGTTCTTGGGGGAGGTTTGGGACAGCCCAAAAAGTTATTTTTATCAACTCCTCCACTCTTTAAGATTCTGTTTTTAGACACACTGGGATAAAGGCTTTCAGCACGCTAATTCCCAAACCCAAATTGTAAGCAGTGCACTTTCCAAGCTTGGTACGAATATGACATATCATGATTGGAGAGGAGCACCTGAGAAATGAGGTCCTGATATTTCTGGTCTCCCTTTAAAAGTTGTTTGTTGGAATAAGTCTGTAATAGACTTAGCAACTCAGTAGAGCATTTCTCCTGAGTTCAGAACAATTCACAAGGCAAAATTACTGTGTGCTGTCTGAAAATAATCTTTGGCACAATAATGTGTATTCCTTCACCACACTCCTGGAAATTTCTCCTAAGCATGTGGATCAGGATAGGAACCAAAAGAATCACAGAGATAACTTTCTTGGGATCTGGATTAAGTCTGTAATCCTTAGACTGATTTTTAAAAGAGTACTGAAATAAGATGCAGTCAGATCTTTCCTCATTTTCCTGAAATTGAATAATAACTCTTCTCAAAGTCTTATCAAAAATAAACTTTCTGTTTCTTTTAATCCATCAAAACAACATGGTCATTCAAACTCTGTTCTGTCAGTCATTTGCATACCACTTTTCATGTTCTGTTTTACAAAATAATTTATGTAATTAAACCAAATAATACCTTCAGGCTTGAAGTGTGGGAGCAGGTCTGAACTAGAAATTTTGTTCCAATATCTCTTCAAAAATTGTAATCACAGTGTCCTCACACGCCTCTGGGAAAGCTGCTTGCTATGCTCACATGCCTGTTACAAAGCTGAGGCACTGAAGATTTTCCTGCTCTTTCCCTTGTTCTGAGAAGGTCCCCAAAGTCTCTCATTTTCACCCATCCCTGATTACTAAGCAGAACAGTGTTTTCAGTTGGATAAGACTCCTGTATGTCTTTCTCCTCTGTTTTCCCATGACCAGAAAGTGCTTGAAATAACTTCACAACTTTAAACAGATTTTCTTTTTTAATTCTGGTGATTCCCACCTAGCAGAAGAAGATCAGAAAACAGCAAAAGGTCAATATATCTCTGTCTTAGCTTAATATTATGATTTACTTGCAAGCTTGGGATAAAATTCCCCTTCTCTTGGGCTGCTACCTCTATCCAGCACAACTCTTTACAGTGCCTCTTTGCCAGACATACATAGCTACAGCTTGCCTGTTCTTCCATTCTCCTCTGCTAATTTCTTTTAATAGCACAGCACATCCTTTGAGCATGGCTTTGGTCTTGAAAGAAATAAAAGCCTTACATACTTCTGACACCCAACGGAGGGGATGTTCCTGAAAACAGGAGTGCCTTGCATATATGAGTCCTACAAAGGAAACACATAAAACGTGCTGGGGGTATGAATGCACAACATAATTTCTGTTTCACAGTTATCACTTATGCTTTTACCCCTTAGCAGCTACAGAGTAATTCACCCTTCTTTAATGGCTGTACCTCAGGCATTTATACTGTCTGTATGTGAAATCAACCCCTCTGTTGACGTTAGTCTATACTGTGCCACTGTCTCCTTGTCTTGCCTTATGGGTTTCAAGACAGTCCAGTGTTTCTGTGGTGTTGTGTGAATTTGCCCTGCCTCTGTCAGGATTTGCTGCACACGCCCTTTGCCTGGCTTGAGAGGTCTCCACTGACAGGGTGGCTCATGGCAGGCTTCCATAAGGCTTGCACTGAATTATCCTTCTCGTAAGAGGCGGGATTCTATTTTTTTCATTCTTCTACCTTGTGTGAGAAGGCTGGGGGTGTGAAAAGACTGTCATTTTCTGTGCTGCATTACTGATGTGGGTTGTAAAGGCTGGTTATAAATGTTTAGCTAGTGTCACCAAGTTTGTGTAAGGAGGCTGCAACTGTTCCACATCACCTGCTAATGCCACCCAAAACTCAGAGTTAGAGTCACCAAAGCCAACACAACCAGCCACAGGTGGTGAAAACAGAAAGGACTGTTTAGTTTCCTTAAGACAATAGAGGATAATGAAGTATGAAATTGATGCCAAAGGCTACCAAAAAAGATGTTCTCTTTACCATTCGTCCGGTATCATGTAGTGCATATAAGGCCCTACCATGCAGAATGTAAACAGACAATTCAAAAATGTTGTGCACTTAATCAATACTAATGACATTCCACTTAATCTCGTTACAATTGTCTGTCTCTCTGCTTCCAGGGACAAAAATTTTCTCCTGAGGCCTAATGACTGAACAAAAGCAACTTCTGGAACTTACCAAATTCTTAAGAAATACTGAGTTATTTGGCTGCTGCCAAAGGCAAGAGAATGTATGGAAATGGCCTTTGTCTGGTACCAGAGGCTGGGACAAGAAGATCACAAGGAAATTAATTTTGAAAAATCACTTTGCCTTAACGCAAAACTTTCCAAATCAATGCATGTCACCACCTATTCATGAGGAATTTGTCAGGAGTGTACCAATCCAACTGGATATTTTTTTATAAAGCCAAGAAAAACAACCAAAAATTTGATAGTACAGTCTTTGGCTAGGTAAAAGCTGTGGAAAAAGAGGATTAAATCTTCCTTTTCTTCTCTTTCCTTGCCACTCCCAGAAAGCTTTGTGGCTCTAAAATGTATTTTCAGCAAAACTTAAGTGCTATAGCCCTAACTTGTGATTTTATAGCCAACCCACCCAGCATCTGCGGTGCCTGTAAGCATGTCAAGAACTGCCTTGCATCTTGACAGGGCTGAGGTGGCTGGCACCACCATCATAACTAATCTCAGCCACATCCCAAACTTGGCCTCCTTCCTGCTGATCTTCCCACAGGCCCAAACCCAGGCAGCTTTGCAAGAGGGTACCTGAGATGCCCTGATGGGATTGGACTCCCTGCAAAATGCATCAAGGGAAGTAATATTTTTTTGTTTGGGTTTTTCTGTTGTGTTTTGTTTTGTTTGTTGTATTTGCGAAAGGAGAAGTGCTCATCATGTTCCTTTTTTTTTTCTTTTTTTTACTTCTCTATAAGATAATAGTATAGCAATGAAGAATTCTTGCAGAGAGGAGTGGAGGGCCCTAGAATCAACTACTCAGGGTGAAGGAGTTAAAATTCACATCTCTAAGTATAACAGGACAAATAGTTTGAGAATCTGTTTGTAGAAAAAAAAATGCAAACCCCAGCACTTCTAATGGTATCAGGGTATCCACAGTTTCTAGGAAAAATGAATCAGAATGTTTTTGTAGTAATCACCCATTTGCAGGGATAACCTCATGTCTTAAGGAGTCAGGTAAGTTACTTGAAAATAAATCTTTTCCATTGCTAATTACTGTAATTTCTCACAGAACAAATTAAAAAAAAGTCATCTAAGAAAAATCATATTTAAATGTGTTGGAGCTGATATTTATAAAATTATTATTATTATTGTTTCCCTGTTTTTACTGAATTCTTATCTTGTTTGTCTCAGTGAGGTAGTCACAGTTGTATGGGAAAAGGCTTCATCAGTGCTTTGTTATTTTGGAAACCGAAAACTTTGAGGCAAAAATATTTCCACTGAAAACCAAGAATTTCTTTTTGGGAAAGCTGCCCAGCTGCCTGTTGCTCAAGTAATCTGCTTGTCCCATGCTGCAGCACTCATGCATCTCTTGGGAGGGGATGAGGCTTACAAGTGAGCACAAGCAACAAAATAGGCAATAAATTCATCTTCATGCATCTTCTTCTGTTGTATCACTGAATTGTATGGCGAGGTGGAGTATTTCACCATAAAACTCTGGAAACATACTGCATTAGCCTCCATTCCCTCAATTCCAGCTGCTGATATTAAGTGCTTGTTGCAGAGCCCACCAAAACCCACAAAGGACTTGATACAATGCAATCAGTTTGAGTATTGTCCAGGGAAGGCAATGAAGACGTGGAAGGAGATTTGCCCTAGTTTACAGTCAGCACAACACTGAGGTCAGAGGGAAACAAATTTGTTTCTTAGGCAGAAAGAAGTTTGAAAACAACTATGAAAAATGCCGTAGTCATTTTAAGTAATTTTCATAATGTTGACACACCTTTAAAGTTGACAGAAGTTGTTGCTTCCGCAGTACCACAAGTGAAGAGCTAAAGAAAAGTCAGAAAATATCTGCTAGTATAACAGCATTGCTAAAATTTGGACCTAGATTTCCTCAACAGCTTGCCCCTTTTAATCTTAGAATACAACTGAGTTTTTGTGATTTATTTTGACAGACCTAGAATCTGGCCTTCAGATATATAGTACTTGTCCTACTTATTCCAGAGAGACTATATATAATTTTGATCAACACTCAAAGTTAAAAGTTCCCCCCAGAGCCAAGAAAATGACATTTACTGAGTCATATCCCATCAAATATTTATGAATCATATCACATTAAATTAAAATAGGAAAAAAAGAAACTATGAGAGAAAATAATGTTTAGATTTATTTCCCTCTCTTTAATTCCCATCTGAAGTGAGTTCTTCTGAAGAGCTACTTAAATACAATCCATGGGTGTTTTTCCACAAAAAACAAGCCAATTTCAAAATAATTGTAAGAGTACGCAGTGTGCAGCATATGGGATGTGCAAGGCAAAACTGATGACTAACACTGTAGGCATTATTTATTAGCTTTAATTCATACTATCTCATATCCTCCTGTCAGTTCACTCCTCCTCCTCCTTTATTATTACAGATGAATGAAAACTGATGCTTCTGCATTCTTTTTAAGCCATTAAAATATGTTAATTATTTACGGTAAGGCATCAGTATTAATAACAAGACACTATCCTTGAGGTTTTCAGCTTCCAGTTCCAGCAGTTTCTTTGCTTAGACATAGTTTAAAACAAAACACATGAAGTGATGCCAAATAAAAAAAACCCCACACTTTTCTTCATAATTTTACAGGGCCAATCAGAGGTTGTTAACACTGATACTTGGGCCAATCTTCTGAAAGAGTATTACACTCTTGTGTATTCCAGCGCTATGTGTCCAAATGTGCTTTCAAAAGCTGTTTTATCACAAGAAAAAAAAAGCACAGGAAATGGGAAATGAAGAATAGATGCTGCCTGATGGCTGCTGAGAGCACTTGCCTGCTCTAGGCCAGGTCAAGAGCTCTCATTACCTGGGATCACAAGTTGAAAATCTGCTCCCTAGGCAATACCTTTGCTCTAAAACCCACAAAAAATCTCTTTAAAAAAAAGAAATAGACACAGTGCCTTTAGTATATTGTAAAAGAGCAGAGCATTAGAGCCTTCATTTGGTGGTGGGGAAGATACATCTTCATCTGTGGTCATGGTCTATAGGAGCATCGCCTGCCTTCCCCCTGGGAGAGACACTGGACACTGGTTCAGGAGAATAATTTATTACCTCTCACTCCCCTTAATGTGCCATAGTGAGCAAAGAGTTGGTGGTTCAAAATGTCAGAGAATGAAAAGTGTGAGCCTGGCAGTGATGCTCCAGCTCCCTGACTTGGGTGGTCAGAATAAGCAGGTATGGAATTGCAGACTGTCCTGGAAGGATGGCCAGCAGTGCTTTAGCTCTTCCATGTATATTGGAAACTTTCAGTAGCATGACACCACAGTGAAGTGGCCATGGCTTCATCAACAAAGAGAGTCAGTAACTCTTGTTGTTAGGGAAACAGAGCTATATGTAACTTGAATTAAGTGAAGGTTTTTAAGGAAGCCTCTGGGATTCCTCAGGCCAGATTCAGGTATTGCTCCGTAGATGCAACCTGTGCACTCATTCCCTATACCAGAAATATGTTGGGTGTATAAGAACCTCAAGACTAATTTTTTAAGTCTTAGATTTTTTGTAGATCACAACTACTAGTTACCACTGTTTAATTTCTGTGGAACAACATATTCTTTTATGAACAACAAATTAGGATGAAAAACTGTTTCTTTGTTGCTTCCAATACTTACAGTCACTGTAAAGGACTGCTTTTATCTCTTCAGAGTGAATAATCTGGAGCAAAAGAAGCAGAATATTTTGGATATTAAAGTTATGAATCAACTCTTTGATGCAGACTGACTGTTTCTTGCCAGTGTTGGTCGTTGACACGATTTTCTTTGCATTTGCATGGTACAAGTTACATAACATCATGCAACAAAGATGGATGAGGATGTAGTATATTCCCTTACAGTTACATGGCAAGTGGTGAGGGATATGATATGATACATCCAGCAAAGAAATTAAAAACAGACCTTCTGTATCTCTAACAGAGAAAACAAGGATTGAATCCTGCAGCTTTAGAAGCATGATTATGTGTAGATGAAAAAAAAATCTGTTTAATAGTTAATAAATAGTTAATAAAATATAAATTACTTGAAGGGATAGAAATTAAGGTGAGGAGGGGTTGCTTTGGGGTAATACATTTTTGTGTTGTTTGTTTTGGTCCCTGGAAAGAACTCCCAACCCAACCACCTACTTTGTGGGTATCAAGTACACATCCAGCTGCGAAGCCAGGCACACACACACGTTGGTCTTACAGTGATAGATCCATGAAACAAGGAGAACTGGAGTCCTGATTTTAAAAGAAATATCCTCACACTTCCAAGCCAGCAAATTTCAGAATAAGTTTTCAGCAGTGCCCTGAGGAGTGAAGTTCTTGTGCTGTGAAGCATTGTGACTGGAGAAGCAGGCATCCCTTGTCCTGTGTGCCAGCAGTGGACCCAGACACAGCCCACATCTGTCACTGAGCAGCACCAGACTGAGTTACCTTTATTCAGATGCTAATGGATAAGGGAAAGCTTAACTTTGGATAAGAGCTTTCCAAGACTCATGTGTTTTACATGAGTCTGAATCGAATGTGAGGTTTGAAGAATGGGAGTATCTGAGGGAATAATTTCCAAAATGAGACAAATGTCACTTTGCTCTGTTACATTTCACAGTTACAGCAAGATGCAGGCACAGATGTGGTTGAAAACTCTGATGGAAGTTGTCATTACAGTATTTTCAGTCCAATAAAACACAGGAAATATCAAAAATCTTTTGAGGACTGGGGATGATGAGATTAGCACATTAGCTTTATCTATTTGTAGAATTCAGAGAATTTGGGAAGAACTTGGTGGAGCTTATTGGAGAAAACCAAATCTTTAAACCTCAGGAAATCCCACTGTAGGTTCTCATGAGCTGAACTGCCAGGACTGTCTGTCAGGAGAGAGTTATTATACGACTGGGAAGAACATGTGATAGTTTCCAACTTCCTTTATAACAACAACAACAAAATCTTTCACTTCACTAAATGATTAGGAAACAAGACAGCTTCAGCTACAAGACCTCTTCTTTTCATTGTTTCTTACAACAAATTTTGAGTAAATTTAACTACTGAAATTTTTGAGAAGTAGTTTGGGGGAGACATAGCTATTCATTACACAAGGGTGCCCTTGAGAAACTGTATTATCCAGAAACTAGAGTAAATTTGTATACCATTCTATCATAAATTTAATATTTAGCTGAACAAAATCAATTTTAAACAAATACTTTTTAATAATGTTATTATCAGCAGGTACAAATATACTTCAAATGTCTGTCAGTTTAGCATGTCAGTGGTCTGGTCAATCCCTTTGTTTGTTTCCTTTTTTACTAACAATAGTAGTCAGCTAAAAGAAAATCAAGAAATGCCCCTTTGATGGCTTCATTTGCTTTGGAAAAAAAAAATTGTTTAGTGTCTCTTATTACATCAGTTGTGTTAGGTGGCTCTTTACCTATGAAGTCACCTAAATGCTATCAAATCCCTGTTCAGAAAATCATTCGGAAACAAGGTGAACATGGGCCAGTTGGCAAATGAAGTGCACATGTACTCAGAGCAAAAAATCTCAGTGGTCCCAAACATTTTATGCTCAACTAATTTGCCTTTCCTGATCCCTTGGTTGTGTAAAGTCTCTTTTTATCTGTGAGATCTTAGAGAGATTATTTGTTCAGTAAGACTTCACTACAGCAGGGAAGTATTGCAAAATCTGTTCTCCTCCCGGGGAAAGTGAAGAGGAGGGTGTTTGAGAATATGTGTTGAGAGCAAAGGGCAGGGAGGGGAAGGGAAGTCACCACTTGCAAAATATCCAGAGTTTAGATTTTCTCTTTTGCAAGTTCTCCATTCCCATTTATTATTATTATTCAATATCTCTACAATTATTTTTTGAGTTTCATTGGATCTTTTTTCCATGTAATTTTTTTCTTGATAGTGAAAAAGACCATGTGTCATATTTTGAGTGAAGGAAATTCAATATGGAGCCACTAAATGCTTTACACTGGCTAAAGATCTTTGTCCCCCACTTTTAAACTAAAACAGGCTTATCTTAGCTGGTGGGATTCCCAGTGTGTTTCCAGCCAGGCACTGAAACTTTGTGTGCTGTAGCAGAACTGGGGTCTGAAGGGTAGAGTGGATATTTCACAAGCAGGAACACATTTGCACAAGTTGCTCTCACTTCTTTTTCTGGTGGTGCTCTCAAGTAATGTCACAAGGCATGCATTTCTCTTGAAATAGAATTGTTATCCTGAAACATGTGGTGCAGCAGTAAAATTCAGTTGTTGTCCCTCAAAATTAACAATTTAGTTACATGGTTTGAGGGGGTTTAGAAATATAATAGAAGAGGTTGTTCAGTTCCCAGATTTAGGGGTTAATAAAGGGTTTGCCTTCGGAAGTATTTATGAATAAATGTGGCAAAGACGGAGTGGCATAATCTAGACCAAGGGAAGGGTATCAAAAATAATGAAAGAAGGAACTTCTCCAAAAGACATGATAATTGACTACCATAATGATTTCTGTTGTCTTTTCTAGAAAAGTTGGCAAGAGTGGTAGATTTTGTGCAAGTTTACCCACAATGCTCTTTGTGAATCTCTCCTCCTTGCAGAAGAGGCGTCCCAGCTCTTCTACTGGTGGACATGCCCAATCTGTTTATGCATGGGGTCTCAACAGTTGTTTTTTGCAATCTATACCACTCAGGTAGAGTTGAGAGCCTCTCTTTTGTTTAAAAGCATTAGTTTTCAAATTAATTAATTTGTTAAAAAAAATATAGTAAAAAAAAATTACAGTCACATCGCTTTCCCAATTACC
>WEIV01002020.1:722-22580 GCA_013390005.1 Calyptomena viridis
TAGCTTATTTTCCTCAGCTCAGGTAGGTGCTGATCCCTAAGCCTCTTATAAATCTGTACATGTTTTTTACTCTCATTATGCCAGGAAAATACATTCAGTTATGAATTTATTATTTGGATTTGACTTTGGGGAATTAGGCAGTGACAATATGAAATTAAGGAGCTGTGCAAAATGTCAGGTTTTTTTCTCCTAGAATTACAGAAGGGTATCTAACTGTTGAAAAGCTTCCTAGTGCATTTAGCCATGTCGTAGGAGTGACAGGAAAAAATTTGCTGAAGCCACCAAAGAAGTAGGAAGAAATGGGAAACCACATCTAGAGTGCTAATTGTAAACTATTTCAACGCGTGCTCTCTTGCTGATGAAGTGAATCATCTGTATGAATGNCAGGCAAGATTTGGCAGTTGCATAAAGCTGCTCAGAAGCCACTTTCCTCTGCTTGGGAATCTCACAGTCTGATCTTGATGTCTTGGGGCAGAAAGAACTTTTTTATTGTTGTAAACTGATGGCAGGAAAAGTCTATGCATGGTTTTTACTTTTTATCCGGTTTCCCAAAATCACGGTATCAGCAGGTCATAACAAGTGTTTCCACATGTGTGCACCTGGCATTACCCATTATTATCAGTTCTGTTGAAAATACAAGCCCAAGTTAGTATTTGCAAAAAAGAAAGTTATTATGGGAGCATTATTTCAAAACATTTACTGTTATTACTGGAATACATGCATGTGGCAGAGCCCTGCGAGATGGTTTCATTGTAAGAAATTCTTTTGTGTTCAAAAGGAACTAATAAATCTTTGCACTTCTCTTGTTTCACTTTACTGTTGCATATGAGAGTGTGTTACTTTGTCACACAGATTTATGGTTTGGAAGCAGTTTGAAAAACTTTTGCTTCTTTTGTCCTTTTGTGGGTGCTTTGTCTCACTAATGCTTTCCTTTCTAACTTATAATTTAGCTATTTGTTTTTCTTTTCCAGATAACGTTTCTTCAGTTTTGGGTTTTGTTTCTTTCTTTTTATTTTTTTTTTATTTGTTTTTTAAAGTCTCCGTTGTACAAAGCATTTGGAGTTATATCATCCATTTATTTTGTTTGAACTCTAACTAAAAATGGATTTTAAATGTTTAGGATAAGAAATTTTTCATGTGAAAGCAACAAAATTAGAGTAAGAATATTATATGCCAGGGAGAATATCACATTTAGACCAAATTATTTGCAATAGAATAAGAATTGTGAACAGAGTAATATTAATGACCTGCTTTGTGCTGTAGAAAAATGAAATGCAAAAGATAAAAAATATTTTTTCTAGTGTGTTATAGTTGCTTAATGAGGGCCCTTTAATATATTTCATTACAGTTTTAGCTTTAAAAAAATGTTTAATTTGTTCAAATTAAACAAATCTTGAGTGGTTCTCAAGCAGGTTGGATTGATAGCACAGTTGAATACTGGCTGGTATTTCCAAAATATAACAGTTAGAATTTTTTTTGATTCTACAGAACTCAAAACCACAGTGTGTTTGTCTGGTGTGTCACCACTCCCTCTGTAGTGAGGTTCTGTATTTTAGGTTCTGGTGTTATATTCACTTGTGTAATCAGAGAACTAAATCTAAGATTAAATGCTGAAGGCGTCAGTCAAATATTAAAACAAGTTTTTCTTTGTTTTGTAGTGTGAAACAACAAAATTACCATTTTTTTTATTATATTTTAAAATATAGTCCTACGAGCCACTGGAACCTCTTAAGATGATGAGCAGTCTTTACTTCTGCTCATGAAGAAAACAGTATGGGGTAGACTTTCTGAACTTGTGACTTGAGAGAAATTGTTTTTATGTTGAGAAGATGCTAATTATATAATAGGAAGAAGAGGAAAAATAAACAGGAAAGACACAAAATGCAGAACTTCGGGTTTTTAGCTTACCAGACATTTTAAACCGAAAGTAAAATCTGAGTTTGTAGCATTTGGGGGAGAATATAGATTTTTGAAAGTCATAATTAATGAACCCTCTCATCAAAAGCAGCTCTTACTGGGTTTCATAGAAATAAATAAATACATGGTTTATGAGTTAACTGCATTACGTTGAATGCAACAAAAAATTATAAGTACTATAAATCTAAATATGTCAGACCTACAGAAAATCAGGAGATTGGCAGAAAATGCCCCATGAGCAAGTCATGCCATTTTATTTCCCTGTGACTTTCTGAAGCAGTTGATGCCATTTGATTGGACATCTTTGGATTTTGGATTGAGCCATCTGCTGTGGCAGTTCCTGTTACCCTGTGCTCGGTCTCATTCGTGTATTGTGTTTGTGTAATGTAAACCTTCTCAAATTTTAGCTAAACAAATTTAAAGCCCTCTGTGAGCTTTATTAGGTACACTTCAGTGCTGTTACTTGCTGAATTCAGTCAAACCTACTCCAAGCTCCAAGGCTTTTGGAATTCTGTGTGAGCAACTTGTGCTGGTTGTGTTAAGGTGAAATGGTTATTTACCTCAGTGAAACTCAGGCAGCTCTCACATGTACATGGTATTTATAGCTCTGTAGCCTCTTCCTCAGAAAGGGCTGTTCTTCCAGCATCATGCTGCTTTCTCCTTTTGTTTAGAGATGAATTTTTTAGTACCAATTTGGAAAGTTAATCTTGCATTGTGCCTTGTGGAAACTCTTGCTCTTCACTGGGGTAGAGGTTCGAATGGGGAAATTATAAAGATCTGTATCTAGGGTAGGGTTGGTACCTGTCACCCAAAGCATTGGGTTATGGAGATTGGAAAAAAAGAGGGAGAGAACAAGAGGTGGCCACTGAAGAAGAGCTCCCTCCTCACCCATTACAAAAGCCTTTAACTGCACTTTTGCCTGGGCCTGCTTTCAATTATTCAGATAATTCATCAAAACATCACTTTTAAATTCTGGAAATTTAAAAACTGCCTGCCAGCTGTAGTTCATGAAGAGGAAGGAATTTGCTGCCTCATTTGAATATTCAATCAGTATATGTAGACCTCAGCTTTTAAATAATATGTTTGGCAAAATGAGTCCATCTTCAAACTTTGTGATAACCACCATGTATTTACAACTCGTGAGTTTAATGTTTGTGCTGTCTAAAATACCACAGTTTGTTGATAATTAGTCATAGGACCCTCATTGCCCTGGGGTGAGAGTCATTGTAAGATGTGCCTAATTGCTTTTAAATAGTTAGCACTATAATTGCATATTTTGAGAGGAGTCATCAGCATTGTTGCTTCAACAGATTATTAAGAAAAGATGATTCTTGGGTTTCTCTCTAGCACTGTTTTGTACTCATAAAAGATAGTCACATTTAGTCAGAACTGACTAATCTAAGTTAATATTCCCTTAAGGAAAAGTTCTAATGTCACAGTTTGCTTTATAGTGTTCTTTAGGCACTTAAATAATTTTAGTGTATTGATAGAATACCTCAGAATTTTGGGTTGCCCAAAGTTTTAATGAATTTGGTAGTCTTTCATTAAGCCTGTTGGTTTACTGTTCCCCATGTTTGTGGGAAACAAAAAAAAAGTTGGTTTTAATATATTTTGATACTAATTTGGAAGTGTGCTGCTGAAACAAACACCAAAAAAATATTGTTACTTTGAACCTTTGTACTTTGTCCTGGGCACTTTTCAGTCCAGTATTATATCGTGTTCCTGTCTTCCTGGTCATTTAAAGAAAAACAGGATTCACAGTAATGTTTATCAAGATACCCTGTACTGTTGGATGATGGAGTCACAGAATGCTTAAGATTGGAAGTTGTTTCTGGGTGTCAGTCTGGTCCAAAGCAGGTCCAATTAGGTCAGGTTATGCAGTGCTTAATGACTTCTTAAATCAGCTGTTCCAGTTCCTGAATATAGGATTGATATCCCTAAACAAAATGTATAAATCAAGAATAGCTAAATTCAGCTTACAATTTCCTAAAATAAATTGTGAACCTGGTAGTTGTTTGAGTGTTGTCATCAAAACAGAAATTATCCCCTTTCCAGTCTGAACAGTGTTATGGCAGAATTTGTGTATGGATAGCACTGAGATGTGCCTGAGATTCTTGGCTTTGAGGAAAATTTTCTGAAATCCCTAGAATTTTCCATGTAAGGTGAACTTTGCTCTTTAAACAGTGATAGCTTAGAACAGGCACATATCTGTCCAAGCTGTGGTGCCTCGTATCCAGCAGTGACCCTTGTGGATATACAGTGGGTTCTCCCTGCAGTGCCACTTCCCTGGCAGCACTATCAGCAACAGGTTATTGAAGTTTTCTGATCAAGACATGGTATCTTTGTATTTAATAACCCATGAATAGATTTATTGCACTGGTTATTGTTTCAAGCGTAATGTGTCTTTTTAATTACTATAAATTAGTCACTTAGGCTGTTTCTGGTGATCAAAGATAGCTGTTTAGAGAGACCAGAAAAAGTGATATCTTTGAATGTTTGCATAACCATAGAGATGTGATCCTCTCTCAAAGGGGACTGACATTGGAGAAAAACAGCCTGGAACAAATCTTGCCTTAGTAACGTGTTCTTGTTTTAAATTTTTTTTTTTTTATAGTCACAACCTTCTCCCAATGAAATTCTAAAGCAGATGGTTGTTCCTTTTTCTTTTTTTTCTTTGCAGGGTCTACTTATAGCTGTCTTGTAAGAACATGGATGTGTAATATTTATGCAGTATGTACATGTGCACCGCTAACCATTTGCTGTCTATGTCATTTTAGTCTTCCATCTTGCTTAACAAACATTGTCCAGACTCTTTAGTTTTAGAGTGTGGTTAATAGAGGTCTCTCCATCCAAAAAGTACATAATGCTACTGCTGATTTTTCTTACTGCTGTGCCCCTTAAATGTCATGAAGTTTACAAAACTAGGGACGTGAACAAGTGGGTTACTCAGTTTTAAAGAAAGTAGCTTGGAGCCTCTATTGTATTTAACCCTTCTAAGTAGGCTCAGAAGAAGTATGAGCTGATTTAATCCTCTGAGACAAGAACTTTGACACAAGTGTGGAAATGCCACACTCCTATATTTCTTCATAGCTGAAGCAGCTTCTTTTCCCTGAGTTAAGAGGCTTCAGTTGTGCCAGCAGATCATTATTAGAGCAGGTTCTGTGGTACAAAACGTGTATTTGCTCGCTGTATATTACAGGTGCAAAATAAAGGATAATTTTGTCTTTCAACCAACATTATCTGTTGGTTGACAGGAGTTAAATCTATGTTGCTGAAGAGTATGGGAGGGGGAAGCCAATCCAGAAAAACCCAAATAAACTAAAACCTCCTACTCTTTCCTGGAGGTTTATTAGATGAACATGATCAAGAGCTATGTATGACTGCAAAAACCACAATGATGATAAATGAGACACGTTGTTAAAAAGAAACCACTGATTATTGCCATGCATGGTGGATAAACTGATCTAAAAACTGATCTGATAGGGAACTTTGTTTTGACTGTAATTTGATACAGCCTCATGGGTTGTTGCTGCAGCTTATAGATACCTCTGACCTTTTCCTTCTCTGCTTTTTTTATTATTAATTATGCAATATTTGTTTCTAAATGCGTGATAAATATTATTGCAATATCATAATCACTTAGCTGAGTTCAGCAGTAAAGCTTTTTGACTTTATGTAGCCTTAACTATTAATGGAAATTGTAAAAAATCATGTTTATATATTCAGAGGAAAAGAAACCATAGCATTTAAATCTTGATTACATCTACATTTGTGCTTATTAAGCACTCAAGCTACATTTTTTTAATGTCAATTTATAAAAATGATGTTGATAGATGATGACTATCAATAGTTTTGCAGTATATGACTTTGTCCTCCTGGAATACCAGGGAATCTATGAGTGTTCTCTTCTTCACTGGGTATTCTGGCCAACAGATTGGGTATAAATGACATACAGGGATGGATTTTAGAAGCTGGGGTAGTAGAAATGCATGAACTGCTGCTGGAACAGGACAAAATGGAGATTAATGAGATCCTACCGAGCTCTCTTTAATCTCACTGTTAAACCCAACAAATATGCACCTGTGAACTCAACAGTGATTATAAAGATCATCACAGAGAGAAATAGAATTAGTCTTTTGAGGTCTATTTTTTCTCCTCTCTAGATTTTTTCTTTTAATTTTTCTCAACCTCTGTCAAATTCTATTTCACCTTATCTGCTGACTGCTGTGCTAGGATTTAAAGTCTGGAGTTAGGTGGGGTTCTGACATCTTTGCTCCCGTGTCTTCTAACAATAGTCAGAACAAAATTTTAAGCAATTGAGGAGCTGGTGTGTGTTTAAGTCACCTTCACCACTCACATGGTGGCACTTTCACAGCTCCTCAAATCTGAAAAGTCCTAGCAAGAAGATAATTTTAAACACTTTTTTTTTTTGTTATAAAGCAATCTGAAATAAGTTGTCTTCAAAATACTATTGAAGAGGGTGTTACTTGCTTTCTAAGTTTTTTCCTCCTCCTGATTTATATGTAATTTTAAAGTTTATACAAACTTCTGTAGCATCAGATGTGTTGGAAATATAACTTAAAATTAAAACTTTTTGCAACATAGAATGGAGAACACTGCAACAGACTGCAAAAATGTCAGAAGTGGGGTTTTCAACTTGCAACTGGGATATGTTGTGACTATTTTAAAAATAATGTATTTTAAAATGAGATGGAATTAAATAACTCTGTAATTTCAAATATGACCAAACCTGAATGGCCAGATTTGTACTTATGTCAGGAATATTTTATTTATCTGATGATCCGGACGGCATAGAATGGCATTTAACTACATGAGCCTTACTTAAAAAATGCTTCCTTTGCTACCTGAAGACTGTTTGAATTTTTGGGGTGGTTTCTGTGATTCCCTGGAGCATGAGCACCCTGCTGGAGGCTGGATGTGTGTGTGATCTGGGAGGAGGCTGTTGGGAAGGCCGAGGTGGGATGGAGCCACGTGTAGCGGTTTGTCCCGACTTCAGCAATTTGTGAACACACGAGGCTGGCAACATGCAGTGTGTGTGCAGCTGGGCAGCTTTTTGGGTTTGTGCAGGCCTGGTACTTCTGGGAAACATCCTGTTTTCTGTGTATGTGCTGTCTGGCTGCCCTGGCTGTGCACAGTTAGCTCAGTGTGTGTGAGAGCAGGGTGCTCAAGGTGTGTGAGTACCAAGTGCACACAGGGTGAGACTGACTGAACAAAGGCCAGGCAGTTTGTTCCCATGCATTCCATCTGGGAAATCCATGACACACATACAGGTCATGTTTCACCTCAGTTCAGGTTTGTTTTCACTTAGATGTGGTTTTTACTTTATGCAATAGTGGCAACAGTGTTTACCAAGAATATTCACTGGATGGAGAACATTTGAGGGCATATTTTGAAGCAAGTTGATCACTCTGTAAGACATGCTACAGAAGTTGTGATGTGTTTTTATTGCTCTCTATGCTGGACTCAAAATCTGTTTTCTCTTTTCAGGCAGCTATAAATGGTGTTATACCACAAGAAAATGGCATTCTACAGAGGTAAGCACACAGGACTGGAGTAGTACACACAGAGAGTGACACTGGGTAACATTTACATTTTTTTCTTTCTGAATCCTAAGAAGATGATGTAATTCTCCTTTTAAAGCTGTTTCTGGAGCCACAAATTCTATTCTTGGCAAAGCTGATTCAACATTCAATTTTTCCCATACTGATGGAGGACTAGCTCAAACATGGATTAAAATTAGTTAATTTTTATTATGAAATCAGTGGTTGTTGGGTCATTCTGTGCAGGGTTGTCTCAGGGATGTCAGGTATGCTTCTGGCTAAGTTTTTTTTTTTCTTATGCATTTTTAAAGATATTCCATGCTTCCCTGTTCCTGGCCAAAAACATTTGTACTTTTGTGGGTGTTTTTTAAAATTTTTTTCTTAAATTGAATTACAGGCAGCAGAAACTGTGATAGATAAAGTAAGGTTGTTCCCTTCTAAAAGGAGTTTTACTGATTTTCTTTCAGCTTCTGAATTAAATTTTGGCTTGTATACTCATGCTTGGATATGTTGAAGTCACTGAAGCTTGATCTTCTAAGTGCTGATGAGGCAATTGAAAACAGCAGAACAGGAATTGAGCTACCTGAGAGAGACAGTAAAATAGTGTTTAAAATTTTGTTCAGAAAAATACTTAATGTACTATTTTTAAAAGCTTAATGATGACAAAAGATACATAATGTAAGTAAAGTAGTATTTTGACATCTCTGTCAATACTTACTAAAGCTATAATTGAATAGAGTCAGTGTTTGATTGAGGATAAAACTTTATTTGCTCAGTAAAGTTACAAAATATATGTTTTACTGTAAGGTCTACTTAGTCTTGGTTGTATTGAGCACTCTTTCTACCTATGTTAAGAAGTCTTGACCTCAAAGCATTTATATCCAAAATACCAGAATGTTT
Organism: Calyptomena viridis; assembly: GCA_013390005.1. Lineage (NCBI taxonomy): Eukaryota > Metazoa > Chordata > Aves > Passeriformes > Eurylaimidae > Calyptomena > Calyptomena viridis. The sequence goes on from WEIV01002020.1 coordinate 9,101, forward strand.
GATTGGGTGAAAGAAGCCAGGGAGTAGCTATAGTAGTTCTCCCTGACTTGGATAATAGGCTAGTCCAGTGTCCACTTACAGCTTTCTTCCACAGTAATTTACTATTTTTTATAAATGATTAGGTAGTTAAATGTGTTTCAAGTATTTTTTTTTTCTTTTTTTTTTTTTTCCCTTCCAATGGAAGTGATTGAAAGGGAGGTTTGGAAGACTTAGAAGCCTGGATCCAGTGGTTTTCAGATGAGGTTTATTTTACTGATATGAGGCTTTTTATGTTCCATTAGAAGTTGCCAGTCAAATATCTAGGAGACCTTTTGTGGTGGAATAAAATAGAATTAATGACTGAACTTGAAGTAAGTTAATTTATTGAAGTGAAAAAGTACATTTTGTTTTATAATTCACTTGGTTGTTTTGTAATCCAGTACTGAGAATTAGGATATTCATCGCTTCTTGGGTCCATTAACAAAGTGGTTATGGTACCTAATTCACAGTTGACCATCAGATTTAAGACAATAATACATTGCTTGGTATTTATACTGTTTTAAATCCTGAAAATAAGACTCTTTCCTGTGCTCTTTGGACCTTTGATGTGAGCCTTTAACTTTTGAGCCATGGGTCTTTGAGTGTGGGTCTTTGTAGTTGGAAATTCATTCTTCTGAGCCTGCTGATGTGAGAAGTGAAGGAGCCCCTTGTTTTACAAGCATAACATGTTTTTGTGTTTCAAATGTAGAAGGCACAATGATTGGGTTTGCAAAAGCTGTGTACTGTTGCACTTCTGTGACATGCATTGCCATCCACGTTTGCACTTTAAGTTCAGGCCTTCTCTAGGTGACAGATTTGACTTGCTGAACAAAGCAATTCCATTGAGATAATCTGATGGTATCTTCTAGAAGGCATTTTTTCAAATAAATTCCCTTAAAGAATGGAAACGAAACAACTTATGTCTCAGCATGTCCTAAATACTTCTTTTCTTGCCTTCCATTTGTTTGGTGCATACTTGTTATTATCTTGCATCCACCACCATGAGATCCTGTAGCTTCCCAGCACAGATGATCTTTCTGAAGAACATCTAAAAGGCAAAACTCCAGGCTTACCCTGGGAAGTTTCCAAAGTTGATTTCTGTACATCATAGGTATTTTTTTTTGCCTGGAATAATCCTTAATGTTTTTTTTTCTAATCCCAGTTACATGCTTCTTGTGGAGAGGCACACAGAGAAAGATGAAGTGCTTCTGGGTAGTGAGGGTTTCCCAGTTTATTCTGACCTGTAATGCTGAGTGTATCCTTGAGTCAGATATGGACACATCCTTATATGAATCTTCAAGAGGGTTGGAGGATTTTGAACTTGAAGACAAACTAGAATTCAGCATTGCATTATTGTTGTACTTACAGATATTTTTTGTGATATATACCTCATTATCTTAATTTATTTGCCTTAAGGATATACCTGTTTTCATATCTGACTTGTTTTTCACTAATTTGGTGTTGGAAAATATCAGTTTAGGTGCAGATTTTAAGCTTTATTTCTTAGTCTTATTTCCATTGGATACTAGCCCAATGATGCAGAAAGCTGGTTGTTGCCATGGTGCCAATTTTTATATAAACTCCTAGAACAGGAAATAATCATTCTTCTCAAGATAATTTTGGTATTAATTACATAGTGAATTATAAACTGAAATACTGGTTTAAATGCCTCTTTGTCATCTACACTGATCTCTTATAGCACTTCTGAGTCCTGAAATGTTAATATGGCTGATATGAAACTTATTTTCTAATTATTAATAATTAGAAATGTATCTTCAGCTGTGTATTTTCAGAAAGTATTTTCAGATATGACAGTAGTTACTCAAGAGGTGTGTGCTGTGGACCATAGTATATGAATAATAGTCATTTCACTTTGCTTTTATCTGAACATATCAAGCTGTTGTGTTTAAATCATCTTATGTGCATATCTTTCAGTGAGTATGGTGGAGAGACTTTACATGGACCAGCCTATGGCCCCACAAGTCATTCTACAGCAGCTTCTTCAACTCCTTCCTCATCCTCAGCATTTCGCCATGTAGTGCCATCTAGACAAATAGTGGAAAGACAACCTCGAATGCTGGACTTCAGGGTTGAGTACAGAGACAGAAATGTGGATGTAGTACTTGAAGACAGCTCCACAGTTGGTAAGGATTTGTAAAAATAAAATGAAAACTGGTGTCGTGAAATGGTTAAAACAAAAACAAGCTCAAAAGATTCAACCCCCAAAATCCAAATCCTAAAGCAAAGCAAGACAAAACCCCACAAAAAGAATTCCTCTCAAAAATGCAGCTTCCACAGCTACTAACCATTTTCAAATCTCTTTGCAGCTTTAAAAAAGCAAAATTTCACTAATCTCTTGTAAAGGTTAGTGATCTATCAAATACTTATTTTGAAACCTGGTTTTCTTATGAACTTGCTTCAGAAACCAAATGGAGATTAATGATTAAGTTGATGCATGAAAATGTAATTTGAGGTAGGATTAGTATAGATGCAATCTATTAATAAGTGGATGATCTTGGCATTTCCTCTTCGAATCTGTATGGCATCTCCTTCTGCATGGGATTAGTGACAAGATTAGAGGAATTCTTCCTGGTGTGGAGAACATCGTTGCACTCTTCTTTGCTTAATTTTTATGTTACTCTTTTGTTCAAATTAAGATTTATTTTATCAGCTTTATTGTCTTTATCCTAAAACTGTTGCATTGTGTAGCAGTATGTTAGGAATATGCTATTGTTAGTGTTGCAGAGCATGTTATTTTTCACATTCCTAAAACTGAGCATTAATTTACCTTTGCTAACGAAGAAGAGTATTTTCTTTATTTTTTATTTTTAGTTACGAGCTTGTACAGATCCAGATAAGGAACTACATGAAGAAATAGTTGATCAAAACAATTTTCTGTCCTGCAGGCTTTTGTCTGGGATGAAATTTTGAAATTGGAACTTTTGGTCCTGATTTTTTTAGTGATTTGGAGTTAGCTAGTGCCACCTAGCGATGATTAGTTGGAATTTTGGCTGAGTGTTCCATGTTTTCCATTGTACTAAGATGCATCCATAGAGATTAGACATAAAAATCTGATCAAATCAGTATTTTGCAGCCTTACTATTGTGCTTTTTCTTTTCTTATTAACTTCTGAAGGGCTTTTACCTGAAAGCTGTAGAGTAGAAGGCAGTTTGTGTGGAACTTTTATCTATATCTTGTGATATAAAGATTGAGGACAACCTTGTGCTTAAAGTCCTGAGAGAAGAGAGCAAGGCAAATTGTAGAATTTCAACTGTTGACTTGAAGAAGGAAGATTTTTTTGCTTTTTGGGGGATCTGCTTGGCAGGATCCTGTGAGAGACTGCCCTGGAGGGCAAAGGGTCCCAGGGGAGCTGGTTGATCTTCCAGGACAACCTCTTCAAAGCACAAGAACAGTTCCTTCCAACATGCAAGACAAGCAGGCATGGCAGAAGGCCAGCACAGAAGAACAAAGAATTTCTGATGGAGCTAAATGCAAAAAGAAAGTACACCAAAGGTGCAAAGTAGTGATGGGCTACCCAGGAGGAACACAGAGGTGTTGCCTGAGTGTGCAGGTGTGGGGATAGGAAGAGCAAAGCTCAGGTGAAGCTGAAACCACTGAGGGATTAGAAGGGTTTCTGTAAGCACATCAGCATGAGAAGAAAGGCTAAGGAAAAATGGGAACCTGCTGTTCAGTGCTGATTGCTAAACTTGATCTGTGGAAAAATTACAGAGAAAATCTTTCTGGAAGCACTTTTTGAGCACAGGAGAGAAAAGAAGGTGATTTGGAACAACCAGCATGGATTTGCTAAAAGCAAATTGTGCTTAATCAGTCAACATTATTTGCCTTTTGTGATTTGATGACTGGTTCTGTGAAAAAGGGGAGAATGGTGGATGTCACTTTGGCTTTAGTAAGGCCTTTGACATACTCTGCTGTTGTATTCTTCTAGTCATATAGACTGGATAAAAAACTGATCAAATAAATCTTAATCAGATCAAAGAAAGTGAGTGATATTCTGGAGGGCAAGGCTGCTATTTAGAAGGTCCTGGACATCCTGGGAGGAATGGGCTGACAGGAGCCTCATGAAGTTCCAAGAAAACAGTTTCAAGTCCTGCACCTGGGTTAGGATAACTCCATGTGTCCCCATCTGATACCTGGCTGAGGGCTGACGGGCTAGAAAGCAATTTAATAATAACAGGATTTAGGGTGCATCAGCAATTGAACCCTTGCAGTGAGGAAGGCCAGCTGTGTCCCAGGCTGTGTTGGCCAGAGTGTAGCCAGTGGATCCAGGAAAATAATTACTACCCTCTATTCAGCACTTGTAAAACTGCATCTGGAGCACTGCATCAGATTTTGAGGTCCCCAGTACAAGAAAGACATTGACATTCTGCAGTAAGTCCAGTCAGGAACCTGAAGCACAGGGTTAATAGGAGGAGAGACACAGAGAAGTGGATTTGTTCAGTCTGGGGAGGAGAGGGGGAGAGGTACAGACCTTACCAGTGGCTACAGCTGCCTGCTGGAGCACACAGAGAAGATGGAGCCAGACTCCTCTTGGAGGCTCATGATGATGAGAGGCAAAAGATGCAATTTAAAACATCAAAGATTCACATTAAATATAAAGATTTTGTTGTTGTTGTGAGGGAGGTGAAATACTGGAACAGGTTGGCCAGAAAAGTTCCATCCTTAGATGTATTCAAGAGTGAGCTGGCCTAATCCTTGACTAAGCTGGTTAATTAGACCTTTGAGGTTAATTAGACCTCAGCATCAAAATGTACAAAACATTGCAAAAGCTGTCAGAGCAGTCAAATTATATGAACATTCTAGTTCTTTAGGTCAGGACTTATATTAGGTTAGAAATTTGGTATCAAAAATATGCACTCTCTTTGCTGCTGGCAAAGTCTGGTGTTCCAGATAACATGCAACTGCAAATGTGTGTCTAGCATGTGCAGAATTATCCAAATATATATCCAAATCATCAAATCCTCATGTGATTCTTCAATCATTCCTGCTTTATGTGATTTTTTTTTTTAAGCTTCATTTCTCCTTTACTGTTTCAAGTGTATGTTACAAGAATAACTCTACTAAATATGGTTTTCATAGTAAATTTTTCTTGCTCCTGTGTTTTTTAGTTATAACTCAGTAGTGCTTGAAATAAAGCAGTAAGTGTGTGTATTTTCTTTGTTTTCCTCTTTAGGAGATATCAAACATATTCTAGAAAATGAACTTCAGATTCCTGCATCTAAAATGCTGTTAAAAGGGTGGAAGACTGGAGATGTAGATGATAGTGTAAGTTTTCAACTGTGTTTTCAGTTAACGGAATTCAGAGTTTCAAACTGAGCATCTGTGGGTGGGGATTACAATGCAAGAATTGTGGGTTTCAAACCATGTCAGATGTCTTGGGTGGCACACAAAGAACTCTTAATCTAAAACATTATTAAAAAAAAAAATCAGGACAAATCACTTCAGTTTATGTTGGTTTTATATATAGCCCACCTACAAAAATGATGTTATGAAGTAACAGTATCTTGAAGCAAAATATTTGATGATATTGTAAATAAGTATCAATAATTAAAATAAATAAAATATCAGAATTGATGAACACTTTATATTTATAATGATTTTTCTCTCCTCAGACTGTTTTAAAAAGTCTACACTTGCCAAAAAATAATAGTCTTTATGTTCTAACACCTGACCTGCCTCCTCCTTCTTCAAGTCATTCTGGGTAAGTCTTTTGGCCATAAATTCTATATGTATGATTTGGTTTTTTGTGGTGAAACCACACGTGTATTTGCAGGAATCTGGAGTCAGTAAATGCAAAGCGTTTCCACTGCTCGAGCAGATGTTGGGATGACCTACATCAGCACCTCATTGCTGAAAAGAAGGTTGTTGAGGTTTTGAAAACCTTGGTGAAAACCATGAACTTCTTGGGTACATACAGAAGTTTACCTGTTCCAGATGTGATGACTTTAACAGAAATTTAGTCCCTGTGGAAATGAGAGCTGGCCTTGCATAAGTTACTGCCCATTTAGTGTATTTTATAAATCTGTACAAATCATTCCTAGCAGATGAGAATTTTCTTTCTGAAATGTTCATTACATAATTTTATCTTATCTTCTTGGACTTTTAAAATATATGTAGATAGGCTGAATAATTCATTTCCTTTAATGGACAGGATATCTTTTATTACTGCTTTGAACACTCAAGAAGTAAACAGTGAGTGTTTTATGTCACAGAATCATCAAGGTTGGAAGAGACCTTCAAGATTTTCTGGTCCAACCATTAACCCAGCACCACCACCCCGTGCCACACCCAGATGCCTCTCGAGCATTTCCAAAGATGGTGACTCCACCACCTTCGTGGGCAACTTATTCCAGTGCCTGACCATTCTTTCAGTGGAAAAAAAAAATTCTAGTATCTAATTTTAACCTCCCTGATGCAACTTAAGGCCATTTCCTCTCATCGTTTCCCTTCAGACATGACAGAAGAGACGGATGCCCGTGTCACTACACCCTCCTGTCAGGGTGTTGTAAAGAGTGACAAGATCTCCCTTCAGCCTCCTTTGCTCCAGGCAAAACACCCCCAGCTCCCTCAGCTGCCCCTCCTGAGACTTGTGTCCCAGACCCTTCCCCAGCCCTGTTGCCCTTCTCTGGACTCGCTGCTGCACCTCTGTCTTTCTTGTCATGAGGGGCCCAAAACTGGACACTGCACTCGAGGTGTGGCCTCACCAGTGCCCATCACAGAGGGACAGGCTGTACTGGTCCTCCTCTGTTCTCCAGACAGGCCAGGATGCCTCTGGCCTTGGCCATCTGGGCAAACACTGGCTCATATTCACTGCTGTTGACTCCAGATCTGTTTCCGCTGTCAGTGAATAGTGCGAAGGTTTGAAAACGAAATGATGTTTTAAGGAAGATGCTCCTATAAAGTAATTTGCGATTACTTTATTACTTTGTTTTGCTTTCTTTTCTTCCCTTTCACAAAGCCAGCCAGCCCTTCGTGTGCTTTTTACCAGGGAAATGGGAATTTTATTCGGTAGCCACTAGAGGGTGCACAGGAATTGAGCCTGGGAAAGGAGCTGCTCTGGACCAGCTAACGCAGGGAGGGAGGAAGGGATGCGCTTGGAACTGGGCAAACTGCATGAGTTTCAGATTGTCTGAAGGGGGTGTTGGTTTTCTGCCCTTGTAGGCGATAGGAGAGTATTCTACGAGTGCAGTCGTATTACTTGTGAAGGGAATTCTTTGACAATCAAAGAAGTTAATAACTGGCTTCCTAATGACTAAAAGTATTTCATATATTACTATTAGGTACTTGTGCACATTACTGTGTAGTCTCAGGAGGAAATAATGCTAATGTGAATTATAAAAATAATAATAATAAAGAAAAGGATCATTAATAGAGAGAATAGTGACACTGGAACAGAGAGCTGTACTTGCACTGTATGTGCTCTGTATGTGCAAAAAGGAGCTGTATTTGTGTGTGAGGACAATAAGCCATTGTACTTTAGCAGCTACTTGAGGAACAGTGAAAAATATTGTTGCTGGTAATTATTTGTTTCCATTTCCAATTCAAAATTTTCTACCCAGGTATTGCTGTATATTGTAATTTGAATGTCTTTGATTCTGGAAAGAAAACGTGGTGTGAAGAGTGTTGTTTATTGGAACTGCAGTAAAGCATATAGCAACAAACTATTTAAAAACAGTTCTTAGCCTTTTTTATTGAATTAGTAGTTTTAAAGAACTTTACTTGCTAGCAAAATCAAAGTGGTTGTTACCTTTTGTACTTTATACTTGTTTCATAGTGGAGATTAGTTCTGGATATTTTTAAGATAAAAGTTGGTAGCTTTGGGATAGCAAACGATGACTAATTAGTGGCTATTTAAACACGGATAATTTGAAGGCTAGACCATCTCCCTGAAGTCATAAATTCTAGATGAAAGGGGAGGCTTGCCTCCAATTAAAGCATCAATGCAGATCAAAACACATCTAATTGAAGCAATGTACCAAACCCAGTTACACTGTTTACTGCCTACTGTTAGGTCAGTTATTATTCAGATTAGTTTGTTACCCACAATTTTTAGAAGCACCGTGCTCACATCTATTATTAATGGATGTTAAGGAACTTTGCATCTTATTTTGTGAGTTCATCTGTTGTTTTCTTCAAATGCCTTCTATTTTGAACTAAATAGTTGTGATTTGAATTATCTCCAAAAAGTGATATTTGAAAAGCCTGAGATTCCAGTATGTGATATTTTATCTGTATGTTCTCCTTAAAAGGAACAGTCTGGTCTCAGATCTATAAACTCCAGTTTGTGCCTGTTCTTTACACTGAGGCAGAACAGCGTCTGAAACATCCTTTTCCAACATATTGGTACGTAGGCATTGAAGTTTATTGTGACAGACTGAATGGGTTTAACCCAGAACTGGCTTAAAACCAGCATCTAAATGTAATGGCAAACTGATTCTGCAGTTTGAACAAATAAAAATCTCCTAGGGTATCTTTGTTCATCAGTGGCCTATCTAAAGCTTTTATAGGTAATAGAAACCCAGGGAATTACTACTGCATGCTAGTAAATTGAGGTGTAAAGATTAAATTTAAATGTCAAATACCACCTGTACAGTTCCACCCTGCTTCCACAATTTCAGCCTGGCAAAGCCATACTTATCCATGCACAATGTAGATATCCAGAACAATAGCCACATGTTCTGTGAGTTGGGGACATAATGCAATCTGACTTCTAGTGAATTCCTGCCTCATCCCAGCTGCTGCAATAACTCAGCCTTCTTCCTCTATGCTTCCCATGATCTCACCTGCCTCTGATGCTCCCTCTAGTTCTTCTCATGCATTTTGTAGCACCTATGTAATATTTTTTCCCTTGCACAGAGTACCAGCCTGCCCTGCCTCTGCTCTCCAGTTGGCAGTCAGGTGATGTGAAAGGAAAGGTGAAATCATGTGCTGTGTGCAGTTCAGAGGTCAGCTGGCTGTGGTATAAAATACTACACTTGAAATGCAGCCTTTTACTAAGGTGGGTTGTAATTTAGGTCCATTTCCCTCACCTGGCTGTTGATTTATAGCTGATTTATGAGACCTTTCTAACACTGCCAGACCTCCTTAAAACTAACGACTCTGTTCAAAAGTTACCAGATGGGACAGGTGGGTGGAGAAGAACATGATCTCCTTTGGAAAGCAGTCTTAAAAGGAAAGATGCCAAAGAAAGTCCATCACTTAATTGTCTAAGGGGAGAGATCCCTTGCCACCACTGTTGTCAGATTAGATTAATCACTTCCTCAGCAATTCCTTCCCTTTGTTGCCGTGGATGGTTCTTGAAAGCTGACATACCCAGTTCAGCAAGTAGGTTTAGGAAGATGCAAGAGGGGAGCATCAAAAGCAGGGGCACAAGCATCTGGCCATGGAGTTGGGTCATCCAGATTGTCTCTCCTTTCTATCCTGGATGTTCTGGGAGATGCTTTTTGTAATTTTTTTTTGGGTTGTCGTTTTAATGGCTATAATGTATTTTATATTTATACTCTTTATACTAAATACCTGAAACTCTTAGATACTTTATTATACCTCGTAAATAATTGAGAAATTAAAACTATTAAAAGCCCAGGTGCATTCCTTGGAGTTGATTAGAAATAATGTATTTTTGCTAAGTCATTGTAAGTTACTTAACAAGTGTAATCCTATGTATGTTGCTAGAAAAAACCCCCCACAGCCCCCATCTTTCAAGTAATGAATCCATATATTGCTGAATGCTTGAAAGTGTTGCAGAGCAGTGGTGATGGTGGCACAGTGTCTTGTATGTTATTAACTGTAGCAGAGTGTTAATTAAGAACAGTGTAACCTGCAACTCCAATTATTAGTATTGTCTATTTAGCTGGACAGGAGCAGTGCCTTGCTTTAGTTACTTTGAAAGCTTCTGTAAGAATGGTAAGATTAATGTTTTATTTTCACATCTGCTCATGAGACAGTTTAAAAATCCTGAAGTTTAAAATGCAATAGAAAGTAAACAAAAGGGCTTCTGCTCATTTACATGTTAGCCAGATCTGCTAACTGATTGCTGTTTGAACCTAATCTACCACCTCCTGCTGCATTAGCTACAACAAACATTACATTTACATACTGATTTCTTATTTTGTTTTAATGTAAATAATCTGTAATTACAGTAAATTTGGACTTCTGTTGACATGAGCTTGTATAAATCTGTAAGTTTAAAATGGAAATGTTAATTACCTTGTGTCATACCTATTTATACAAAAATCAGAGATTTGGGGGGAAATCTCCCTGTGACTAAGAAAGATATTGCCTAATGGGAAATACTGAATGTATTTCACAAAAACTTAAAAAAATTGAGATGAAAAGGAACATTTACTGATTATTGATTAATGATATACTTTTGATCTCTAGGTTTAAAATATATTACTAAAATTTCAAAGAAAAAGGTTATTAAAAAGCAAAGTATTACATCAAAAATCAAAGCATTAAGGCAATCACTTAACAGTAGATAGAATCAATCTGGTATATATATTTTATATGTTGAAGTCTCTTGCTAGAACTGGTCAGAGCAATGACTGCCCTCAGGTCTATTTTCTTTTATCTGTTTTTGAACTTATTTTTGGGTGTAGGCAGAGTACTTTAAATGAGGAGTGGTGCCCAAAAATACAGGTCCCCTTACCTCCTGTGTTGAATAGTGAATGTATAACCATTCAGCTGAGGTAAAAAAGTTGTAATGATGTATATCAACTATCAGGAAATGTTTTTGAAAGCTGAGATTTGCAGTAGGGGGAAAATGGTGCTGGCAAGAGTGGCCTACTTTAGTCCTGTTTCTAGAATTTGGTTGAGAAAATTGGTCTTGACTTAGTGGGACCTGGAGTTTGGCCTTGATTTTTTTTTTCCTTTTAGTGCAAATACTTTATTTAGAAGATTGTAGTCAACTAGTAACATTTGTATGAAAATTAAACAGCTGCAAACACTGATTGTCCTCCAAGTCAGGCTTTTCAATACACTTATGTGAACCTAAAAAGAAATAAAAATAAGATTCAGCTTATGAGAAGTCTCCAATACTTGCATTTTGTAAATTTTGTTACAGCCTTAGTGGTTAAAAATACAATTTTGGGCCGAGATATGTTTTGGAAGCAGAGTTCAAATCAACCCTATCCCTCAGAGGGGCCTTGGTACCAACACTGGCACCACCCACCCATCAGATGTGCCATCAGTTCCTCCTCCCTTTCCTTTTCTAGTGTACAAGTCTTACAGCTGTTAGAACATGTGAGATTTTGATGCAGGAGCTCAAAGGACTAGATCAGCTCACCACTGAGTTTCTGTGTAAGCAGAAGTACTATTCCTCACTATGTTATTTTTCTGAAGAAAACGTGAACAATTAACCATGCGCTTTATTTGCTAACACTTTCAAACCAAATTTTCCCTCAGGTTTTTTTAGTTTTGTATGGATTTTCTTAGCCACCTTAATTTTCAGCCTCTTTCACTCTGCTCATGGATGAATGTGTACTGAGAATTTGCTTGTTAACAACGTTCAGCTTGTGTCGCTTAGAAATCCCAAATGTAGAGGTGTCAAAATTGTTAGTTACTTCAAAAATTAAGGCTTTTCATTTTTAGGCACTTCATTTAAATTAACTTTGTTTGAAGATTACTTTTTCCTTTTCTATATACTTCCTGCTATCACAAGAGGAAAACCTTTCCTGTGAGCTTTTCATTAGCGTGTTGTGTTTTGGATGGTACTGAAGTGTGTGTATCATGCATAACTGCAGAGACTGAGGGTTTGATCAGACTAGGCTGTTTCCTTCTATGTTTACATCAATTACAGAATGAACACATGAGTCATGTTATCAGTTAGCATCTACAGATTTTCACATAGAGTCAAAATTAGCTATAACAGAGCCTTGTGTGAGTCTGTATGGAATCCATTCACATATGCTGTAATTAATGTTTTCAGAGCAATTAAATATGTCATTTGCCTCCAGTATTTGCTGAAAACAAATAAAAAATCAGAATCTGAAAAAGCACAGCAGGATATTTTAGTTACTACTGAACATTTGCCAAAAGAAAATGTGGTTATCGCAATGCGAAACTTATTGACAATCAAATTAAAATTACCTTTGAAAACAGGCATACAACTTTTCAGGACTTCTTTTTTCTCCCCCTCTCTTTTGAAGGACTGTTAAATATTTAACAATTTTTTAGGGCTTTTCTTACATGATTTTGTGACAAGTGCAGAAAACTTGATGTTCAGCATAGATAACTTCAGTTACATTTGTAGTGTCTGTTGTGCACATGGTCATACTTAGCATTGACAATGAGTTATATTTATTTGACATATTACAAACCCATAAAAGACAAGACATGGCACTTCATGATTTTGTTTTGCATTATGTGATTATTAAGGTGTCACAAAAGCCAAACTAAGTTGCCAAGTGAAGATATTTTGTAAGGTAAATTTTCTTGAAATGTTCAAGCAAATTGTGCATTTCTTGCTAAAGCATCTATTGGGTTTTGTGTGGATTCCTTACCCATCTGAGTAGCAAAGCTGCAGATCAGTAATTCCAGTAGGATTTAAAACTAATAAATCAGGTCTTAAATAATATAGGAGTCTGTCTTGTCTTGTATCATGAGATACAGGTGTGCTGATCTCTGTTCAGAATTTGTCCTTTATTGCTAGGAGGAATGGCATGTTGGAGTGTCATGGAATAGTGAAGATGTGAAGGAAAAAACCACAGTCTGTCATTCTTCTAAGTGTATGTGCTAAGAAAAAAAAAAGAATTGAATAAGCCCACTTTAATTTCATATGCCATGGAACAGGTGAAGTGTGCATAAATATTATTTAGAAACAATAGCTATGGTACAATGTTGCTGCAGTTTTGTAGCCTGTGGATCATTGTACACAGATGTAATCACCACCTCTATAACAGAAGTCCTGCCTTCTCTTTTGAAAAGTAGATAACTATATAATTTTGTACCTAATTAAGCAAACAAGATACCTTTTTAACATACAGATGTTTTATTACCAGGAAAATCACAAAAAAACCCCAGGTTTGTGACAATGTGAACATATAGTTGGCCTGTTTAAACTGTATCTTAAGATTTTTTATTTCTTTTAATTAAAACCTCTGTATTGTACATTTAAAGCAACCTGAACAGAACTAACTTCTTTCCTAAACGTTCAGTAGCCACACGAGAAATTTTGCTGCGTTTCCTTTTTNTGCAGTCACCTTATTAAGGAAGGAGTTCAGGAATGGCCTTTGGTCATTCTCAGCATGCTTCCTTGCATTTAAGAGTGAAAAGAGAGATGATAATGTTGTGCCTGGACTTGTCCATGTAGAGTTTAGGGTACCCTGGGGTTTTTGCATCTAACTGTAAAACAAGCTATAACATGCTTATCCCTGATTTTCTTGTTTTTCTTTCAACCATTTCAGGGCCCTGCAGGAGTCATTAAATCAAACCTTCATGCTGATTG
>WEIV01002026.1:0-22449 GCA_013390005.1 Calyptomena viridis
CCTCTTACGCTGGCTTTAAGATACTTCTTTTCTAAAGCTATGTAAGGTAGCAATGAAGGGTGTGATAATGTCACTCTCTCTGGAGCACATATATGCAAAGTTGGGATAAATCAGCTTTACACTTTGTCTTAATACAATGCTGGATGTGACTTTTTCTTTAGCCAAGTTATGTGTATAATGTTCTTTAAAGGCTGCAGCTATTTCTTTTTTCAGTCATAAGGCTTGCAGATGACCTTTAAGAACAGCCATATTGGCTCTAGTTTTGTCTTAGCTTATCTCAGTAGAAAAAATAAAGGTGATTTTGTAATGCTGTAACAGGGTTTTTTTGTAATGCAAGTAACAGACTGCTTGCAGTTTTTGAAAACAATCATATCATAATTTATCCTTTACCACAAAAGCATTTTTCTAGGTTTTGCCTAAAATAGGATTGCTTAGCTATTCTTGGTATTTGATTGTATTTTACTGCTAATGTGTTCACAGTTTAAATGCTGCTTATGTAATAAAGTGAGTGGCTTTTGCTGGGGTAAGTAATTCCAGTAAGCCCTAAGTGTAAGTAGGTTTGTGCTGGCAAAACTTCATTTCGTCAGTATGATGGCTGTTACAATAGTTGCACTTTTGGGGAATCTGTGGTGATTAAATGACTTTTTTTACATTCAGTATTGTTATACCCACATCAGCAAAAATCCATTTTACAGGCAGGGTCTAAGCTTTAATTTAACTAGTAGATTTGGCTCTGGAATTGAACCTCAAATATATAAAGTCTTCCTATCTGCAATATTAGGACTCTCTTATGATCTAGCTGTGTCCAAGGTACCATAACTGTCTGTTTAAGGGTTATTAGATTGCCCAGAGGAGAATAGCTTTCATGTTCTCCTGACCTATGAAAGGAACTTGCTTCCATTACATATAGATTTTTTTCCCCATCAACTTAATAAGAAGAGAAATTGTCCTTAAATTCAAGCTTCTAAACTTAGAAATAATGAGTTTCTTTCGTTACTTAAACTCTTTTCTCTCTATTGGATGTAGCATTTCTGTATGCAAGAAAAAAATGAACACATTTGTTTGAACGAGGTTGTTACTTAGTTTTATTAAATATGTTTATGTAGATGCATAAAATGATACTGGTTTTTTATGTTTTGAACAGTTTAGTTGTTGTGTTTTACTTGTCTCTAGGTTCACATGCCATTGCTGTACAATGCAACAGATCTTATCCTAAGACCCTGATCCCACCTTGAACTTGTATAGATTCTATATTATAGAATCATTATTACATTTAGGTGAAGGCAAGGATCAGAGAAATAGAAAAACAGTATGAAATAATAAACCATAATTCATACATAATGCACACATCTGCATTACTTATAAGTAATTCTTAGTTCTTCATAGATACGGTTGTTATATTAGCATGTCTTTCATTCCTTATTGTATTTCTTTTACATGACATGATTGTAGCAAATATGAGCAACCAGGGCTCTGATAGGTGGCATTGACCTAAATGAAGCATTTTATTCTTTTATGACCCTTGATGTTTGTTCTAGCCCCCTCTGAATATTTAATTAAGTTCATAGAGGAGAATGTGAAATTTCTTTTTAGCTGCTTCAGTTCACAGTCTAGTACTTTAGCTTACACTATCTATAAAAATAATACCTTCTCTTTTCTTACTGGACATGAATAAAAACTCTTAAATATAACTATGTGATTTTAGGAATATATAAGTTATTTTTATCAAATAGTTTACCAAACGGAATTCATCTGATTACTGTTGTACCCGAAGCCAGTATAGAGTTTTAGGCAGTAAAGCTTCAAGCATGAAACTAAATGCTTATTTTAGTCAAATATAACTCCTATTTATTCACCGAGAATGATATAATATAACTTTGTGCTTTTAACTGACATTCTACTTGCAAGACAATTTTGTAGTATGTTATACACAGAGATCCCAAAAGTGCTCTCTGTGTTTGAGTTCTGTGTTTATTACACAGGATTCTTAATAGAGCCTTATCTTAGCTGTATCACAAGGCTAAACCTACCAATTGTTTATGAGGCATTTCGGTGATGTTAGAGTGACACATGAGAATTTTTGAAACACACAATTTGGTGTTCCCTGTGATGTTTGGTCAATAGGCATCTAGTATAGTGTGTAAGGAAAGGTGACAATCATTCTTCAAATGAGACAATATAGTACAGTAAAGAGCATGTAATCATATGATTCATATGTCATCATTGTGTGTAAGAGACACATAAAGTGTTTTGTGTTCTAAGAGAAGAAAATACTTCATTAATGTAAAGTATTACTGATTTTTGAGAGTATTTTTCTATCTTATAAGCATATATATTCTGGTTTGTATCTGATCTTGCAATGCAGGAGTATATAGCTAACTTGTTTGTCAAGAAATGTGGCTGAAAAAGTATCACATGTTAAACCCAAGAAGCTAGTTGGCATAGGATGCTTTAAAAAAACACAGCATATTTATAATTTCATTATGTGTGCTGAGTCTATTAATCCAGATAGTTAATGGTGCACTCTGACTGTTTCATAGCATGTATAATGCTATACTTATGAATTTATATTAATTTCTGCCATTAAAAAATATTAACTTAATTATTGTTCCACTCACTTGAATCACATCAGTGAAGCAGACCTAGAAGTAATTTCCAAAGCACTGTAACGTTGCTGTTTCATTTAATATCTGAAGTGGAGCTCGTTTTTGTTGAGAGCTAGACAAAGGCTAAGGTTCTGGGTCATGGATTTTGGCAACAGCTAATCTACTACTCTCTTCGTGTTGTGAGTTTAGTGTGTTAAATAAGATTTTCCTTCCCCTGTTTTTAAATAAATCTTAAAATGTGTTTTTACAGGCTTGTGGAAGAAACCGATCTTTTTCCAGTTCTTTTCCAAGTCATTTTGGTAAGAATAATTTTTAATGTCTATATTCTAATAGATTTTTTAGCATATATATTCTAATAGATAAGTATCATATCTCTCAAATCATGTGAAAATAGTAAGTTTCATTAGGCATGTTGATAAAATAAGGTGTTGATAAAATCAAATGAAACATTCTATCTAGTGTAAGCAGCCATTTATGCAGTTCTCACCAACTAACTGACCTGTGTAGGTTTTTTTTAAATACTTTTTTTCTTTTTTGAATCAAAAAACCCCCTGAAAAATAGAATTAATGAGCTTGATCCTTGATTAGAACTAGAAATCTTTAGGCTGGTTTGGAAGCTAGGTACTGTGCTGTCCACTAGCCTTCTCATTGCTAAATTCCACAGTCTCTTGTTTGTTTTTTTAGTCTTTATGTTCATAAAGTTGTATCAGGTAAGTGTCCTGTCATGTAAGCATGTTCCCGATGAATACTAAATATCTGTTATAAATAAATATGCATAATTTATGCAGTGCAGGCTTATTGCAGACTTGCTTTTGTATCATTCTTGAAATTCAGCCTTTCTCAGGGTAAATGATATTCATAAATGTGGTTCTGAATCAACTTTGATATTCCTTTTGTAGGTTTAAGAATTTTAATCCTTACTCTTTTTTTTCTTCTTTTCTTTTCTTCTTTACTCTTCTTATTTCTCTGTCTATCATTTTGAATCTATTTAATACTCCATACCCAAATAAGCCCTTTTTTATTAAAGTAACCTCTCTAGTGATGATAGATTTTTCCAGCAGCATACAGAACACAATCTTTACAGTATTTTGTGTACATGTATGTACAAATCTCTTCTTGTGATAAGTATTAAGAATAAAAAATATCAATATTTTACAGTAGTTCATAAATAGTTTTCACCTAGGATGAGTACTACTTTTAGGTAATAATAAAAGAAGAACACAGTAATATATGGAAGTCAAGTGTTTCATATTGATATCCTTGAATATTGAATTCATGTTTGAAATGTCCCCAGGTGCTGGAATCCTGAATTTTAACTGTGTGTATATAGATATATATATATATGTTAGTCTGTACTATGAGTATGTGAACATGGTTATGATCTCTAGAAATAACCAGGTATTGAAAAATTTTTTATAATGTATCT
Organism: Calyptomena viridis; assembly: GCA_013390005.1. Taxonomy (NCBI): domain Eukaryota; kingdom Metazoa; phylum Chordata; class Aves; order Passeriformes; family Eurylaimidae; genus Calyptomena; species Calyptomena viridis. The sequence goes on from WEIV01002026.1 coordinate 4,033, forward strand.
GTAGTCACGGAATTTAAAATGTGTGTATATCATACCATGCAAATAGGATGAGTTGGAGTCAGTCATAAATGCTCCCTCCTGACCTCCCCACATGTAGTTTGACCTCATGAGTTCTAGGGGTTTTTTAGGGAGTAAAAAGCAGTTCAGCTCAAAATGGTCTGCAATTCTGTGAAGATTTCACAGCTCTCTTGAATTCGTATGGCTGTCTTTGAGCTTATGGTTGGAGTTGTGAGGGGAAAATCTTGTAGCTTTTTTGGGGGGAAAAAATTTCCATCTTCAACATGTTTTGTTCTAAGAGACACCTGTGATGGCTTCAATTGCCATATACAGCATTTGGCCTGTAACAGTACACTGCCTGTCAGCTGTGGGCTTCTTTGGCTCAAGGGGGTGTGAGGTGTGATATCCTAACAGTAAGGAGGGTGACACTTTTCTGTTTTCCCTACAGAAAAGTGAATTCAGCAAAGGAGTGTCAGGCAATTGAGAAAGCTCAGGAACCAGGACTAATCAGACTGAAAGAATTAATTGTTAGGCTGTTTTCCTCATGAACGGAGCAGATTGAACAGAACAGAATAGCAAACTCCTTCATTACAGCTTTCTGAAATAATTTTCATAGTCATATGGGTGAAGGGAGTTGCCTGTAATTTACTTCCCATTATTCTCTATAAACTAGTTTTTGTCTAGGTTTATACTTTTATTGGTTTCAAAAAACAGCACAAATAGTAATACTGAGCTGTATGTTGTACCTAGAATTTTACCAGACCTTGAACTCTTTAATTTGAATTGTGTTTCAGAGTCAATACAATATTTTATACAGACAGTAAGTTAATATGGAGCTCTTTCTCTCAAGTTCAGGGAATATCACTACTACTGCATAATTTCTATATCAAGACAGAATATCCAGTGTATGTATTGTTGGATATAGTTCATATTATTTCCTGTGATGGGACTGACAGGATATTAACTCTGTTAGACTCTGAAGGGAAATATTGTGGGCAGAAAATTTGAAAGTACCTCCAGGAGCAGCCTTTGTTTCCAGGCTGTGCTACGATCGAAGTGGGATAGCTAGCTTTAATCAGGAGCAAGGACTTGATACCTTGCAGGTTCTGAGCACTTCACAAGAAAGAGGTTTTAATATGACTGCTTTTTGCTGCTCCTCAATGTAGAGTTACACTACCTCTTTTACTTAATGCTACCAATGTGATCTAAGCAGTTAACACTGAGATTTGGCAATTTTTTTATTCTCTATCATCTCTCTGGACCAGTTAAACCTCTGAATTCAACTGAAGAACATCAACTGTATCCTTCCATGTAATTTATTACTGTGATTTCATACATACTATCGTTGCAAACAAAAAGAACCGGAAGTGAAAAAATCTGTTACTGTCTTCTTAAAGAATTGTTCTAAGAAAATAGCTATTATTTATGTTCACCTGAGCTAGGTTTTAGTTACTGATCTAATTAGTAAGATGCTTTAAATAGAGTTCCAGTTCCCTCAGCACTCATTTATCTCTCAACACTTAGTTACATTTAGGAAATGAACATTAGTGTATACTTTGTGAGCATGTGAAGGACCTGAATACAATTCTTCATTACAAAACTTCAGAGGGAAATTTCCTGTTACACCTGAATGCAAATGAATTTCAACAGTCCCATGATCCCAGGTCCTAGTGTGAGTGGTTATGTAGATTATGAGTAGTTCTATGAAGCACTATGTAAAATGAGTAGATATTGATCCTGCTATGAAGTCTAATGTGGCCAGTGAAAATGTAGTGATGTATAACACATGAGTATTTTCAGGACAGTAAGTAGGAGATTTGGCATCATAATATGCAAAAATTAAAAGGTGCAAACTCCTCTTGATAACAAGGTGAAAAATAATGAACCAAATTCTGTGCTTATGTAAACGATGCCAAAAGTTGGGTTGCTATAAGATATAAATGTGAAATGCTGCTGTTGTTGAAGAAAGGATTGTAGCAGGAAAATTTACTGTGGGATATGTTTCATGCTTTATTTTCTTTCTGCCTTTTTTCTGCTGCTTCCTTAGTATTCTGTTTCTCGTATATTTTACTGTGTCAAACCTGTCATCTGTTGGCAGTATCAGTTTATGATATACAAAAATATTCTTTTTTATTATTATGTTATTATTCTGGAATGAAGTTGACAAAGGATTTGGAAGTGTTTTACTGCCATATTTGTAAATTATGGCTATTTGTATTTTAGATTGCTACGACGATTTTTACATTGCAAGCAGTGAAGTTGGCATAAATGTTATTTTCTGTGCTATGCTACTTTCTAGAAGGGTAACATGATAAATATTACCTAGCTTTCCTTTAGAGTTATTTGAATGTAAGCTGTTGCACAGAAAAGAAATCCTGTGTAGTTGGTGAAATTCTATTTTTCTGCTGATAAATTTTAAAACTAAAGCTAATGATGCTTGTGATTAGGAGCTCAGTGCTACCCTGTTTTAAAGGGTCACTAGTCAATTAAACTAGTCAATTGTGTGCTTATCCTATTAAAATCTCTGATGTAGGTTTTAATCACACCAGCATGTCATAGGCTTCAGTTTTTGCTGTAAAATGTTTTCTTCACAAAGTTCTGTATTTTAATGGCCAACTAAAATTTAAAGGCATATTGTTTTGACAAAAATTGCTTTATAGTAAGATTGAAAGTTATTGTATTTATAAATTATATCTTAATGTTAAATACCATCAGTCAATGGTAGATAGTGTCTTAGTATCTAAACCGTAAGGATAGAAATATAATAATTATTTTATTTATACTGTTATTCTGTCCTTAACATAAGTAAGTCTACATCTTTTCTTTACATTAAAAAAAATAATTTTACAATTACAAATTTTAATTTATTTTCCTCAAAGTACAGTGGAAAGCTATTAGTATGAAAACACAAAATGGGTTTCTTTTTGTAGTTCTGTTCATATATTTTTGTTTATTTTTCCTAGTTGTATATATATATACTGTCCCTGTGTATTTTGTGACAGCTATATCAGACATCTAAAATTAAAGGATTATGTGCTCTTCAAGTGATAGACTGCAGTAAATCTATGTTCAAATGCTGAAAAAATGCTTCAGTATTATTGTCATAGTGGCAGTCAGTGATCCTTTTGGAGGGTGTGCTTTGCTCACTTGGTTATAATTGCAGTGAAAAATAATACTCCATTGCTCAGTATTCCACTGAGCACTGAGGAAGAGAGTATGAACTAGGCGTGGTTATAAGAAAAATTGTAACAGTTACATAAAAATTAGTTAAACATAATCTTTAAAAGAAGAAGCAAACCCCTCCAGTTTTGTGGAAAAGCCCTTCAAGGAAATTAAAGAAAAAAAAATGCATGAGAAACAAGTTGTATTGCATGCAAGTGGAAGTAGTGGTTGGATTTTATATTTTGTTTTGCATTTTAATAGAGAGAAAAAACTACAGGAAATGGTTGTGGTCAGAGATGCCACTCCTTGTGATCCAGTTAAAGCAATGAAGCCACTCACTTAGAAGGATTTAAAAATGATACTTGTTTTCTGACCAGCCTATAAAAATGGAGTAAAAGAACATTGGAAAGGAAAAAGAAAGGCCTCATCATTCTTCTTTTGCTTGGTTTCTCTTTTCTGCTGAGAGATTACAGTCAAATATCAACTGAGGGTAGAAGTAGAGGTATTTTTCTGTGTAGCAGCCACATGGATGATAAGGATAGAAGAACATATATTTATATATAAAGCATTTAAGCTTTAGTTTACTTGTGTCTGCTAAACTAAACACCACTTAGTCCAGTGTGGTGTACAACTTGTTGGTTATCTAAAGGAATGAAGAGCATATTTCTAACTCTTACAAGTATTTGTAGGCCAGGATGGGTACTTGAAACAATAGAGTAGGAGACTCTTACTCTTATATTCTTTTAAGAGTACAAGTTTCTGTCTTTGAATTCATCTTCTGGAGAAAATTAGGATAGTGAATATGGTAAATAATATGAGCTCTAGCATTAAATGTGAATGGGCTGTTAGTCCTCTGTGCTGTAAGTGAGCTTTAAGTTAAAGTCCCTCTTTAAGCTCTGTGCTTGCATGACAAGATTGATACTGATAGTAACAGATTGCTCTGGACATTTAACTCCAGTCTGTGGGCATACTCAATTCTTAGTTTAGATTCAGCCCTCTATTAGGAAAGTCAACACAAAGTTATCTGGGAATGCTTAGTCTATGTATGTTTTAAAGGACAGGAAATAGGATTTATTTTAATAGCTTTGTGTGTGGTATTGCTGTTCCTCTCTATATTCAGTGCCGTTACGAAAATGTTTAATGCAATGGCTCATTTTGATGTATTTCACTGTTCATTACTGCTTTTAGGGAAAAGCTGCATTTATAAGGTATCTGAAATTGTTCTAAGAGGGGTATTTGTGGCTTCTACAGGATGGGCTTCTATGGGATTAGTTATAGTTAGGAACCTTAAATGTATCCATAACAAATATCTCCATGTTTTTTTTCTTTTTGTGAAGTATGCATGTTTCCTAAAATTCTACATTTAATAGTCATATTGTATGCTGTGACAGTGTATGTAAAACTGCTGTGATAGATTCGGAATATAATCTATGAGGATTTCTGAAAGTGGAAATGCCAAAATCCTATTTTAATGGGTGATTTATAAAGCAAAATAACTGCTTGTTTTGAAAGATCTAATATCCAAAGATATGTTAAGGATAGTGTTGGACTATCTTAGAATTTATGTATTTGAAATGATAAAACATTGAGATACTGTTTAAAGAAGTTAAATGTAAAGCAAGTGTAAAATCTACTATGAGTAGAACACTTTAACATTGTAGTCTTGTGTCAGCATTCAGTAAGGTATTACATTTATTCTCTTTTTAATGCTGAATCAAATTAATAGGAATGTTTCTAAAGACCAAAGAAGACACTGTAAAAAGCAGTAGGGTACAGTATGTTAATTTCCAATTTTCAGGGAATAAACTATGGCTCCTTTGGTAGATACCTTGTTTATTTTCATTACTGTGTTAACTTGCTTAAGCACTTTTAGTTTAGGGATGAGATTCCTGAGACTACTTATCTCTTTTGAATTGCTGACTTGAAAATAGTGTATACTTAAGAGATAAGCCTGCACATTAGAATGCGTGGTCTTGCAAATATATGTCTCAGTGGAACTCTTTTGAGAATTTTTTAGCAGGAAGCAGAATCTTACTGAAAGAANTATATATAAATTAGCGCTGAATTGGGTTGTTAGTCTGTAATGGTCAACTGTTCTCTGCAATTATTAACACTGTACACAGAATTCTTAACAGTTTTGTTTTATTGGTGTGTAACTATTATGGTTTTAACAGATGACAGCAAAACTATTAGAAGCCAAAATGGTATAAAAGCAATTTCTGATTGTGATTAATGATAAGAAGCCATGCTATTTGTTTCCCCAGATATTTTTAGGTGATGTGCAGTGATTTTGCATATGGATAAAGCAATTACAGAACCATAGTTAATCTGAAGTTGGAAGGGACTAACAAGAATCATTGTGTCCAACTGCCTGCTTCTTGCAGGTCTACCTAAAACTACATCATATGACTAAGAGTGTTGTGCTGTCACTCCTTGAACTCTGACAGGCTTGATGCCATGACCACTTCTCTGGGGAGCCTGTTCCAGTGCTCAGTCACCCTCTCAGTGAAGAACCTTTTCCTTGTATCCAGTCTGAACTTCCTCTGATGCAGCTCAATTCCATTCCCTCGTGTCATATTGATGGTCATCAGAGAGAGATCAGCATCTCCCCTCTGCTGCCTGACTTGAGGAATTTGTAGGCTGTGATGAGGTCTCCCCTCAGCCTTCTCTCCTCCCAGCTGGACAAACCAAGTGACCTCAGCTGCTCCTTGTAGGTCTTGTCCTTGAGACCTTCTGCCAACAGGGTCACCCTTCTCTGGGCTCTAATACTTCGATGTCCTTTTTACGTTGCAGTGTTCAAAACTGCCACAATATTCAAGGTGGGGCCACACCAGTGCAGAGCAGAGGGGGACAATCCCCTCTCGTGACCAGCTGGTGATGCTTTGCCTGATGCCCCCCAGGACACAGTTGGCCCTCCTGGCTGCCAGGACACTGCTGACTCATACTCAATTTGCCATCGACCAGGACTCCCAGATCCCTTTTCACAGGGCTTCTCTCCAGCCTTTTGTTCCCCAGTGAAAAGGTCAACAAAAGTTTCCTTTGTGCAGGCATTTTCCTACAAACAATGGGAGAAAGATTTGACTTTTTCAATATCATTGTAACATATGCCAGGCTTTCAGCATGNTCTCAGTGTAACTCTTTTTAGAATTTTTTAGCAGGAAGCAGAATCTTACTGAAAGAAGTTTTATTTTCAGAAACAGATTTTTTGTTTTGTTTTAGTAATCTTTCAGTCAGAAGTGTCCGAGGAAGTGTTTATATATATAAATGTGTATATCTATATACATATATAGATATATACNAACTTCCTCTGATGCAGCTCAATTCCATTCCCTCGTGTCATATTGATGGTCATCAGAGAGAGATCAGCATCTCCCCTCTGCTGCCTGACTTGAGGAATTTGTAGGCTGTGATGAGGTCTCCCCTCAGCCTTCTCTCCTCCCAGCTGGACAAACCAAGTGACGTCAGCTGCTCCTTGTAGGTCTTGTCCTTGAGACCTTCTGCCAACAGGGTCACCCTTCTCTGGGCTCTAATACTTCGATGTCCTTTTTACGTTGCAGTGTTCAAAACTGCCACAATATTCAAGGTGGGGCCACACCAGTGCAGAGCAGAGGGGGACAATCCCCTCTCGTGACCAGCTGGTGATGCTTTGCCTGATGCCCCCCAGGACACAGTTGGCCCTCCTGGCTGCCAGGACACTGCTGACTCATACTCAATTTGCCATCGACCAGGACTCCCAGATCCCTTTTCACAGGGCTTCTCTCCAGCCTTTTGTTCCCCAGTGAAAAGGTCAACAAAAGTTTCCTTTGTGCAGGCATTTTCCTACAAACAATGGGAGAAAGATTTGACTTTTTCAATATCATTGTAACATATGCCAGGCTTTCAGCATGTTTGCTGTAACCACAGAGGTTAAGGTTTGTCTGTGCTGTGGTCAGTGTGTGGCAGCAATTCATGAAGTTGTCTCCACCTAACTCTGAGCTAGTAGCTTCACTAATGATTGTAAGTGGGTGCACCAACAGGGCCTGGAAAGTGCAAAGGTTAATAAATACTTGGACACTTTGCTCCAGCCATCCTGCCTTAGGTGCCCTAGCAAGTTCAGAGTGAAGGATATCTTCACATTTAATGTGTGGATGCCCTCCCATACTTGCAGAAGACCAATGCAGTTGAAATCTCATGGAAAGGACTGGAACAGGGGTGTCAGAAGTGATGGGAACATCACAGGAACATAGGGATGATAAATTCCTCAGGATTTAGAAAGTATTCAGATTTTGTTATGAGAAGCACTGTATAAATTCTAAGTAAATGTGCGCAGCCTATTTTCTGACTTAGTCTGTGTAGGTCTACCCCCAGTAGGATTGCTGAAGGAAAAAGAAAATATGTGTGAGGAAGCAGAGCTATCCTTTAGATAATTTTAATATTATAAATTAATATCTGCATAATAAAATGCATTTTAAAAAAGAAAAAATATAACTAAAGCATATCCTTCTGTCATTCTTTCTTATCTGAAAAATTATTTTGAACCAGTGCTCCTGTTAGGGATGGGAATAAAATTATTCACCAAATCACCTGGAGCTCCACTCCTGAGAGAAAAATTGTGACAGCATTATATTCTTTTATTGGAAGGAAATTCAGCTATTTGCATCTTAAAGGAATTGCTTTCTATTGCTAGACACTAATACTTTAGTGTATATGCTACATAACTATTTTTTTTATTTTATATTCAGTGCCAAGGGATATAAGAAAACTCATGATTATTTTTATGTGTTTCTTGGTAATTTTCTTTTTTTTAATCCTGTCCCAGAAGCTGAAAATTGTACAGATAATAAACATGAGTCTAAAGGATTGTAATAAGGTTTTAAAGCTAGGCATAACATACTGGGCAAGAAAATAGCAAACAAGCAGTGAAGTGCACAGGTCTGGACTTTGCAGAAATAATGGCCATAATTACTGCTGATATTAGAACACATTTCTAAGTTTTATGATATTGTGACTGTTTTCCATTTCTTTGATCTCACTCTTTGTGTTATGTATTATTGGTCTTCAATAAGCAGGCAAGCATACTGGTTTTGTGAAGGTGGGGTATTTTATAATCACTTCTAAACTAGTCCAGCAAGGATGGTTATTCTGTGTATTATGGTATAAAGTCTTCCAAGTTGTCTTTTGAAAGAAAATATTTTCATAATTTGAAAGAAAAGGTTCTTGTGAAGTAACAATCAGTGTTGTGCCTTGCACAGCAGAACTCTATCATGTCAGTGCTCTGACTGTCCCAAGAACATTTCACAATGTTTCTTCAAAGTGGCATGAAACCCAGCTGAGGCCTCTGGACTTTTTTGCATCTTCTGTTGATTGGGAGAAATAGAGTGTTGTAGGGATACATGGTGATGATGGGTTCTAAACTCTGTTCAAAATAATTAATAAGTAACTATCACCCCAATAGCTATTGGTACAAAATACGGAATGATCCCTTCATGGATTAACTTGAGACTCAGCACAGTTGTTTAAAAGTCTCTGCACCTGCAAAGGGTAGAACCTCTGCATATTGCTGTGTGCTGGCCCTTTGCTGTTAGTCCAAATCCATGAGGTTTTGCCTTTATTTAGAGGATAGTCTGGTGTCCTTTGGACCTTGGTGGATGCAGGTAGTTGGCATTTCCCTTAAACCTCTCCAATTAAAAATGCTGTAATAGTGGTTATTCTGAATAACTTTTTAAAAAGTCAGTTTTTCTTGGAAGGCTAAACTTGTTCGTAATGCATAGTTTGTTCAAATACTGCATTCTGGGGAGAATTTTAACTGTATTGTAAAGGACTGTTTACTCTGAACACTTGACATCTTGGATCAAGACCACTGAATGTACATCCTGATGATCAGGGGGCCTGAAGCACATGGCAGACACAGAAAGGCTAAGAGAACAATTTCGTAAGAGTTTTGCAAAGAACTCATAGGAATGTCTTATTCCTGCCTGAAACCACCTCATAGGACAGGACAGAGAAGATGAATCCTGATTGTGTCAGCAGTTCACAATGGAAAGGCAAGAGGATGAATGATAGTTAGCAGATGAGAAATTCCAGTTTCATATAGAAAGAACGTTTTGCTGTGAGGAGGGTGGTCAAACACTGGAATGAAAGATGATAGAGGTTGTACTATCTCCATGCTTGGAGACTTAACACTTACCTGGATGCAGCCCTCAGTCAGCTTGCTTTTGCTAGGACTGCTTAGAGCAGTCTAAGCAGACTAGACTAGAGAGCTCCAAAGGTCATACGTCATTCTGTGATTTGATTGTTCCCATCCAGTCCATCTTCCTAAAAAACAATCAAGCAAACAAAAAGTACTCCACACATTATTTCCTATTATTGTAGCCACCATTCACTGAGCCCTACCTGTAGTTAGATATGTTAAGTCATCTAGATTGGGATCCAAGTCAGTAGGGTTTCAGGTGAATTTGGGTTTCTGACTTCATCCATTTCATGCTTCCTAACAATTTGTATGCTGTGACCTTTAAGTAAGCAAGGAAGATGCACTGAAGTGGCAATGCTATTTAGCTGGCTTGGCTCCACTCTCATTTCTTCCTTATCTGAGCCATCTATATTTTGTACTGCATGAGGGTGGTGTTTTATGAACCAAATTTAAGACAGACTGCAGGTCAGCATTGAGTGGATGGATGTACAAAGTCACTGAGTGTTTCTGCCAACTTGTTTTGTCTCTCAATACACTTAAACATTATGCAAGGTACCTTAAATATGAGGCTCGCATTTTTTAGCAGTGTTCTGAACAGGGTTTTTTTTTAATTTTGTAACTGGGTAATTTCAATATTATTGTGGAGAATTTTTCGTAGTGATTATATTTTTACTTAAAAACAATGCAGCTCTGACCTTTAAGGAAACATGCTAACTTCAGCTTTGTGTGTGGTGGTTAAAGTTGATGTTATTGGATTTTATTTCTTGGAAAACTGTAAGAGTTTCCTCTAAAACTAAACAGAAAACAGATATACTTAATGTTAAGTGAGACCTTTCTTTTTAACTCTGTGACCTTTGGAACATTTAAGATTTGTAGACTATTTGAAATACTTACCGAGAAAAATTTTATAGTGTTTAGGTGAAGAATCCTGTGTAAAAAAAACCCGAACTAAACCAAACCCACACTTTTAAAATACGGAAAAGTCATGAATTTTTGCCCTTATAGGGTAATAATATTTTGTCATTTTAGATTGATAGATAACTTCAATTAAAATCTCCAGTACTTCACATTATTTTGCTTTATTCTGTCTAGTCTGTTCCATCAGGAATGATTCTTTTATTGTTCCCCCAGTTTAGTCTGAATAAAGAGCTTATGACCTTTTTCCGTGGTCACTGAACATTGTATCAAGAATTTAATTTTAGTTGTCAGATCAGTCTGTCAGTCTTGGGAACTTACAGCAGAAGGGTATAGAGCTTATGTTCCTTAATGATGGATGTTACCAGGAGCAGGAGTGAGAGGCACCTCCAGACAGCCCTAAGGCTTGGAGAGGCACACGATTGGTGCTCGTGTTCTCTCAGTTTTTCTACAAACGCAAAGTCTTTTAAGAGCATACAAAGTTCACAATGTGGATTTTCTGCATCAAGGCTTTCCTCTTTCAACAGTTTTGGCTTGGCTTTGTTTTTTGTTTTGTTTTGGGTTTTTGGGGGGGGACTTTGTCATAAAACTGCTTAACACTCACATATTCTTTCATCACACTTTATTTGAGCCTCTTTTGATAGAAATTTTGTGCATAACCTTCAGGATCTTGTGATTATTCATGTAATTAAAATCCTCTCAAGTTTTTTTGACACCTAATACTACTCACTTTCAGTTTAATTTGCACTCTCTTTCAAAGCAGCCCTGAAACCTGTATTGTTCTGAAATATTGCACAATGTGTCTGCTGTCAACAGTCCTAACTCTACATATGCAGTGATGCAAGATGTGTTGCCATTACCACTCAGGAACAAGATATTGTGGTTAGATAAAAACATAGTCTAATAAAAACATCTGTTTAATCCTTTATCCTGCTGAGAAGAGCACACTGAATATTATACATTGTAAGAGGAAGTATTGCAATGGTGGGCAAAAAAACATGGTGNTAGGAAAGACTATTGCTGTTCACCGTATTTACTAACACAAGATCTGTATAAAGAAAACTTGCAATTGGGATCTTAAAAAGTGATAAAAGATGGTATTGTTTGCTGTAGGTTTATCTTCAGGTTTCAACTCTGTTCCATACTTGAATTTAAAAATGGACTGGACAAATTAATGGAAGAAAAATCCACTGAGAAGTATTACGTTCCAAAAAAATCTGCTTCTGCCTCAAAGTCCTTGGGCTGTGAATTCCTAGAGGCTGAGGAAAGTGTTCTGTATACTTGTNGATAGAAATTTTGTGCATAACCTTCAGGATCTTGTGATTATTCATGTAATTAAAATCCTCTCAAGTTTTTTTGACACCTAATACTACTCACTTTCAGTTTAATTTGCACTCTCTTTCAAAGCAGCCCTGAAACCTGTATTGTTCTGAAATATTGCACAATGTGTCTGCTGTCAACAGTCCTAACTCTACATATGCAGTGATGCAAGATGTGTTGCCATTACCACTCAGGAACAAGATATTGTGGTTAGATAAAAACATAGTCTAATAAAAACATCTGTTTAATCCTTTATCCTGCTGAGAAGAGCACACTGAATATTATACATTGTAAGAGGAAGTATTGCAATGGTGGGCAAAAAAACATGGTGTGTGTTACTCCACGTGTGAATTTTGGGTTCCTCATGTCACAAAGTTTACAGTAGAACTGCAAAAAGTGCAAAGAAAAGAGACAGAGATGATCAAAGATCTGGAATGGCCTCTGTGAAAAAGATTACTTCTCCATATGCTTGAATCTGGAAGGTGGTCATTAAGGGGGATCTATGATCTTTACATANTGAGAAGTATTACGTTCCAAAAAAATCTGCTTCTGCCTCAAAGTCCTTGGGCTGTGAATTCCTAGAGGCTGAGGAAAGTGTTCTGTATACTTGTCTTGTACTTGTAGAGCTTTGTATGTTGCTGAGTGGTTTAGATAGGTTCTTTAGGTAGGTAGACCTTCTGCTTGAACTGAATCAGGTTCTGCTTTAAATATTGAAAATGCATGCATGGGAACCTTTCTGTATTGTAAGATTTTAGTTACAAGCTGTAGAAATTTGTCTTATCACTCCCATTTTTGTATCAGAAACCAGTTTAATTTTTTATTACTTAAATAGATTGACTTGTTTTCTGAAACAAGTTATTTCTTTGACAAATTAGCAAGTTAAAAATACACAGTTCTGAGTTATGAAGTTAATTTCAAGTCTGTGCTGTTTATTTAGTTGTCTGTAGTTAGGTTAGTATTAATATGCATGAGTTAAAATTTAACAGTAATTTTGGGAATTTAGAGAGAAATTTGGGCATAAAGTTCTTTAAGAATTAGTATTTACTCAGATTCTCTGTTTATGGACAAGTTTCATAGTTCTCAGTGTTTAACAGAGCATGTTTTTGCAGAATTTGTATTACATTAAAGTTCTTTTCACTCGGTCATTATAATTAGACAATTTTCCCACTATTAAACAAAAAATAGTTGGAATGTGGTTGGGGTGGGTAAAGGGATAATTCCACTCCTCTTTAATTAGAGATTTAACTGACATAATCATCTTTGGAAACCACATTACTTCTGCCACACCCCTTTCCTCCAAAAGTTCTGTAGCATTTACTACCTTTCTTCTACCTTTTTTATTTTAATAATGCAACAAAAGTAGTTAATCTTCTGAATTGGTAACTGGCTCTGCTATGGATAAGATTAAACAAATTAAATTCTTTGTCTTTCATTCTACATCCTCCCCCACTTTTATCAGTAAATGGTAAATCTCACTTCTCATTCTTTAAGCTTTTTTTCCCCATTCTGAGAGTCTTGTAGTGCCCACACCTTGGACACATTTCATTTTGTTTAGTTCTTTTCCCATAATCAGATTCTAATTTTGTAATATTTATATATGTGTGTGTGTGTATATCTATAAAATGTGCATACATACATATATATATATGTGTGACATTATTTATATGAGTAATGTTGAATTCTTTCTGACCTTGTAAGTGTTCTTCATTCTGTGTCATGTGACGTAAAAAAGAAGAAACATGCCCAATGCCAGAGGTTAAGTTCCAGTTGATTGTGAGCTGCAGAAGAGGGAGCAGGGAGAACAGCGGCTTTGGGAAGCTGGCAGGGCTACTCTTGTTTGTAACTGCTACACACCTCAGGGCTGGCTGGAGTGCAGCCCTGCAGCATTCCCTCACTCCCACCCCAGTTTAGCCAGTGGATTGAGCTGAGGGGCATGTGGAGACCTGGGGAAGAGGAGGGGCTGTAGCACCACGCTGCAAATATGTGGAACAGCAAGTGCTGCAGAAAGGCAGAGATTCTAACATGAAACTTCCCAAGCCTAATACCAAATTATGTCCTTTATGACCTTTAACTATCAAGTTATTTGGAGAAATCATGACTTTACCATAGTTTGTGTGAATTTTATGAGAAATTTTAAATGGGTCATACAGAAAGGAACCACTGCCAATGTTCACCCAAGTTGATTGATGTCTACATTTAAATATTTATTTATTTTTGCTGTAGAAGCAATATTAAAGCAAAATCTCATTTCTTCCAAACTTTGTGCTCGTCAAGCTGATTAAGAGCAAATTGCCAATTTATTGTTCCTACTAATGTAAATGTCAAGACAAAGAGAAAGCATTTAATGGAAAATGTAGACTGAAGTAAATTTGGGATGCATGCTTTTCAGAATAAGACTCATTGATCTTGTGACCAGAATTTTACTGTGACATTATCACTGTTCTGTGAAACAGCTCAGATATATCTCTTCATCTTATCTAAATAAATATTGGTGTAGGAATGCAGCAGTTGCTGACTGTACCTTTATTGACCAGCCGCATTCTGATGACTAAGGTACTGAGCTATTGTGTGCTTCACAATAGAGTTTGTAAAAGAATATTGAATGTCCGTGAATGGTTTCTGTGTGGCAGAGGGTTCCTCATTATGCATCTGAACTCAGATCATTTATCTAGAAATTTGTCTGATTTGGCTTCAGTCATGTATTCTTTATGCATTCCTTATGTTAATGTCTTCCTGAAGGGTTTATACTGCAGGGTGATAATTAGATTTTAGAATGCCACTCTTCCACAAAGCAAAACAATGTAAATCTTAATATTCTACTTTTGACTCTCTGTTTTTAACTGTAGTCGTTTACTCATTGTCTTATATGCTTAGTTTCTAAATATATTTTGTTTTATAAAATGTTTTTATAGGCAAGCTTAAAAATCATTGCTTTGCTAAGGAAGATTCATTGTCATATATATTCAAACAGTTTAAGCCTACCATGATCCAGACTTAGTTTACCTAGTTGTAACTTTCTAATTATAATTACAACAGTTGCATCATCTCAAAGACTCAGGTGAAATGTTGATAATCTTTTTTTTTTTTCCCCCTCTTAAGTTTGTCTTTTGAGTCCCCTGTTTATATTGCAAAGTTCAATTTCTGCCCCTTGCTTGTCTAACTGAGTAGTTCTTTTTTGATCATATGGGTGTGGGAAGCAAAATTGTGCCCTAGAACTCTTCTTCTTTCTTTTTCATGTACTGGATTCCTTTCAAACTCCTGCCTACCAAATAAGATAATAACCTTTTCAAACATCCTTATACTAAATACAGTGACTGACAGTTTTCACTCTGCGGTTTAACTGATGGCCATAAATTGATCCCTGTGGCAGATACTTAAACACTGTTTGGTGGGTGAGGTTTTCAGTTTTTGTTGCTATGTCATATGATTTGATATGGAGTTTGGCAATAATTTAGGTCTTTACAAAGAAAAGATTTCCTTCCGTTACTTATTTGAATAAAGTATCTCTTCTCTTGGTGTGTGCTTTATTCATTCGACTAAAGCAGAAGGGATGCATACAAGGGTTGATAGCTCCTTTCACAACTGCAAAGAGCCAAGGATTATTCTGTAAGCAATTTAATTCATTTGTTAATGTATATTCTGAAGTTCCACATTTGCTTGCCCTGTGTCAAGTTCTGGAGCAGGGTTTAAATTCCCTGCACGTAGCTATCTTTAGGGCTCACATCTGGATGGCACTGCAGGAGCATATTGCTGAAAGCAAACAGGATAGCAGTTTTGATGGTAACAATGGAGTCTGAGAAAATACTAGATGCCTGAATAGGATTCCATTAAAAAGGGGGGAGTGAGAGGGATGTCTAATGCAGTCCATTTAATGTAGAACTCTCCAGAGAGTGAAGTGGGGATTATGCCTGCTCCCCTGCTTATTAAAGACTGGTATAGAAGATGCTTGTTGGGCGAATGGTATCTCCATAACAGACACTCTAATACTCATGAATACGTTTCTAATTATATCTTAATGATCTCAGCCACAAATAGGAAAACAAAAATCTTTGTCTCCCTGAGTGGTTACCTTAGTGGCTGCAGGATTGGCAAGGTTTAGATTTTCCATCTCCTCTTGCTAATCCCAGAGGACTTCATTGTGAGAAATGAGACTTGTTTATGATGGTGAATTAGATTGCTGTAAAAGGTTATTTCAACAGACAGTTGGGAAATCATAATAGAATAATTTAGTAAAAATGGGAGCTAAAGTATGCTTAATGAAACATGATTAGATTTAATTTTCTTGCTATTTCAATCATTAAAGGTACATTATCCTTTCTCAGACCTCATTTGGGCTCTTTGGCATGGCCCCACTCTTAGTAACAGACTGAAACTTGCATGTTCCATTAGGATATGAAAATGGCTAATGATACCCTAGTCTCCTCTCCCTGGCTTTTGTAAAATTTCTGTTACCAGCTTTTGAGATATATTTTAGCTGTTTTCCTCTTTGATCCTTTTATTCCCTCTCACATCTATTGTACACATTTTTCAGTATGAATAACTGTTCAGGGAGGATATGTTGAATGAAATGAAGTAAAAGACTAATGTAGTTACCTAATCATGGTGAAATGGCTTATTATGAGTAATTAAAAATTGTTAATTTAGTTATTACTAGGATTTCATGTTCTAACAAAGTTAATATTTTGATCACTTCATATGAAGTATGTTTCTATGCCGTCTTATTCCAGTGGTACAATTGTTCAGATTTTTTGGCTGGTTTCTTTCTTTCTTTTTTTTTTTTCTTTTTTTGAATTGGGTTTTGCTTTATTTCTTATTGCTTTTCTTTATTCTTTCCTTTTACAGTGCAATGACATGTTATGTGACATCATATATGGGCTAAAATGTCTGTCCGGTCTCTAGTGTCATTAAATTTAATTCTTGATGATACTGTATGCCTCTCTGTTAGCATCAAAATGCTACTTTGATCTAAAAATATCCAGCTCCTTTTCAGGATATGAGTTCGTACGAGAATGAATTTGCTCTTTATCAGTAGACAGCTTGGACAGAGCAGCAGAACCTTGCTGATAGGAACTGGTCATGGCTCCATGGTTTTCAGGACTCCAATGTGTTGTTTGAAGAATGAGATATAGGGGTTATTTCCGTGTTTCATTATGTTATTCCAATTTGGATGTAGGTTTCACTGAGAGAGGCTTCTTTTATTCAGAGTGAATTTTCTGCCCAGTTACGTGGGAGGCAGAGGAGAAAGTCAAACCTCAGGGTAGCCAGTGGCATGTTAATCAGAATGCTTTAGTGGAAGGGCCCAATGCAGATCCCAAGTTTCATATTACTCAGAAGGAATGGCTGACACTGGGTTTCTGAAGCTCAAAATAAGTATTTCAACTACTAAACAAGATCTTTTACTAACATCTCTCACCATCTTCTACTGAAGTTGCTTTAGTTTGTATATATTAAATTTTCCTTGTAGAAGAGCCTTCTAAAGATCTGGAATTTCACTTAAACTGAGGAGAGGCAAAATAACTTAAGTCCTCTACACTTCTTGTGAGATAGTGAACCACTGTGAGGTGGTGGGAGAACCTAGGGAGTGTGTCAGTGCACACTGGGAATATTTTCTTGAAATCTTAAATGTTTGAGGAAATGGAAAGTCTAGCTCTGTTTTGAAATAGCAGAGTCTGAAGTCACTGATTTTTCAGTGTTGCTAGGATAGTTTTATTTGAATTTTGTATGTTGTAGTTAAAATAATATATGAGAAAATGTGTGTGTGTGTATTCATGTGTGTGCCTATATATATTTAATGTATCCTGTCCTCCTTTTAAAGAAATAGACATAAGTTCTCATCATGTAGTATTTTTATTACTGAAATGAGCTGTATGACAGTTAAAAAATGTCACTTTTTAGGAGATTGAAGGAACTGTGTTACATTACGAAGGCATTGGAATATTCTATGTTTCCAGGCAATAATTGCCTTAACAGTGACAAAAGCACGAAGATGTGAATTGAATCTGTGCTTGGAAAAAAGCACATATTGATGACTAGAATGTATCTCTGTCATTAACTGGAACTTACATTTGTAAGTTAGCAATTTTCAAACCTGTATTCTTCAAGTTAATTTCTTGATTCAAAATGTAGATATCTAAATGGAAATGACTTGGTGGAAGAGATAGGGCAAGACTATGAAGAAAACTCTAGTAAATTATTTGGAGATTGCCCTGGAAAGATATGCAAAAAGAAAAATGCTGTTCGACATATTAGTAATAACACAGTATAACTTTCTCTGTCTTTGAGAAAGAAGTAGGACTTACTTAGAAGAGCCTCCTATTTTGCTGATGTTAGACATTTTTTATTGTCTTTGATCTGCCTGTTAACCTCTCATAAAAATGGAATAGATTATGGATGAGATCATTTGTAGCAGGAAGAGGTATACTTCTTTCAAGTCATAGCATCTGATACTGTTTTGCACATGCTTATGAGCAGCAGAATTGGTTTCCTTTCCTTGTATTCTTGTAGATCTGAGTNAAATTGTGCCAGTGTCTCACCACCCTCATTGCAAATAATTTCTTCCTTATATGCGATTTAAATCTATTCTCTTTTAGTTGGGTGCCATCTTGAATTCACAAGAATAGTAATTAATTAGAACATACAAATGTATTATAAAATTTATTTATTTATTATAAACCTTATCATTAAAATTTATTTTATTGCAAACATCAATATTAAAATTTGTTTATTGTTCAATATAAATGTTGTTAAAATTTTATTTATTAAAAACCTCATATTGCAATTATATTTTGAGTAATGATTACTATTATTGCCATTCTTGTTAGCTGCCATTTCTTTCTCCATTTTACTTCCTTCTC
>WEIV01002028.1:0-14184 GCA_013390005.1 Calyptomena viridis
TATACTTCTTTTTTTCACAAAGTGTTTGATTATGCCAACCATGTAATTGTATCCTGATCCTTCCCACAACAGTTCAGGTGTGTTACTGTACAGACATTCACATACTTATTGACAGCAACAGGACCACTCTGAGTGCAAAAATTAACCCCATGGTTATATTTGTGCAATACCAGGTCTGCTGCAGAATATTCAGAGAACAAAATATAAACAGGAGTTATACTCTAAGTGACAATAAGTGTGAGTTTGTGTATGTGATGTTAGTGGAAAAGATTTTGGGATTTGATTGTGAACACTCTAGATACTTTTTAAGTATCTAGACTTTTTTTTTTAATAAAAAAGCAGCTGCGGTAACAGCAGTAGGTCTCAAACAACCAATCTGCAGATGCAAAAAATAGCAGGGAAATTTTTACTCTGTCATTTTCAGAAATGAATAAAAGAAAAAGATGATGTGGATATCTGCTATTAAGGATCAAAGTACGTACAAGAAAAATCTTAAAAGATGTGGATAGGAATGTGCAGGGAACCATGATTTCTGTGCTACATAGAGAAAAAATAAGTACTGGAATAAATAAAGGACTTCTATAAATCGTGTCAAATAAAGGTTATTAGGTTATTTGGAGGGCAGGGTAATCAGACAAATCAGAGAAGAAACAATTCTGATAAATTCTGTGAAAAGTGGAAAGAGATAGTAAAAATATACAATATCAAAAAAGCAATATAAAATTATTTTAAATATGATGTTAGTATGTTTGGATTACTTTCCACAGTATGAGTGTGTTTTAATTACCACCATATATAAGAAATAACATGTGAATAAGACACAAATTACTGTAATGGTTATCTATATATGATTTATTAATCAGATTTTAGACTGTGTGAAATTGGAAAAGATTTTTTAATGAGTAATCTACACAGGTGATTTACAAATTAATGGAATAAAAAATAAGTGTTCTAAGTTTAAAAAAAAATTGACACTTTTGAATTTATGGCCATTTCTAAATCCTAGATCGACAGAGCAGATCCTATTAAAAAATATTTTAGGTTCCAATTACATGAGTTTTCTGTATTTACATCTCAGTACTTGTTTTATACTCTTTATCACCATGACTCCAAAGTGTCTATCCTGTTTCTTTATTCCTTCAGACATGTCTGCATCTGGATCACACAAAGTGATTTCCTGACTTTCTGATGGCAATGGCTGTTTCTGTCAGAAAATAACCTGAATATAGGTACTAGCACTAAAGAATATGATTTTTTTCACTTTTAAGATGCATTTAATTTTATTTACCAAACCAACATGATGCTCAGGTGTAATTTAGAAATTCAAATACTTTATTTTAAAGTGCATTTTAGTGAAGCTGAATGATGCTTGAAATGCCACCTATATAAATACCTTTTTGAAGGCAAACACAGACTCATTTTATCTCTAAAAAAACTTTAATTGTACATGGAAACCGTATGTGTTTTGTCAAAGATATGAAAGTACATTTTCTTGTACTGATTGTTCAATCATCTGCGAGCAATTCTGTTTTGAACTGATTTGGGAAATGGAATGAGGTACTTTTAAAGTTTACAACAAGAAAATGCTTTATAAATTTTAACAGAACCAAATACTAATGTGACTTTTATTTTAAATAAATGTGTGTGTTTAACATTTTACTAAGATATCTAAATAATTATAAAAGTTACTTGAAATTTAAATGTTAAAAAATATTTA
Organism: Calyptomena viridis; assembly: GCA_013390005.1. Taxonomy (NCBI): domain Eukaryota; kingdom Metazoa; phylum Chordata; class Aves; order Passeriformes; family Eurylaimidae; genus Calyptomena; species Calyptomena viridis. The sequence goes on from WEIV01002028.1 coordinate 1,718, forward strand.
TGAAAATATATAAATTACAAAGTGAATATGTGTGAGTAAGGTGTCTATTCTGAATGTCTACTTTTTAACAGTCAGAAACCAGGTTCCTTGTGAAGTATTCAGGAACCTTTGGTACATATTCCCTTCTCTTCCCTCCCCCTCCTCCTCTTTGGTTTACATCTGTTCTGATGAAAGATCCCACATTGCAGCTCCCCTCTACTTTCTAAACTGCCAAATTATGTGCATTACAGCTATTTCTTCATTCAATTCTATTTCTTCTTCAGTATAATTTTTTTTTCTTGGAATTTCACTGAATCCTTACTGAATATCATTATATAGCTTTTCACAGGATAACAAGATGGTTGAAGTTTGAAGGGGCATCTAAAAGTCACCTTGTCCAACACCCCTGCTCAAGCGAGGCAATGTAGACCTGATGAGGGCCATATCCAGAGGGTTTTCGAAGATTTCCAGGGATCAGGACACCCTTTGGGCAAACACTTCCAGTCTTTTACCAGCCTAAGTTAAAAAAAGGAATATGTTTAAATGGGATTTCCTGCATTTTGTTTTGTGCCTGTCACCACTTGTTCTGTTATTGGACACAGGTGAGAAGAGTCGCATTCTCTCTTCATCATTCTCCCCATCAGGAATTTATACACACTTCTCTCCCTGAGCCTTCTCCAGGTTAACTCTCCCCAGCTCTTTCAGAACCTTGTCAGATACTCCAGTACCCCAGTCATATTCATGGCCTTTCTCCAGATCTCTCCTGCCTTGGGAAGTCTTGGCATGGACCAAGAAAGCTGAGTGTGTTCTCAGCATACCTGAGCAGAGGGGAGGATCACCTCACTTGACCCACTGAAAATGCTTTTCCTAAGGCAACCCGAGAAATCACTGGCTTTCTTTGTGATGGGGGCACATTATGTGCTCATGTGATACTTTCAAGTTATTGCTTTGGATTTGATTGTCTTTCATTTCTTCTACCCCAGATGCTGTTAGTATTTTAGGGGGGTTTCTTTCATCTCTTGACCTTATATAAAATATAATACTTAAAAACATATTTTCCTCAGTATTCTAAATATCTCCTTTTTTCTATTATTTGTAATTCTTTTTCCTGAGTATAACCAAAGGAATAATATGTAGAAACAAAATAGATCATGACAGTGAACTGAATTACAGCACTTATTGTTTTGATGTCACTTTACATATGCATTTCTACTACCTTACTATTATTAGTGTTTCTATTTCTACCATAAACTTACAAAATCTAATCCATGGGACTCTGAAGACTGCTTCTTTCTTGTGTTTTGAAGACCACGTAACAAGGAGAATAAAAATGGGTTAAAATTTTTCTTGCCTAGAGTAGAATATGCTTTCTTTAAGAAGAAATTATTCAAAATTCTACCACTGTCTTGGGGAAAATCAAGGACATTTCAAGACATTTTGTGCTTATAAAGAGACATGTAAAGATCTTTTTTAAACACTTTTAGACAATCATTTAAATAGAGGTATCATCTCTGTTTTCCCTCATCTAAAATATTTATATTAAACTTAAGAAGAATAATATAATCTGGGTAAAAAAGAGGAGCAGAATCTGAAAATTAGTGAATACTCCTTTTTTTCCCCTTTTTTTGTTTTAATTTTATAATCACTGCTCTTTTTCCATTTTTAAACAACACTTAATCTGTGACATCTGTGGGAATTAATGTATTGTGTCATTTTAAGTAAACTTTACATTTATAACAAAAATAAGCCCCTTTTCACGGTTATTGATCCACCAAGTTGGGTGAGTTTTATGTGTTTTACTAACCACTACAGAATCTCTGCCATTATGCTGTGATATTTATTAGAAAGTGAGCTGAAAAATGAATTAAAGAAACATCTATATCCTTATGTAAGGTGGATGTGTTTTTTTCTCTTTTTGTCTTTGTTTAGTTGGTACAGAAAAGGGAGTCATAGTGAAGGAAAAACAAATAAAATTGAAGAAAATACGAAGAGAGAGACTCCTAGGCATCAAAGACAATTAAATCCTACAAAACACAACTTTTGTACAAGGACAGTAGGTTTCTTTGTGGGAGAAGATACTGTCCGTAATGTATTACTCATATAAATGGGATCTTATGGGAAGCAACCAGAGTTAGTGCCTTTAATAATACAGCACACTGTGCTCAGGAGCACTCATGGGACCTGAAATACAGCTCCATATACCACTACCCTGTTATAAGGGCCTCAGACATGTTTTGTCTGAATGCTAATAGCATTGTCCTTAACAGTTTCTTGGCACAAGTTGGGAGGCTGAATTTTCCAGGGACTATTCAACACAGTCAGTTCTCATGCAGTAACCTTATGCCAAAAGTGAAAAAAATGTCCCAGAGCAAACTCAGACTATTCTGTTTAGCCAGCTTCAACGCTCTTGAATGCTCCTGGGCATATTTAATTTACTAGTATGGGCACAGCCAAATATTTTCCATCACAGTTTTAAAGCAAAATATCGGTGATGCTTATTAAGGTATCTCCAAGTGAAAATAATTACAGGTTTTTGCTAAGGATTTAATATTTGCAGCAGACAAGTATTTGCTAATGGTAGGGATTTAGCGATGCTCCCTATTACTATTGTAGGAGATATTAGTTCAATTATTTTATGCATCATATATAAACCAACAACAATGTGAGTTACTTATTAGCTCAGAAGAAGTGGTCAGTTGAAAGACTGCCATCTGTGCCTACCAAGAAACATGTACTAGCACTATCTTAAAATATTTGCAGAATTTTCTCTGGCAGTTGCTTTCCTTCTTGAAACTGTAATAGTGTTCATTCAATTAGAGACCAGGTTTTACGAGGATGTGAATATATTTAAAAAATATCACATTATTTTGGGTTATTTGTCTGTCACAAAGAACTGGTTCAAAGACTTTTTCAGTTATGTGATCTAGGATTTTGCACTTCTCTGTTGGAAACATAGAAGCCCTGTAATCCAGGTAACCTGGTATTGGATTTAAACTCCTACCATAATCTCAAAATATATATGCATGCCTATTATATTCTCCTCTTTCTTTTTTTGGAACAAGTAAACTAAAACTGAAGTTTTCATTGTTTACTTTTAAAATAAATAAATTAATTAATGGACACTTTTCAAAGGAGGGGTACCAACATTTTAGAATCTGCTCTACCAACAGAAAGATTCAGAAATACAGAATAAAGAATAAAAGAGTTTACTTGCTAGCCCCACATAATATGATAATGTAAATAATTTTGTGGCTTATTTTCACCACCCACTTCAGGTCTTGAATACTAGTGTGGTGGTTTTTAGTGGCCAGGTTTTTTTTTTGTTAGTTGGGGGGGCCTATGGGGAAGGCTTCTTTGAGAAGCTGCTGGAAGTTTCTCCATTTCCAGCAGAGCTAATGTCAGTCAGCTCCAGGCTGGACCCACTGCTGGCCAAGGCCAGGCCAATGAAGAGTTATGGTAACGCCTCTGTGATAACATATTTAAGAAGGAGGAAAAAAAAGTTCAGGCAGACAAACATGGCCGTTTAGAGAAGAGCAGAGTGAGAAGTCGTGATTAACACCAGGGTCGGTGGAAGAGGAGGGGGAGGAGATGTTGTAAACACTGGAATGGGGCCCCTCCAACCCGTGGTGCAGACCATGGTGAAGCCGGTTGTCTCCCCCGCAGTCCATGGGAAAACATAGGGAGCAGAAATCCATCTGCAGCTTGTGGAGAACTGGTGCTGACCCCATGCTGGAGCAGATGGATGCTGGAAGGAGGCTGTGACTTTGTGGAAAACCTACGTTGGAGCAGCTATACCTGAAGGACTGTAACCTGTGGAAAAGTGACCTACGTGGCAACAGCACTGGAAGAGCTGTTGTCCGTGGGATGGAACCACAAAAGCAGTTTCATGATAGATTGTCTTTTGTGGAGGAGACCCCACAGGAAGTAGGGGTAGGACTCCCCCTCTCTGAGCAGCGGCAGAAACAACAACTGACTTTAACCCCCCCCCACTTCTGTTTTCCCCAGGCCGCTGCGGGGAAGAAGGAGATCTCTGAAAGAGAGAGGGGGGGGGGAGAAAGGTGGCTGTAAGATCTATCAAGCTTCTCACTCTTAAGCTTTGATTTTGAAAATAATAAATCCTTAGTATTTTAAGTTGGAGCCTGTTTTGCCTGTGAAATAATTAATAAGGAGTTTTTTTATGGTCCTTATCACAAACTTGTGAAACCTTTTAGTCTTTCCTCTCCTCTGTCTGTTTGCAGGGAGAGGAGTGGGAGAGTGTGGTTGTATGTGTGTGAGTCCATGGCATTTAGCCAGGCTCAAACCACTACAACTAGTCACAATATATCTCCTAAACTGATACATACAATCAAAACTAGATGCGTAAAAATACATAGTCTTAACTATTCCAAAGTATTCCAAAGATGGGGTTGTGGATATTCCATCCCTGGAAGTGTTCAAGGTGAGTTTAGATGGGGCCCTGAGCAATGTGATCTCAGGGAAGGTGTCTGGGCCCATGGCAGGGGGTCTTGGAACTAGATGATCTTTAAGGTCCCTTCTAACTAACACCATTCTATGATTCTATAATTAAAAAAATTAAATCAAGTGTGCTTAGTCCAAAGTTATTTTATCAGACTTTTTAATCTTGCAAGTCAATGAACAAGTGCTATTGCAAAGGTATAGAATTTAAGTATATTTGGATTACAACTGTGAAATAGATATCGACTATGATAGTACAGCAATGATATCTAATAGACATGTGATCAAAAACTATTATTTAAATGATTCATTTTATTGAAATGTTGCCAATTAGTATATAAATTAATTCTGATTCAATAATCAAATATATATATGTATAAATATATATTGCTCTATAATATGCACATTCTAATCCAGTTGCAGGATTTAGAACTAATTTGGAGATGATTTAAAACAGTCTTATTGACTCTTAAAACATATAAATAAATATAAAATCATTCAATGTCTTCAGAGAGACCTTATCAAGGCTTTTCAGTACAAGAGGATTGATAAGAAAGAGACACTGCAACAAGGACTGTAGTGATAGAGCAAGGGCAATAGTATCAAACTGAAAGAGAGTAGGTCTAGGTTTGGATAAGACATAAGGAAGAATTTTTTACAATGACAGTGGTGAAACACTGCAAGATGCTGCACAGAGAATTTGTGGATGCTCCATTATTGGAAGTGACCAAGGATAGGTTGAATGGGGCTTTGACGGTCGAAGATGCCCTTGCCCATGGCAGGGGGATTGAACTAGGTGGTCTTTAAAGATCCCTTCCACCCCAGACTGTTTTATGGTTTTATGAAAATCTGGCCCAATATTCAACTGCTGTGTAATCTCTTAGAGAATGTTTTGTGGTAAAAAACTTAAAATACCTTAAGTGGGAGATCAGCGGCAAAATGCTTAGAGGTTTACCAAGAAGAAATGTTTGGGAAGTTTCATCTGTCTTCAGAAAAACATTATTACAATATCCTTTTTTTTTTTTAAATGTACTTCTATGTATATAATTTAAGCTTTCAAATGTGGAAAGTTGCTCTTCCTTCATTTAAACATATTATTTGATTTCTATGAACTTCTATATTCTGGGAACAGTAAAACTGGTCATTCAGGAAACAAGATATTACCTAGCCAAAGGACATCTCCTGCAGATGGTTTATCTTTGGCAACCATATGTCATATGCATTTTGGCAAAAAGCTATGTGACTTTTTATTTGCCAACTACTGTGTGGTAGCCAGATATTTTTGAAGCAGATCTATAAATAATACATTTCTCCACCTCTTTGTCTCTCTCTGACTTTCTCCCTCTCTTTATTTTAAACCTAACAATATCCTCTATGAAAAAAATCTCTTCCACAAAATTACAGAGGACGAAAGTCATACAAATTCAAATGAAAAAATGCAGAATACTTTTCAATTCTTCAGGTTTTTGTCTTATAAATCCTGTTTCACAGAACTGGAAAAGCTGAACAGAAATATCTCAATCTGATGGTAGATAATTTCATGTAAGCAAACAGAAAATGTTTCAATAAAGTCAAACCAGCATATTTTGCTTTGCAAGGTGTCTCTTATTGTAACGGTTTACATGTATATAACTGGATCTATAAAGTCAGTTTAAGATGCATGTTTTAGTCATGTCATGACTCCTTACCAGGATGTAACTTGGATAATGTCATTCCTTTTAACACCTCCTCCATGAGAGAGAAAATCACCTGTGATTGTAACACTCTGCAATAGGTGTTCTGAGAGATGACGAAGTATTAGAAACTGTCAGAAATACTGCTTTATGACTCAGAGTTGCAGTATAACCTTTTCATTTNTAATATTATTTTTATAATTAAGTGATTTTGAGCAACTACATTTCATAAGATTTTTCTGAGGGTTTATAAAACTATAATATAGTTTCTACTTTAAGGAGCATAAAACTTAGAAAAGATACACCTGTAGTTATACAAAGAGAACAGCTCAGTGTGAAAAACAATATTTTGTTTAAGGACAGTTCCTGAAGGAGGAAATGTTGAAGTTAAATTTAATTTTTAGTTGCAAATAGGATTATTTTCCAAATTGGTTTCTGAAGCAACTTAATACAGCAAAAAAGAAATTCCAGTTTTATATAAAACCTGCATGAAATACTAACCCTTCTAGGATTATATGTTTAAAGTATGTTTGGCTATTTTTTTTCTTTTTCCTTTTTTTNTGCTCTATAATATGCACATTCTAATCCAGTTGCAGGATTTAGAACTAATTTGGAGATGATTTAAAACAGTCTTATTGACTCTTAAAACATATAAATAAATATAAAATCATTCAATGTCTTCAGAGAGACCTTATCAAGGCTTTTCAGTACAAGAGGATTGATAAGAAAGAGACACTGCAACAAGGACTGTAGTGATAGAGCAAGGGCAATAGTATCAAACTGAAAGAGAGTAGGTCTAGGTTTGGATAAGACATAAGGAAGAATTTTTTACAATGACAGTGGTGAAACACTGCAAGATGCTGCACAGAGAATTTGTGGATGCTCCATTATTGGAAGTGACCAAGGATAGGTTGAATGGGGCTTTGACGGTCGAAGATGCCCTTGCCCATGGCAGGGGGATTGAACTAGGTGGTCTTTAAAGATCCCTTCCACCCCAGACTGTTTTATGGTTTTATGAAAATCTGGCCCAATATTCAACTGCTGTGTAATCTCTTAGAGAATGTTTTGTGGTAAAAAACTTAAAATACCTTAAGTGGGAGATCAGCGGCAAAATGCTTAGAGGTTTACCAAGAAGAAATGTTTGGGAAGTTTCATCTGTCTTCAGAAAAACATTATTACAATATCCTTTTTTTTTTTTAAATGTACTTCTATGTATATAATTTAAGCTTTCAAATGTGGAAAGTTGCTCTTCCTTCATTTAAACATATTATTTGATTTCTATGAACTTCTATATTCTGGGAACAGTAAAACTGGTCATTCAGGAAACAAGATATTACCTAGCCAAAGGACATCTCCTGCAGATGGTTTATCTTTGGCAACCATATGTCATATGCATTTTGGCAAAAAGCTATGTGACTTTTTATTTGCCAACTACTGTGTGGTAGCCAGATATTTTTGAAGCAGATCTATAAATAATACATTTCTCCACCTCTTTGTCTCTCTCTGACTTTCTCCCTCTCTTTATTTTAAACCTAACAATATCCTCTATGAAAAAAATCTCTTCCACAAAATTACAGAGGACGAAAGTCATACAAATTCAAATGAAAAAATGCAGAATACTTTTCAATTCTTCAGGTTTTTGTCTTATAAATCCTGTTTCACAGAACTGGAAAAGCTGAACAGAAATATCTCAATCTGATGGTAGATAATTTCATGTAAGCAAACAGAAAATGTTTCAATAAAGTCAAACCAGCATATTTTGCTTTGCAAGGTGTCTCTTATTGTAACGGTTTACATGCATATAACTGGATCTATAAAGTCAGTTTAAGATGCATGTTTTAGTCATGTCATGACTCCTTACCAGGATGTAACTTGGATAATGTCATTCCTTTTAACACCTCCTCCATGAGAAAGAAAATCACCTGTGATTGTAACACTCTGCAATAGGTGTTCTGAGAGATGACAAAGTATTAGAAACTGTCAGAAATACTGCTTTATGACTCAGAGTTGCAGTATAACCTTTTCATTTTTAAGGTGAATAGAGATGATAACCTCAAAATCACTATAGCAGCACTAAAATTACTTGAGGTAGTTAGGGATGCACATTGATCCTGTTTCTCTTTTCCATTCCTGTTTAGTTGCCTGGAATAATACACTTACCTGCCCAATATCAGATGTGGAAGAGGCCTTAAATGAGAAGGTGTGTTTGTTTGACCAACTGTAAACTTTTGTAATATCTAAAGTAGCTAGCCAAACTTGACTTTGATGTTGATGTTCACTCTTTAAGGCACTATGCCTTTCCTAAGGCAGATAGCTAAAATAAGTCAGATAATTCGTACACTAAAATTATGTGGTTTTTTTCTTCCTATATTGGCACAAAGGTGTTATGGTTCCTCAGTAAACCACACTGTTGACATGTTAATGACATGAACCCCACTGAGGGTGATCTAGTTGCCATTTCCAATTCAGTCACATTGAAACATTTATTTTTAATATTATTTTTATAATCAAGTGATTTTGAGCGACTACATTTCATAAGATTTTTCTGAGGGTTTGTAAAACTATAATATAGTTTCTACTTTAAGGAGCATANACAGTTCCTGAAGGAGGAAATGTTGAAGTTAAATTTAATTTTTAGTTGCAAATAGGATTATTTTCCAAATTGGTTTCTGAAGCAACTTAATACAGCAAAAAAGAAATTCCAGTTTTATATAAAACCTGCATGAAATACTAACCCTTCTAGGATTATATGTTTAAAGTATGTTTGGCTATTTTTTTTCTTTTTCCTTTTTTTTCTTTTTTTTTTTTAATGAATTAAATCCTTATCTGACTTCTCTTCTTATGCATGGCTTTTCCAGAGGTGTGGGTATAACACAAAGTAAAACACCTCATTAATACTGGACTCTTTTATCTAGGCATCATGATGGGGGCTGACCTCTTTCTGAATTTCTTTGTTTTCATATACCTGTTATTAGGATAGCATGATGTGTTTTTATTTTCAGGTACCTGCTTGAAGCAAAGTATATTTAAAACAGGTGAATCGTGAAATTCAAACTTTAGAAACAGTCATAAGGTTAGGCTTCTCCTTTGTCAGATTTAAAAAGATAGTCTTACATAACTTAGAAAGGAAAATAAGTGAATAGCAGGCATGAAAATCATGACTTCTTTCTAGCCCTTATGTCAACTGTCAGCTTTGTTGCCAACTACATCCAACTCGTGGTTTCCAAAGTTCTATATTTCTAAATGCCTCCAAGGTCTTTTTTAACTTATATTTTCAGGAGAACTCATTTTGACTGCCTTCAGCCACTTTCTTTCTCCAAATCAGTGGTGTCCAGCAAGTCACATAAAATACAGAGTTTTAGAGTTGGAATTTGCTTTGTCTGATATTACAAAGGTCATTCAAAGAAGTCCCAGGCCCTCACTTAAAAATGATTTATCATTTATGAATGTAATTTCTTTGCTGTTTATAGTATCAGATCCTTGTATATGTCACAAATATAACGCAGGGCACAAAAATCAGTATCAGAAGGGTAAAAGTAAGAAAATTCGTGGGTTGAGATAAAGATACTATGATAGAGAAAACAAAAGCTGCACATGCAAACAAAAGAAAGCAAGGAATTCATTTACTGCTTCCCCTGTGTAGGCAGGTGTTCAACCATCTCCAGGAAAGTGGGGCTTCATCGTGTGTAGCAGTGACATGAGAAGACAAATGCCATCACTGTAAACATCCCCCCTTCCTTCTTCCTCCTGCTTTATATGCTGTGCATGACACCATACGGTATGGAGTATCCCTGTGGCCAGTTTAAGTCAGCTGTCTTGGCTGTGTCCCCTCCCAATTTCTTGTGCACCCCAAGCCTACTAGGTGATGGGATGGTGTGAGAAGCCAAAGGGCCTTGACTCTGTGTAAGCACAGCCCATCAAAAGCAAAACCATCCCTGTTTTATCAACACTGTTTTAGTCACAAAATCAAAACACAGCACTGTACTAGCTACAATGAAGAGAATGAACTCTATCCCGGCCTGAACCAGCACAATAACAGTCTGAAGTGTTAATAATCTTGGACAAAAGAACAGCTATAATAGAAAAAGATCATCCAATAATTTGCAAGGAAAAAAAGGTAACAGTCTTCCAGTAGTGCAGGGGGAAAACGAAAGAAAGAAGTGGGGATAAAGAAAAAAGAATGCAGAAAAAAGCCAGTGTAATTTTGGGTGTCTCCTAAAACTGAATCTGAAGAGTAGGCAGAAAACTCTAAGAAAGTTCAGATTGTCAGGGAAAGCATCACTACTCCTTTGATAGGAAGACAGACTGTGAACCTGTTCTGAAAAGATCATTTTCTGTTTTCTGACTTTTTTTCCTCACACTTGCTTTCAGGGATACATTCTTTATCCCCAGCCCACCCTTCATGTGCCTGAATAGCAACTCAGTAGTGAGAAATACAGTAGACAAAGAAAGTTTAGCAGTCGCTGCTTTATTGACTGGCAAGGAAAGTGGCATGATGAAGCAAAACTATCATCCTTATGGTCTCAAATCTTTCCAAATATTGTGCCTATTAAGTGCCTTATGAAGTCACCTATGCTGGTAGTCCTGGATAATCAGACTAGATCAGATCTTTCCTGCTTATCAGTCTCTGAGGAAAATATCTCAGGGAATCCACATTCTAGACATTTTCAGTGGAAAATTCATAAATTGATTTGAGTTGAAATAATTGAAGGAATTTTCAATTTCAGTTGGCAAGACCAGGACATTTTGCAGATATTACGTATACTTACCCTTATCTTTCTGAAATAAATGGAAAATTCCATGAAATGATGAACACATAAAATAAATACAGTCAGTTAATTTGAAGTAGTTATTTTTGGAAATTAATTTTTTTTAATGAATTAATGGCATAGAAATGTCTAGAGTTTTTGGATTTTTTTTGTTTATTTGTTTGCTTTTCTGGGAGGAAGGTTAAGGTACACAAAAAAAATTGGATACATGAGTCAAATTTTCTGAGCAAAACACTGTGATATTAAGGCGGTGAATAAAACTTTTCTATTTCTCTTTCACAAAATCACATAACTTCTCAGGAACTTCATGTCAGAAGCCATGATGTGATAATAAATTGTTAAAATAAATATTTGAAATGAAAGGTTGATCTATTTCTCATTTTTTTCCATATAAATTATATTTTTACATGGAAAAGCACAGCTGTAATGTTAGCTACTGATAGAAAATACAACTATGTCCAAATTCAATAAATGCAACATTTAGGTATGGTTATAATTCTGTCCCAAAAGCCTATAAAATTTTCTCCTGAAACAAATTGAAGTAGTATCACCATATTAAAAGGTTTTAAATAACAAATTGTTTTACCCAAAGGGTTTGGATAATTTCCACATAAAATTGGCCCTTGAAAAATGTCAGAATCATTTAGAGTGATTAATGAAAAAAGCACTTTCAGCACTCAAAATATTTTACAAAGCCAATTGCTTCAGCATGTTTCAATAAATCAGTTATGCAAATGCCTGTCTTTTGGAATACAGAATACTACTTTTTTCACTATCCATAAAAACTTCAAGGTAACTTAGAGAAAATGCATTGTTAAAGAAAGAGAGAAAAAGAATAAAAAAAAAAAGAATAAAATGTTTGCTTGGGGTTTTTTTCACTTTATGGTATTACCGAGAAAACCTTACATGTAGAGTGAAAAAGTGAAAAACAAGTGCTTTTCCATATATTTTGTATACAGTATAAGATAAAATTTCCAACGTCATTTTTTAAAAATACTCAACTAATTATTTTTGAAGGACTGAACCTATACCATTTTCCAACAGTGTATCTTGAAAACAAACCAAACCAAAAGTTTTAAAAATTAGATCTTTTGTCCATTTACCAGAGAATTCACTACTACTCTTGTGCAAGGATGTGATATTAATGGTACTCTTGTGAAACAATGTAAGCTTACAGATTCATGTCTGAAGTATTCATGCTTTGTAAGAGATTAGTTTTACAGAGTTTTCTGACTCATTGCTTGAAGCGCCCTTGCTTGAAGCTGTGGTCTCTCTCAGAATAGCTCAAATGGGGAGGATAAATAAATATATAATAATAATAATAGATGATAGATAGATAGATAGATANGGGCCTCCCACTTGACGTAAGTGTAATAGCAGATAAGATGCACCTACCGCTTTTAACCTACAGGGGTGAAATGTTTATTCAGTAACATACAGCTTTCTGATGGTAGGTCTGAAATTCTTCCTGCTGATCTAGGGTGATAAAGGTGCTGAATTATTGAATCATATAATCATTTAGATTGCACTCCAACCATTATCCCACAAACTTCTATGCTCATGAACCACTCAGACGTTGTTGTATCTTATG